>CM062284.1:7937142-8372142 GCA_031216635.1 Dissostichus eleginoides | reverse complement strand
GTGTGTGTGTGTGTGTGTGTGTGTGTGAGTGTGTGTGTGTGTGTGTGTGTGTGTGTGTGTGTGTGTGTGTTGTGTGTGTGTGTGTGTGTGTGTGTGTGTGTGTGTGTCAGTAATGAGAAATCAACACTGCATGTCAGTCAATGGCAGTTTGGATGCGTGTTTACACTCCTCCTGTTAGAGAGAATCCCTGCCAGGAATACCAGGAGCGTTTTATTCCGGAGAGCAAATGGGAAACAGGAATTTGACATTCAAATGAAAATATATCTCAGAAAATCTGCCAGAAATCTGTTTAAATGTGTCAGTTGTCGTTTGATAAACACTTCCCCTGTGGTAGAGTTTCAGGGAACGGTTCGACACCAGAGGGGTCACGATCTGACCTTTGACCCTGTGTTTGATATCAGCTGCAGCAGAATACCACAAACATTACAGAAATACCTTTCAATATACATAAAAGGCACGGTTGAAGTAAATGTCCTCGATTCAATATGTAACTGAAGTAAAAGTACAGTATTTGCATTAAAATATAACAAATGTGAAAGTAGTCATTATGCAGAATGGTCAATTTTATACATATATCTATTATATTGCAGTATAATAATAAGTGAAGATGCTGTAACAGCTGATGAAGTCAACATTCGAAACACTTCATTTATTGCTGGGTAATTTGTGAATTTAATTTACCCCTAAATCTGCAAAATCACTGGTTACTATTGATGTTATCGCTAAAAGTATAGAGTGTAAGGTACAACATTACCAGAAGAGTAGAGGTATGAAAAGCATAAAGTAATACAAGTACTGTAGTATTTATTGTCTTTCCATCACTGCAAAAGTATACTATACAAGCTGGGGCTAGGAGAAAACAGAGAATAAAGTCGACAGTAAAGAAGGATGCAGTGAATTCACTCAGTTTAAAACTATAATGTAGTTTGATTACAGGTACCTGCGAAACATGGGTTTGTAACAACACTGTATACAGGAAATACATACATATATATTAAGGCATAAGTTATCTAAAGATAGTATTTCAATAGTATTTGTAAGTTTAAGGACTTGATACGTCACATCCGTTGTAGAATAATGGATCATGTCTTGATACTTTGGTTGGTTGACTTGTTGTTGGTTGACTTGTTTGAGTTGTTGGTTGAGTTGTTGTTGTTGAGTTGTTGTTGGTTGAGTTGTTGTTGTTGTTTGAGTTGTTGAATGAGCGAGTTCTGTGTTGCAGAGCAGATCCATTGCACTGAGTTACCCAACATGCAATGCAACTACAATGCACCACAGCTCTGGCCAGTTTCTCCCTCTCTGCATTCTTCAGATGATTCAATTCAGATGTTGTTCTAGACTAGAATATACTTTAAATTGTCTTTTACACAGCTGTAAATTAAATAGCTATACATACAGTTTAAATAAAAATAATATATTAATTATTATAAATCTCTTTTCTTTGCCTAATCAAATTGTAAATTAGAGTTATGTTCTAATTTGAAAGAACAGCGATACCAAAAATATTATCTTCATTATTGTAATGCTACTGTATTTAGAAAACAGCTCTCTGTTATTGGCGGTCTAACTGTTGGACGATCATTTTTCAGGTTAATCTGACCTTTGACACGTGTGAGCTCGTAGTCCCACCACCAGGGAGCGCTCACTAACTAACAAACACACTGCTGGAGGATAAAAGAGTCACAAACACCAGGGGGGGAATCAATCTGAGGGAGTAGAGGCAGAGAAAAAGTAGATCCTTTGAGTTCCTGCAGGTCCAACACGCTCAGGCCTCTGCGACACATGGAGATGTTAGGGTTAATGTCATGCACACAATGAGTCCCATATGTCACTAAACTCTGCACAGAAAAACACAGTGATACATTCACATTTCTCTTTTGTCCAGATAAGTGTTTACAGCAGCAGTTGTGGTCACACAAGCAGCACATGGTGCCTCTGGGAAACGTGACTGATTTCCTTAATTAGTACCACATTCAACAAGACTTCTACCAATACTATGCATTTACTAACAATTATTTTTTTACAAATTAAAACATTAAAGGAGGAAGGCACTTGCAAAAAGACGAGAGATCATGGTGTAATTTTTTACCTCTTTACTTCAGATTTAAATAAATTAGTTTTTTTGTTTAAATAAACCAAAAAAACTTGCATAGAGGAAGAATTTTGATATATAAAAATAGAAATAAATAAGGTTTAAAACACTCAAAAAGTGTTTGAATTGAAGTCAAACACAATTTCTGAGCTTGTTTCTTAAACATTTTGAAAAGTGAACATTTCCCCTGAGTAACTTGAGGACACAAACGCATTTAATTTACCTGTTGAGGAGTCCAGCAGCTCTTCTGTGCAGTATGACTGTGGTCTGATTTAAAAGCAGCACATGTTGAGTGAAACAGCTCCTGAGCTCTACTGTCCCACAGACACACCCCTCTCTCTCTTTTTGACCGGGAAAACGCTCCAGTGACCGAGGCTGAATGTGTGGGGCCATGTTGTGGGATGAGGCGATTCCTGAGGACCAATGGGGAAAGGGTGAGGGGCCCATGGGGCCTCAGGAGAGGGTTTACTGCAGGTCAGCCTCAGATATTACCATCTGAAGAGGCATGGTGGTATGCCAAGGAGAGGGCTGAAGAGGTGGCACTGCAGAAAACAAAATGAAGACACAGGAGTTCGGACACACTGCTAATGTTTTATTAGAGTTCATGCAGGAGTCAAACAACACAAAGAGAAATGAGGCAGAAAGCAGCAGTCGCACAGCACGGCCTCTTTTATCAGCATCTCTGTTCGTAAGGTCCACGACGGACAAAGACACGGTTTGTTCTGATGCTGAGATTCAGTTACAAATCACTGACGAGCTCACACGGATAGAAACCAGGTCAAACAGGAGAGAAACAACATGTATTTCCTTTTTTTTTTAAACACACATTTGGAGGCTTCTTTCTTGTCTTTTTTTGAGATAAAATGTTTCTGCGTTAGAGATCACACACACACACACACACACTGAACACTAAAACAAACAGGGAGAAACGAGGTGTCCCTTTCAGAAATGTGCAATGTTGATGCTTTGTTACAGGATAGGTAACGCTGCGAGTGAAATCAATAAAAAGATGTATTCTTCATGTGATAATTGGTGTGATTGACTCCGTGTCGGACCGCCCTTTTTAACAGAATACTCACATAATCAAGAACCATTAGCCAGCAGCAATGTATATAAAAAAAGGATTTTCAATTAAACTATTAACATAAACACTAAAACACATGCCGTTATGACAATCCCTCATTCTCTCCCTTTTTCTTTTGCACAATAAAATGATACTGATTCGAAGACAACAAAAACAAAAGAGCTGAATAAATTAGTTCTACACTTCTGCTCAAAAATATTTCCCAACTCATTATTATTAATTACATCTGTGGATTTACAGTACAGGTTGAAACGCGCTGTCAGAGTGCACGCTTGTTTCTAAGCTTGTCGTGATTGTGTAACATGTTGCATTTATCGTTGTTAAGTATCTCATTTGTAGCTCTGCAGCCCGGATCATTTCTGAAAACAAATGTCATGGGGAAAGGTCAGGCCCTTTTAAGGTGTCAGCGTGAGGAAATAACGGAGAAAATGCACAAATAAAAATGTGCAAACAGCTTTTGTAGAGTGATACTGAACTCTCATTGCAGCATGTTAAACTCAGACAAAGAGAGGACCAGTTATGTAAAGGTAAACCTAATTATAAGTGTTTTCCAGCTGAAATAAAAAGCACTTTGGTCCTCTAAACTGAATTTCAAACCATAAATCATCTAATGAATCCACAGTAAATGACAGCATGTGTCTCTTTAACTCATGACAACTTCTCAGCAAAAAAAATGATAAAACCGAGATAAGTAAACGGCATTTCTTTCCGCAGATTGAATTATCTCCCTGCAAAAATTAAGACGGCAGCTTAAGGTGAATAACATCTCCAAAATAATGTCAATACCTCAACAACATGTGATTTTAGAGGAGGGTAAAAGGACACATTTGTCGGTTTGGTGCGCAATTATGCCTATCAGGAAAAAAGAAAACGGCATTCCCTTCTTCTTAAATTAATTTAGTAGATTATCAAATGTATACTCTTCCCTTTTGAAAAACCCCGCGGGGTACATCCCTCATGTCAGAGCAGCTGGAAGATAAACCCTTTTTCAAAAACAACATTAAATCAACATCTCTTTTTAAACATCTGTAGCTTAAATATACACACGACTACTAAACGTGACATTTGTCATTTACAGATTTACAACTCGGACTGACTTGCAAAGGGACCGATACAAACACCAAAACAATATCATGTCTCTCAGTGGGCAATAACGACCTATCTGGGGGGGGTTCTATAATTATAAATGATTTTGGGGGGGTTTAAATGCATGCTTTGAGGGTAAGAAATCCTACTTAGAATGACAAGGAAAGCAGATTTTATAAAATGTTAGCTGCGACATGAAGCTCTGCAGTCCACAGCAGGCGGAGGGATATTCTTCACACACAGAGAAGAAGGAGAATTAAAGCGCTCTGCCTCAAAGTCTCCATCCTCTGGTGGCGTAGGAAAATAGGCCTTTGTTTGGTTTTGGAAATGAACAGCATGAACGATTCCCTTTTCTTTAAGGAGTGTAGTGTGAGTGATAACCAGAGCGGAGGTGGGTGTGTTTAGTCGGGTCAGTCTGTCCTTGGTGGTGCTGTTCGGCTGGTTTTAGGCTGGGGGTCAGAGGTCTACATGGCGAACAGAGCGTCCTCCGGTCGGTCTGGTTTCTTGCGACTCGGGGTCCCCTGCGCTGCGCCCGGCTCGCCGCGGGGGGGCGAGGGGAGGGCGGGGATCATCTCCGAGGCTTTGGCTCGCTCCTCCAGGAACTTATCGAACTCTGTGGGGGGTCGGATCAGAGGGGGGAGGAGGAGGAGGAGGAGGAGGAGGAGGAGAGAGGAGGATTAGAGAGGAGATGTTGGAACACAGCAGGAAAAACACTGAAGGTGGCGGTCGTGGTTTTTTTTACTTAGGAAGGGCTCTATGTTGTTGTTTGTTTTGTCCGTGTCCCCTTAGGGGCTCCATAAACAACAGTTTCAACAACAACATTCAAAAAAGACACATCCCATTCATGTCTATATATATTCATATATATATATTATATATATATATATATATATATATATATATATATATATATATATATATATATATATTATATCACACAAAACTGCTTTTAGAAATTAACTTATAGGAACAAGTGTGTGCAAAAGACAGAAATAAACGTATCAAAACTGATCAAATATGCCAAGTGTGAATTTTACAAGTATACCAAAATCTAGTGGCCCACTTAAACTAGATTTAAAAAAGTAGCATGGTTCTCCAGGATCAAATGTATCCTGATAAGCACGCATTACCATATTTGTATATATGAATGACTTAACAATTACTTTTTAAGCCATGCGAGCATTTTACCTGCTACTCTTTGTTAACTTCTGAGTAAGTTACGCTCCATATTTTAGACATTCTTCATCAAAACAAGAGAAATCATTTCTTAAATTGTGATGAATTCTCCTCCAAATCTTTCCTTAACCCCATGATGTTTTCCACTGTGTTAAAGAGGTTAGGAAAAGGTCACAAGACCCTACTATTTGATCCCAACCCTGGAGAGAAAGGCGATGTGTGATGTCTTACCTTCGCTGGTCACGCCTTCTTCCCCTTCATCTCCTTTCTGTTAGAATAAAAACAACCCGTCACACCTGGACTCACTTTGCTGAAGTTAGTCCACTGAAAACCACCACAAACAAAACCAAGCTGTGCACGTGGCCATTATTATTATTATTATTTAACACACACTTACCACTTTGATTGCATTACAAGGAGCCACTTACCTCTCAGAACCACTTGTCCAAAATTGAAAAAATGTATTAAGAAATAATAATAATATTGGATTTTTAAAAATATATTTTCCATTCATTGAAAATCCAATGAATACCAAAACAAATCCACCAGTTGTTTCCCAACCAAAGCAGCTGGGTGTTATTAGTATTCAGTACGGCAACACAGTCTCATACATGTGTGTGAAATGAGCATGAACTCTTACAATGCTTCATATTTATATATAAATACAATATGCAATATACTTTCTGGCTGCTTTCCCACTACTTTCTTCATGCTACAATTATTTATATATTTTTTTTAAATACTGCTAAATATTGTTAACCACTTGGATGTGTACTTTGTACATTTCAATTTGCATCTTTAAAATGTTGTGCATGGCTCTTATTTAATATTTTGCCTCTACTTTTGCTGTAACAATGTACATTTTCTAATAAACTAGTAAAGGTGTTCTGATTCTGATCACTCATTCTGGACCAAAAACACCAGATTATACATGTCTTAAATTTAGGCTAATCACACCATTTGGTTCAGATGTGCTCTCTTAGATACAGTTAATCTCCTGCTAGCACCTTCAGTCATTTCAGTCAAATGTTCATGGTGCAAGTGTTTTAGAGGGAAAGCTGTATGCATATCTGCATTCAAGACCTCATGCTCATTTTTCACAACGTCATCATGTCAGTTCGTCTCCACACAACACATGTTAGTAACTTTGGGTGAACCACCATATCAAAGTGTGATTGGTCAAACGTGAGGAAATGTTATGGAGGAGGAATATGTTCTGGGTTTAGAGAAAGTTGGGGATAAATCAGAGAGGAGAGAGAACTGCAGGCAGAAATAATAATCATGATGTGCTCACCACATCAGTACACAGCCACTCCTCTATGTCATCCATGACAGAGGACTGGCCTCCGACACCCTGAGGGGCCGCATCGAGAGGGAGGGGGGGGGGGGAAACGCCCCGGACACAACAGAAAATATGACTTAAATGAACTTTTTAAATCATAAGTATTTGTGAGAAAAATAAACAAAGAAATGGGGATGTTTGTATGGCGTGGATCATCACACACAGTGACGATAATGGAGTTAATATGCAGGAGAATCCACTGAAAGCTGGTGATGAGGAGCATAGCGAGCAACTGACAGCACAGCAGGTCCATGCAGCCAGTAAACACCTGGTTTATTATTTGATTTCGTCCTTTTTTACACAGTCAATGACCCACAGAGCTCATGAAACAAACAGATTATACGCTCAAGTGTCAGGAGTGACAGCAGGGTTAAGTGACTTGTGTCTTGTTAGTAAAGGTTGCAAAACAGCTACAAATAAGTAGCCCTTAAGATCCTTAAATAAAATACCTTAAAAGATACATGCACAAACATGCAACAGCTCGAGATGTAGCCTGAATACTTAAGATATCTCTTTCCCGCCCAGTCTACAAATCATATTATTTTTGGCACCCAATTACTGCCAAGCAAATACCAACTGAACGGGACACACTGCATTTTGTTTTACACACTTCCCCCATCTGTCATTTCCACTACTTGGGATAGTAACTGCAAATAGCTTATATAGATTCTCTTTGGTACTCGATGCAGCTACTGATTCCCAAACAAAAGTTATCTTTTTGATTTGTTTGCGCAACGGTCGACGCATATTTCCTGTGCCGTTAAATTAAAACTTCATCATACCCAAAGGCAAGCAGAATTGCAATTTAAAAAGAGGCTTACACGATCCACTCTCAGAGCAGATTATGTCCCTTCTTTGAAGCCATTCGATTGTGTTATCAACATTAGCTCATAATGATTAAGTTCAAGCAAAAAGGTGTCTGTTTCTCTTTCAACGTTGTGGTTAGTAGCACAAGTCAAAGCATTAGTGTCCGGTACAGCTGTGTGGCGCACATACAAACACACTCTGAATGTTGTTTGTGTGATTTTGAAAACACACGGTAAGATTTAAAGCCCACGCTGGACTTAAAGCCCGTGTCACTGAGACTCACCGCTCCTGCAGTCGGCTGCTGCACGTCCAGAGTTGGGGGGGGGTCTTCAGAGGTGATGCTGTCTTCTGCTGTAGTCCTGAGAGAAACATGTAAAGAGTGGATTTTAGAGTCATCGCTTGAATATATTTTTTTACAAATTAATCTGCACATTTGAGCCTCAAAATGACCTCTGAGAGAAACTTAAAGGGGACCTATTATGCAAAATGCACTTTTCCATGTCTCTTCTACATCAACATGTGTCCCCTCTGTGTAAAGAGACTCTGACAGTTTCAGGAAAAAGATTCTCTCTCTTTTTGTCCTGATCCATTTATATAAAAACCTGTCTGAAAATGAGCTGATCAGATTTTGACCACTTTATGATGTCATAACGATGTTTTGGCTTGAGTAACCATTAGCCAATCACCAACCAAGGTAACCCCCCCCCCCGCCACCTTATCACCTGAATCTCCTCCTACAGCACCATTGTGTTCTTTTTAACCAGATCTCTGTCAGAGGGGCGTGGGGAGGGGCTCCTTATTTTCATCTAAAGTAACAGACAGAGAATCAGCTCTTTTGAAACAGGGCTGAAACAGAGGGGATTATGGGATGCTGCAATGATCTGTTTGGTGTTTGGAGCCAAACACTTCAGAGACATGTTTTGTATATATCTGAGACCTGTAATATATGGATGAAAAAGAGCATAATAGGGATCTTTAATTCACTCTCTGTATCTCAAACAGCACACACTTTAAACTCTTCTGCCTAAAATGTGAAAACAGAGTTAACGATGAATTTCTGAAGTCCTTACGTGACGCGTGGTTCGGGCTTGGCTCCGGTTCTGGTCTGAGCGAACACGTCAAAGTCGTCCTGACCCGGCGGCTGACAGCTGGACAGAGAGCTCAGGGTGCTGCTCACACTGTCAGCTCCCATGTCTGGAGGAAACACACTTTATTGTCTTGAACTGCATTAATAACACATGTAATAGAGAATTGTCTATTCTTTTTTTAGGTTTGTACAGAGGCTTGATTTTTCTTGAAAAGGCTGTCTTTAGGAAAATATCGAAATGTCCTGCTTTTTGTTTTTAATAGCAGATTGATCTAATAAAACTGGACATTTAAAAACATCATTTAGGACGAACATTGCTTACAATTTTCAGACACTATAAATCAATAAATGTAGAAAAAAAACTGATGATTTATTGATAAGGAAAATAATGACTAATTTACTTTTAAGTGATATTTTTATTTCATTTTATCTTTGATTGCACATTTTACTTCCATTTCTTATGTTCTTAGAATGTTTAAATGAATATCTCTTATTTTCAATTGTTAATCCTACATTATTACTTTAACTTATTATGTTTATATAAATATTTTCACTCTTATTTTTATTTATCTGTTATTTTATTTCATTCTAAAATGAAGCAACAGTCCAAAAACCCACCCATAAATAAAGTATTCTAATGTATGTATTGATTTAAGTATCATTTCTGCCATTTATAACTACACTTTGTTGTAGCAGAAGAAAGTCATATTTGTGAGACTTCCGGTTGATGCTCCCCAGCACGGTTGCAATTCCTACTAAAATCCTATAGAGAGGCGAAGTCCCTCCCTTTCCGGGGGACCTCCATGGGACCTTATTTCGGAAAAATGATGTATTGAAGTCAATGGGGAGAGAAAGATTATCTTTCGATCCCGTTTGAATTGTGCCACGAATTACACATATGATGTTTGTCAATTTAAAAGATCATTTTGCAAGTCAAAAAAATGTGTCGAAAAACTGTGAAGTAACACTTTTTTGTGTGAAACCGCTCAATGAACTACATCTCCCGTCTCGCACCACACACCAAGACGGCCGTCACGTTGGCACATTTCACTTCTTTCTTTCAGAATGAGGCGAAAAGTATTAAAAGAGGTGAAAATCACTACAAGTCTGGGCATGTTGAGAGCTGTACATACACACAAGGGGAGTTAGTCGGTTCCGTAAGAGCCAGCATGCGGGACCGGGATTCTGGGATGTGAAGTCTTTCTAGTTGCGTATTTTTTATGGTCTTATATTTCAACAGTTTTACGACAAACTGTGACTTTTTTGACATGGAAATGATTTTTTAAGATTGACAAACATCATATGTGTAATTCGTGGCACAATTCAAATCTTTCTCTCCCCTTTGACTTCAATACATCATTTTTCCAAAATAAGGTCCCATGGGTCGGAAGTAGATGGGCGGGACTTCGCCTCTCTATTCTAACTACTCGGAACCCACCTAAAACTGCATGATGTTTGCTTCTAAACCCCCACAACATTCATTATGCCACAGAAAACGTTAAAACTTCGCCCAGAAAGTCATATGTGTCGTCTCAGAGTGTGTGAGTGTACGCACCGAGGCCGGCCAGGCGGGAGGCCAGGGTGGCCGGAGAGGACGGTCTCCCTGGGGGGGCGGTGATGGAGGGGGGCAGGCTGGTGGGGGGGGCGTTGGGCACGTTGGGTATGTTGCTGACCACCGCCGGGGAGCCGGGGCCGAGGTCGATCAGGTTGTCCTCCGTCGCCTCGCTCAGGACCTGAAGGACAGGAAACTGATGAGTCGCTCGAGAAATTCCACACCCCCCTATGTGCAATATAAATACCATTACAAAACACTCTGCTATATAACATGTGCAATATTATTATTATTATTATTATTAATGTTCGATAAATAACGTGAAATCACGCAACTACCACTATGGTTTTTGCACTACACATTTATTTTATTTTATATTCTTTAACTTTTTATTTCTATTTCTGAAATATTTTGGACTATTTATTTATTGTGTCTTAATTTCTCTTATGTACATTGCCTTGTTTTTTATGCCGCTGCAACGCAAACATTTCCCATATTGAGATCAATAAAGTGTCTGTGTGTCTGTCTGTCTGTCTGTCTGTCTGTCTGTCTGTCTGTCTGTCTGTCTGTCTGAATACTAATACTGTTAATAGTTACATTAATTCTGTGACCGTCTATGTTTCCTGTAGTCATTGAATTGCTCTTTTTACCGCACTGTTAGTGTACAGTTTTATAATTATTGTGCTGCTGTGTTTATTGTATTTTTGTAACTCTGGCACAACAATTTCCTTCGGGATGAATAAAGTCCTATCTTATCGTGTCTTATCTTATCTAAATGCAGAAGACGAGAGAGAGCAGCAAAAGAAATCCTTTGGTGGGAAGCTAAGGAAAGGCAGGGTTATACAGCACAGATTCATTGAGTGTGTCGGGGGAAAGGAAATGTAAAAAATGAGGGTGCGTGATGTGAATAAGTGAAACATGGTTAGCTTCAGGAGAGCATGAAAATGTCTGTAACTCAGGATAGCTATTTCCTGAAGTACTGTTTCTTAAGGGCATTCAAAGAATAGCTTTCGATATTAGACTTAAAGGTCCCATGTCATGCTTTTCTGGTTATTACCCGTCCCCTTGTGTGTTATGAAGGTTTTTATGCATGTAAACGGTCTGCAGAGTCACAAACCCTCAAAGTACACCCTGTAGCGAGTAAAACTCAAACACAGAAAAGACCTGTCTATGCTGCCCCAGAACGCCTCGTTGGGATTTCTCTTTTTCCATTGTTTACTTCTTGGTAATAGTGACGTATTTCGGGTATAGTAACGTAACGTAACGGCTTCCTCACACACACACACACACACACACACTCGGCGGGACGTTGCGAGGCTCGCTGCTGCGAGGAGCGGGAGACACTGTGAGCTGGCTCACTGGTGTGGGGTCGGCGAGACAGCGAGACACCGCGGAACTCAGCCTGGGCACACACACAAACTCCCAGCCAGGCTGCGGGTGTGTGTGTGTTCCCAGGCTGGGTTTCGCTGTGTCTCGCTGTCTCGCAGACGGCCACTGTGCTCACAGGGAGGGGGGTGCAGGAGCTCCAACAAGCCGTTTAGGACAGAGAGTGAATACACATACTTTACAGAGATGCTGTATGAGAAACCAATGTGAGTTTGGAAAATTGCACAATATACATTTATTTTAGTAGACCTCAACAATGGAATTATGATCAGTAGAAATGGCCATGACATGGGACCTTTAAGTTTTAAAAGTGTTATGTTGTTAAATGGTATTTTCTTGTCCCTAAATGTGCTTTAAAGAAAGATAATCCCCGTAAGAAATTAGATGTACAGTGAGGTAGGAGGAGGGGAGATTTAATCTGTGGGCTCTGGAGGAGTAAAAACATCTAGAACTTTTTGCAAAACCCAAACCATGATGTTTGATGTAATGCAAAACATGACACTAATAGTAGGAGAAACAATAGCTTCAGTGCCTTTTTAAAAATGTGTCACCATCAGTTTATCCCTAGTTTTCCTCATATCTTTGGGGGCTGCATAGTCAAAACATGCCATATGGGGGTGATGGTTACTGGTGGAGGAGGGGCCCATATTATTTAGCCATGTTTCGTTGTGGGGAGGGGGGGTGACGCTGGGCATTTAGGGACAATATTTTCATACTTGCCTGTCTCAGCTAGCCACAGTAACAGGAGAACAGAAGAACACACAGGAAGAGACAGTGAATACCATTAGCATGCTGTGCAGGGACACAATGTCATGGTATGGACACTATGGAAGATATAGCATGGCTGATGAACTGGAAACCCAATGAAGAGCTGTGTGTGTGTGTGTGTGTGTGTGTGTGTGTGTGTGTGTGTGTGTGTGTGTGTGTCAACATGTGTGTGTTTCAACAGAGTATCCTTGCCTCATGCTTTCTCAACAGATAGCAGGTCATGATTTTGGGTTTAGTACATTGTAAGATATATTAAAGGAGGTGGAAACAACAGGAAATAGCCTGAAGTCAGAAAAAACCTCAACTGGACTGCAGGCATGTCATTTTAAAGCAAAAGGACCTATAAAACTAATGTGTGGCTCTATCTAGATTTAGATATTTATGCTCTTATACTTAAAGGTATAAAACTAAACAAATATGGATTCAAGCAGAATATATCTCTACATGAAAATCGAAAAATATATATGACATCTATCTTTTACTTATTGAATGTTGTAGACTTTTGCACTTTAAAGTTATGGGAAATATAGGAGTCAAACGATTCTACGCAGCCACCACTGAAATCTAATTCTACAAATCGTGTATACCATTATAATATCAATAGAGTAGCCTAAGCTTAATCTGGTGAAATGTGAAAGTGATTCTGAGACTGGGCTTTCAACAGGTCTTGGTCTTTTGTCCTAAATCTTAAAGAACCCTTGTGGCGTACACCGCGCTCCTAAGCTGTGACAGGACTGCTGATTGCCTTTATTCTGGCACAAACATGAGTGGATCTTTAAAAAAAAAACAGCTCTACTTCAGGACTTCCCAAAGAGCAATAACTTTTCCTTGCATTGACTAATGTATTACCATAGTCAAGGTTTCCCCCTACAGGACAGAACTTAAATGGCCTGTTGTAGAAAAACAGTGGAAGATCAAAATGAATACCAAAAAGATATGTGTTTGTATTTTATTATGAAACTAAATGTCTGCCTGGTTTCCATTTAATCAGACATGTAGATGTGTTAAATCCTTGATATGTAACAGTCAGATAACAGCAGATTGTAAAGCCTGCCTGGTAATGTAACATGCATGTCCACATTACTGACACTGAAAGATGCCAACATCAGAGGGAGAGGAAACAAAAGCACAGAATAAACAAAGGACTGTTCAGAGGATTCAGAGACCGCGGTATTTTAGTGATGCAACCATCGGGTGTTATGAACCACTGAGTTACTAACGCTGACTCACCCCGTTGTTGGCGCTCTGAGCCGAGGACCTTCCAGATCTAAACCGCTCATACCTGAGGCAAAGAAAAGGCAAAATAATTACAAAGACCTCTCTAAAAATATACCTTACCAAATGTGAGAAAACATACAATATCAGGGTAAAGTGAGTATCAATGTGCATACGTATTTTCTCCAAAAGTTGCACCTGGATTTGATTGTTTTCTAACCTTTCGTAGCGTAGGAAAATGTTGTTGAGGTCATCGTTGACATGCAGCAGCTCTTCAGTCACTGACTCATTGGAAACACAAGAGATGAGCTCCATTATCCTCTGCTGCATGGATCTACAGGTCCTGTTCAGCTCCTAAACACACAAAGGCATAGTAGTTTCAGATTAGTATTTTCATAATGCTTTGTACATGTCTGACAAATCTTTTCCCATAGGTTTGCTCAAACACAATTTAGAACGCACACACATACACGGACAGGTAGACCCACACAAAGTGTTTCCTTGCCTGTAATAACTCGTAGTCTGAAGCGTCCTCCTGGCCCGGGACCATCTCTGTCAACATCTCCGACATCACTTTAGTGTTTCCACGCACAACGTCCAGCTCACTGCGCAGCCGGCAGATCTGTGTGAAAGAGGTAAAGGGTGTTTAAGAGATCAAATGAACAGTATTGCATTAAGACAGGGAATCCAAACCAGAAGTACCATTGAAAGCGTAACTAATAACTCATCTTAATTCAACTTATAATGTAGATTTTGCTTTGAATAAAGTGTGCTAAGGACCACGATTAGAAGCAAAAAAGGCTTACAAGTCTTTAGTTAACTTACATAATCGGACCAGCACAAGTCTGATTTAACAGAAAAAAAGACCATGTGTTGCGATTAAGAGTGTATTTAAACTAGTGAGTGAGAAATAATTAGTAATAGACGGTGAAAAGTCCCAAATAAAAAGTTTAAATAGTTGGCTAAAATGTGTTTAATAAAGTAAGCTAAAAGTGATAGATAAACAGAGAAAATAGTAAACCTAAATGTATGAATTAACAGTTAAAATAGTTAGCTTAAAGTACTAACTAAGTACTGGATAAACAGTTGAAATGGTTTGCTAAAAGGCAATGGGTTCACTGTTGTCTAAACTTCCAGTTTCTATTATTAATACAAACAAAAGCTTAGCATAGTAACACTGATACAAAGAGGTCGGCTGAGGGCAATGTCACTTTGCAGCAGTGCATTCAAACTCTTTAGTATTTAATCATTTTGATTGGTCAGGTTGGACAGGTGGAGAAAACCTTTTTTTTTCATGCATTGCACAAAAGTAGATACCTAAAATGATTCCTTTTATTTTAAAGGAAACTGCAGGCTGCCATCGGGTGATTCCTCATAAGATAAGATAAGATAAGATAAGATAAGATAAGATAGTACTTTATTGATCCAAATGTGTGAAATGTTTGTGTTGCAGCAGCATAAAAAGACATGGCATTGTACAATACAAATTAAAAGACAAGGAATGAACAAGAAAGTAGAAAATATACATGTTGAATTTACAAATGAACAATAACGCGATAAACAGCAAGTTATTATATATGATATACATATCTCATCTGAACCGACACTGAGTCTGTTTATGGGAGAAACAGTGTACCTGGTCAGGTGTGGGATTGATGGATCCAGCGGCTTGAAGGACTGGGACCTGAGGGGCGATGTAGGCCGGAGGGACGACCTGTGGGGGGGGCTGAGGAGGGGAGCTGAAATTATGGAGGGTGGAGTCTCCCTCAGGAGCAGATGTCAGCTAGGAAGTAAGAGATAATACATGTGATAAAATGCCTCGGGAGATTATCTTCACTTTCTTGGACTTTGCACAGAAACGTCGGCACAGATCTAAGTGTGATGCCTCCTACCCTCTGAGGTGTGTGTATCGGGGACAGGGTCTCCAGCTCTGACAGCGGGAACTCAATGCCTTTCCTCTTTAGCTCCTCATAGACCTGGACCACGCCTGTGAGGTCTGGACTGCTCCTGAACGCATCGGCCCATGCCTGGAGTAGGGAGAATTAGAAAATAATTAAAAGGAAAGCGAGAGAGACTGAACAAAAAGACAAGGGGTTAAGAGAGGGCTGACAAAGCAAACAAAGCATGGGAACAGCATCGTTAAAGAGACCTCTGATCCTTATTGTTTGTTTGCCTTCCCTTGAACACATTAAAGCTAAACTCAGTCACTACAATAGCTAAAAAACATGACTCACTTTTGAAAAATACAAGGGCTTTTAGACTTTTAGGGTGTTCTTTATCTGAACATCTTCCACTCACTCCCAACTGAAAGCCTTTTTAAAAACTAAAACACAGCTTCCCTACTTAGTGTGAACAATTCTAACCAAAGATGGTGGGAGATGGAATTGATTTGATGGAATATATAAACGTCAATAAGGAATATTAACTGTGCACTCTTCCAATGTAAACACATTAACGCCTCAGAGATGAGACGGGTAGTTAGACAGCTAACTACACAACACCAGTCTGCCGCACAAGTGGATATAATTAATGGGAAATCTGGGTTATGTGTTAGTTGAAAATTCACGAAAAACGTTTTACAATATTGTTTAGAAAATTGGCCAGGAATAAAAAGGCAGATTTATGCAACAGGCAGTATTTTCATTCTTTGCATAACTTGAACTCAATGCTGTTCTTGAATGTTTTTAGTGAAAATATGTATATTAGTGCAAGTTTAAAAAGAATAAATGTTGCCTTTTGGTGTGTTTGCATTATTGCAATCAGTTGAT
Organism: Dissostichus eleginoides; assembly: GCA_031216635.1. Taxonomy (NCBI): domain Eukaryota; kingdom Metazoa; phylum Chordata; class Actinopteri; order Perciformes; family Nototheniidae; genus Dissostichus; species Dissostichus eleginoides. Next base: position 8,355,779 of record CM062284.1, on the reverse strand, counting down.
ATATTCCATGATCTTATGCACTTTAAATTTGCTTTCATTACATCATTTGCCCAAAGCAGACCTAAGTAGATCTTGAAATAAGCACCTTTATATACTGAATTGAACCGTGAGACACTGAAGGATTCACACTCCTATTCTAACACCAGTTTCCCAGCTGATCCTCCTAATGATGAAAACAAGAAACAATTAGCTCCTCTCCTCTGCCTCACAGCTACTGTTGTGCCCCCCCCCCCCCTCCTGGATCCATGCTAAGCTGTAGTCACATGGTTCCCCTGGTGGAAATAAGAGCAGCTCACATGAGCCTGCAGCGTAACCCGAGCCCTGACAGGTAACTAGAGCGGCTCCTGGCAGAAGCCTGACGACACAGTACTTTACCTGAGGCTCTGCCTGGGGATGACACACACCCACACACACTTTACTAAACACCTTCAATGCAAACCTGACTAAACTCTCTTAATAACTGACTTATTCAGAGATACCAGCCTTTAAGCTTTATGACAACACAAGGCAACAAACCTACCTACACACAAGCCACCTTAACGTTATCTTACCTGAATCAGCGCGAGTACTTTGTCTTGTACGATTGTAGGCGGGTTGTTCTTAGGGGAGATTATTTTAACTAGAACGCCATCCACAAAGTCCCTGCTAGTGATCAATGCATGAAAACGATGGCCGCAGTTCTTCACACCCGTTTCCAGGACCTGATGGATGCAGAAGAGAATCATTTATTAATCACTTCGTGTGGCCGAGTGTTGCAGAAATACAATGGAATTATATTTTGAATTGCAAATTCTCTGTGAACTTTGGCGTTAGAGAACAAGACAACATGAATACTTGCATTACTGTAACATGTAAATAAAGCTTCCTCTAGCCCACTTTTAACTCACCGTTAAAGTCAACATCACTTCCCGATAGTTCCTGTTGCCATTCAACCTCTTCTTCACTGCTCTAATGGCATCTTTTGGCCTGCAGACACAAACAGAAAAGCACATCTTTAACACACTGGAATAAAAGGATTACCACATGTTTTACATTCTTGGTAAGTCATTCAAAGCAGAGCACAGATGCCTACCAAAAACATAATGGGTGTGGGCTTAAATGGCCTTTGTAAATGGCCCTTGTAAATGGCCCTGATAGGATGATTGACACAACAGCAAAACAGCAAATACCAGGCAAAAGAACATGTCAATGATTCTTTGACTTTTTTTACATTCTCTGCAACATTGACAATGTGTCTGTTAATCTCTATGATAGTAATAATTAACTTTTGGATTATTTCACCACTGTTAGCAAATCAAAACAGCCTCGCAGCAGAGTGCGAATCACACCCCTTACATTCCCCAGAGAGAAGAAAAACAGTAGTCAGACATCTTTTTATAGACTGCTGATATACTGGATGGTCCACTGCATTAGACTAGAACCCCCTAAGGCAGTTTACAACCTACTATTCAAACAGTACCTGGTCAGCTCAAACATACAGTACAAGGTTAATGGAGGAGTGAGATAAGCACTGAGGCCTGACATAAATCCACTTTACACAGCCAGGACTAGGCTTCTTCTCTTAGTAGGACACATATTAAGAAAATACTTTAATAGCATGTCTTTCTACAGCAATGTAGTATATCAACAGCATAGGATCAAGGAAGACAGAACCGCACCTGTGCGTATAAGAAGAGAGTTAATCAATAACATTAGGATATTCATTGATTTTCTTTCCCAGGGTACTCACCCATCCTCTGTTTCATTGATGATGTCACATATTTCCATATTAAGGGTCCAGTCTTCATTTTGCAGAGAGCCATCAGTAGCTCTCTCTGGAAACAGACAAGTAGTCAGTTACGAAAATAACCTTTAAGGGCGACTAAGGTAAACACAGCAGACCAATTATAAGGCGGTGACAAGCGGCTAGCTAGCTTAAGCTAACGTAGCTTACAGTACTCCTTTAGGTTATTGACTTCGTTATTGTTGTTAACACTGAATATACGAGTAGATACTGAAAGAAAACAGACATTAAGTCTTTGTACGGTATCGCTAGCACAATGACAACACATGATACGGTTAACTACCAACGTTAGTTAGCTAGGCGGCTAACGGTCCAGCTGTAACTCATTCAGAGACCTTAGCATGCTAAATGTAGCTAGCCGTAACGCCCAATGACTACCGCCCAACATAATACACCTTTCCAGGACATAATTATCAACCTTTGCGAGTTGTCGCTTCCTAAACATCTGGTTAACATACCAATGCAATGCCCCACAGGGGTACTGTAAGGATTTCCCAAAAGGAACTCCATCTTGCTCGACAACAAACAAGTCAGTCCATGGGATGATGATGATACATGAGGAAACGTCCCTTAAGTCTCGCCCACAGAGCAACGTCATTGGCTAAGAGATCCTGACCTTTAGTGTGATTGGACGGTTAGAACATCCATCATGACAGTTGGGTTAATTGTAAATAAAAAGCAGTAAAGGTTGCATCGATACCAATGAAATTGCTTTTTTATGACCTTAGCACTCGAAATGATAGACATTGAATATGCACATTAATGACAGACATCTACAAGTCTTTTGAATTGTTTGGGTTTTAATTCACAATAAAGTGTAATGACATTTTGCTTACAATAGGTGGAAAGGGCACAGACAAACAAGTAATTCTTTGAATTTATTTCCAGCTGGGAAAGCAACAACACCTTCAGCACTGTATGTGAACATGACTACTGTATGAGGATGCAGAAAATATACTTTTCTGCTTGAATACTAATTTTTGAAGAAACAGAACTGTGAAGTGGAGATGATACTAATCCATGTACATGATCTTTTACCTCATTAGTTACCACAAAAAAGCCAAAATACCTAAAACATGAATGAATTTAAATTACAGTAAATAATTGGAATACAGTATGTTCCATCTGTTGCTCCTATTACAATAGCATATGCACTTTGCAGTATTAAAATGTGGCAGACAGAAGGCAGACATGGATTTAACATTCCTCCACCAAATAGACAACAGCATTAGTCATTATCCGCCTGAAACCATGCGCAGTGCCCAAAATGTCACGGGCGCCTGAGAACCGGCTGGAAACTCGGTGAGGGGTGGCACACTTGGCAGCTGCCACGTATAAACACTGCAGAAAGACAGCCAATGTTTTCACTGGAGTGAGATGACTCTATAACAGATCACAGACACAGCAGTGTCACTGCTAAACAGAACAAGCAGGGTGTGTATGTGTTTGTCTGAATGGATAAAGAAGCATGGATAAACTGAGGTGTTCTCAGTTTAAGGGCACACACTTTTCAATTCTGCATAAGTTTGCGTTTGACAGTTGAACTCTCAGATGAGAGGTGAACAAAAAGAGCTCCAGCAGCAGTCCGTGCCCTCAGCTCATAACTTTCGTAGTCATGGGCCCACTCCACGTTTCCCCAGTATTTTATCTGTGCAGGAGGGGGAAAAAAATGTAAGATGACTATACAGAAAATAAAAACACTCTCTGCAGGACAAGCACCATGTCATCCTTAGTGTTTCTTCATTGTTACACCGAAGCAACTTTATACAGCTGTAAAAGATAGAACAAATGATAACTGCTACCAGCATAGGGTTCATGGGTAAAATGTTAAAAAAACAGAAGAGGGCGCCGTTCTTCCAGAAAAAAGCAAGCAAACCTTTTGAGTTTCTTGAAATAACAGATGGGGGTGGCAAAGAGAAAAAAAAAACACTTCCAACAGCTCTTCAATTGAGCCACTTAAAACTTTTACCGCAGAAGCAAGGACTGTAATAGCAAGAGAAGTGATGGGATTTTTCAGGATTGTCAGAAACACTAGCAATGACAATATCAGTGTCATAAGATAGGTTCACAAGGTCTCATTTGTTTATGGTTAGTAAAGAAATATGGTAAACAACGCTGAATAAAAGAATGTGGTTGCAAATTGTAATCTGCTACCCTCCTACCTGGTATTCCTCCTCCAGTCTGGAGAGCAGCACAGCCTGTTCCACACTCAGATGTCTGTCAATCACCCCGATCGCCAGGACAACAGACTTCAGCTGGGTGATCACAAACTCAAGCCCTGCGCAGGAGAAACCATATTACTGTATAGCTCAAGTATACTTTAAAAGCTTATTATAATACTCATTACCAAAGCAAATGTACGTAATATCACAATTATTTCACATGTTTTACAAACACCTTAAGTATTTCCTTAGATACGTTGTCAGCAAAGTATGAATGATAATATTTAGCACTACAGGTAAATCATCTAAACAAAAGAGCAGATAATAGAGTGCTGCGGGAATGAGTTTGAAAATCAAGACATTTGGTAACTTTCTACGTTGGTAGCATTGTAAGAAATACAGAATACCCCAAACTTGAATTTTGAAGCATTAACATGTCTTTAAAAAGTTGGCTGCTTCCAAGACTGTTGTTTGACTCAGAGTTACTTTCTACTATTATCCAAAATCTGGTGAAAAAAATCCCACTGGCTTTATGTTTTGAATTAGCGCGAGGCCATCTTTTAGGTTGGCCTAGAAAGATATACCATCGTGCAGCACTCTATACTTAAAAATGCTTATGACGGATCAGTTGTTTTACCTGTCATGGACCAGAAGTTGTAAGACTTCAGGTGTTGCCGAAACGTGTCTTTTGTTTCCTTTGGAATCTCAGGACCCAAAATATTGGACGAGGATCCAATAGTGACATTATATCTGCAATAGAGTAGAAGATAAAGACAATTAGAAAAAAGTGTATTACAATAGCCTAATTAACAAGGTTATATCGCTGTATGTGCCTTTTCTACTACCAAAACGAATGCTGCCGTTACCTGTTTTCAATCCAGTGCAGCACAGGGTCCCACTCATTCTTCTGCAGCTCAACCAAACTGTGGGGCTCATCTACTCTGTAACTGCACAAAACATAAACACCATTAACTTTCAATCAACAACTGAAAGGGTCACACATTAAACAATTTACCAAGAACTTCTGCAAATAACCAAAAACAGGTAAAGTCAACAAGCTATTCAGAATGCAGGACAGCACATCTTGAGAAGGAATCAAGTCAAGGATTAAATGGCAAAATGATCAGCAGTCATTACATGCATTTATGGCTATACTGACCGTAAATCTAGAGTGTTGACACTAGCTCCAGCTGTATAAATGATTTACAAAAAACTTGTTATCCCTAGAAGCAATATAATGCTGTTTCAAAATGGAATAATTAAATAAGTTGTTTACCAGACAGTATCAGTTTCCAGGAACTTCAGGGCAGCGCTGATCATTTGCTCCTTGGTACGATGGGTAGGATTGTCCAGAGCTGTGTTGCAAAGTGTAGTCTGTAGGAAGAATTGACAACATTACTCTTTCAGTCAATTACGTTTTTAACTGAACATAATTGTCTTAGGAGTAGAACAAACAACTAAAAACCATGGCAAAAATGTGTCTGCGTCAATACACTAAATGAAGGCTTCTCATACATCTTCAAAAACCATCGAGTGTCACCTAGAGCTAATTTTCTGGTCTCAAATTCTTCTCACATTCGCACATTAACCTTCAACTTATGGAGAAATACTCAATTTGGCTCTGATCCAATGAGGAAGACACTTTAAACCCCCTTCCAGTTCCCAGTTGAGTTAAAGTCGTACCAGGTGCATTGTGTAGTACTTCAGTGTGTCCTTTTGAGCATCCCACTCGGTTGCCACAGCGATGGCCATGGCTTCATTTGGTGCTGTGAACAGCTTTCCTCCAGGAGTTTTTAATTTCCTTCTGTCTAGGTTTATCTCATATAGACCACCTTAATGAAAGTGAAAACAATGTTAGAGAGGCAGGAGTAAAGCATAGCATGGACTTAAGTGGCTTGCTTAATATCAAACGCATTAAATGATTAAAAGTGCTCTTTTCACCAACAAAGACACCTAGGAGAAACACATTTAACAGTGGAGAGTGCTTGTTTCTACACCATCTAACTTAGTATTCTCAATCAAATAACTATCATACTCTGTTTGACTTACCTTCACTTTGGGATATACTGACATCTTTATAAAATCTTCTTTTTTCTGTAAACAGCAGAAATCATCACATCAGCACAAAAAGGTTAAGTTATACAATGTATTGCTGCAGCAGATTTTAATCAACATTTAATGCATCTTACCTACTAAGGCTGAGGAATAATTCACAGCACACCGAAGCTGCTGATTTCTTGGGCACACTTTATCTGGAGAGAGGATATTTCCGAGCGGACCCTGAAGTCTAACAAGCCGCCTAAACATATTTGCAGTTATGTTAAAATGCAATGTTATTGGGAAATGCTAGCTGACAGGCTAAGCTACAACCCGTTTCTGACCGCAGTTCGTCAATGAATTAAATGCCACATTTTAAACGAGTGGATATGAATGCAAATTAGCAGCAGTTCTTGTTGATAATGTGTTGGCTATCTGTATAAGGTTATGTCTCTATTCACTGCTTCGTATTTCTTCTTTTGCAGCTCCTTCGTTCAAAAGCATGATGCGTGTGACCTTCTGTTACTAGTAAGACAGCGAAAATGTATCACAGTTGGGAAATGTAGTTTTATAAGTACTTCAAATCACCGTAGTACTTCTGGAACAAACTACACTCAAATATTCCCATAAAGCCTTCCGCACGTCAAACCAATGAGCGTTGAGGATGTTAACAAGGTGAATTCAGTTGGCCAATGAGAGCGCCCGATTCTGCTGGCTATGGTGCCGCGTCGAAGTCCACTTACTTTTCTGGAAGCGCCTGGTAAACTAAACTGTGGAGGGATCGGGGGTTGATTTGAATGTTGTTGGACCTCTTTAGTCCTCTCCGTAGACAACGACAGAGTCCATCGCTAAGACGGCAATCGACTGCGGTCGGTGCCCAAGCCAGCGACCGGGAGCCATGCCTGTCCCCGCTGGATACCTCAGCCCCGCCGCGGCCTTCATCCTCGGCCTTGCTTATCCCCCCGCCGCCGATAAACACCCAGCAGCCCGGTGTTGTCACCTCGCTTCTGTACAGCGGCTCCAGGTTCAGGGGCCACCAGAAGAGCAAAGGGAACTCGTACGACGTGGAGGTTGTTCTACAGGTGAGGCTTCTTAAAAGTAGATTTTTTATTTATTTAGGTAAGCTGTCAAAGGGGGGTATTTGGTGATCTGTCAAACGGGCGGTGTGATGATTGACAGCTGGGGAATCAGTGAGCCCTGTGGCCTGTGGTTGAGTAACTCGACTAGCTGTCCATGTAGCAGGGCTAGCTAATGTTTACTAGCATTTTCAACCATAAGGAGACATGTTATTCAATGTTACCAGGGAATATATTAAATAATAAAGGTTTAACCATGTTTGCCTTCTGCATTGTTGGAAAAGCCATACCAACCTTATGTCTGTTAAATGTGTCCTACATTCAAATGACAACATAGCCACAGATATGAGGTAAATGTTCCCATTCTCAGTTGTTCATTGTGTTTTTCCTTCTAAGCATGTCACCATGGAGGATTCCTACTTGTGTGGCTACCTAAAGATAAAAGGACTGACAGAGGTAAGTGGAGTAAATCCATTTTTTAAAGACACAAACGTATGATTATACTGGATCCTATTATAAACACTTGTCCACTCTAGCTGTGTTCCATGTTAGGCTACTATACTCATGCAAATCCAACAGCATGACAACAGTGATTGAAGATAAGCAGTTCATATCAGTATATATATTTCAGTAGTCAAATTCTAACCTATCCTTTTTTTAAATAAACAAACCAACATTTATCAGATGAGTTGCACCGGAGCAAAACGAAACACCAATCTCTTCCTGTTGCGTTCACTCTCGCAGGAATACCCGACTCTGACCACGTTCTTCGCTGGAGAGATCATCAGCAGGAAGCGGCCGTTTCTCACTCGGAAATGGGACGCAGATGAAGATGTGGATCGGAAGCACTGGGTAAGGAGGAAACATGTTCATTCATATTTTTTTTAATTTTTTTTTTTAGTCAATTTATTGAACATGTCAGAAACAGAACATACAACAATAATAATAATATATATATATTCTTTTCCTTTTTTTTTTCTTCCTTTCTTCCTTTCCCTCCCCTTCTCACTCATAATAATAATTATAACAATGTACCAAAAAAATTATAATACAAAAAAAAAAAAACAATAATAATTCTCAAATAGTCTCTGTCATGTTCAACAGGGGCAAGAAGAAGCTTAAAAAAAACTTTTCTGGTCCTACCCCCTCTAACATACATTTTCCTTTTAAATAAAATATTAGGTCATCGTCATCAGCGACATGTTTGTCTTGTTAATTTGTTTGTTTTTGGTTTTTCTACAAAACAATCAGAAAGAAATTTCTTTTACAATTACAAGAAATAACAAATGGGATTTTACAGGTCCTGTTCATATCCATTCATGATTTGGCTCCTAAATAATACTTTCAGTTTCGATAGACTTGTACAATATGTCAGTGCATCAGTACAGTCATTCCACAGACTAACACCTTTTGATGAGATGCAATGAAGTTTGGCATTTGTTCGTACGGGTGGTTTTTTGAAAATGCAGTTTCCTCTCAACATGTGCATGCTTTCTCTCCGTGTGAAAAGTCCCTGGATATTATGAGGTAACTGTTGATTTGCGGCTTTGAACATAATTTGAATAGTTTTATAGTCAACCAGGTCTTGTAGTTTTAGTGTTTTTAGTTAGATAAATAATTTATTTGTTGGTTCTCTGTACGTAGTTTATGTATAACTCGTATGGCTCTTTTTTGCAGGATGAAGATAGGATGTGTATTTGTTTTATATGTGTTCCCCCAAACTTCCACACAATACATCATGTATGGAAGTATGAAGGAGCAGTACATCATGTATGGAAGTATGAAGGAGCAGTACAGCATGTATGGAAGTATGAAGGAGCAGTACAGCATGTATGGAAGTATGAAGGAGCAGTACATCATGTATGGAAGTATGAAGGAGCAGTACATCATGTATGGAAGTATGAAGGAGCAGTACAGCATGTATGGAAGTATGAAGGAGCAGTACAGCATGTATGGAAGTATGAAGGAGCATACATCATGTATGGAAGTATGAAGGAGCAGTACATCATGTATGGAAGTATGAAGGAGCAGTACAGCATGTATGGAAGTATGAAGGAGCAGTACATCATGTATGGAAGTATGAAGGAGCAGTACATCATGTATGGAAGTATGAAGGAGCAATACATCATGTATGGAAGTATGAAGGAGCAGTACATCATGTATGGAAGTATGAAGGAGCAGTACATCATGTATGGAAGTATGAAGGAGCAGTACAGCATGTATGGAAGTATGAAGGAGCAGTACATCATGTATGGAAGTATGAAGGAGCAGTACAGCATGTATGGAAGTATGAAGGAGCAGTACAGCATGTATGGAAGTATGAAGGAGCAGTACAGCATGTATGGAAGTATGAAGGAGCAGTACATCATGTATGGAAGTATGAAGGAGCAGTACATCATGTATGGAAGTATGAAGGAGCAGTACAGCATGTATGGAAGTATGAAGGAGCAGTACAGCATGTATGAAGGAGCAGTACAGCATGTATGGAAGTATGAAGGAGCAATACAGCATGTATGAAGGAGCAGTACATCATGTATGGAAGTATGAAGGAGCAGTACAGCATGTATGAAGGAGCAGTACATCATGTATGGAAGTATGAAGGAGCAGTACATCATGTATGGAAGTATGAAGGAGCAGTACATCATGTATGAAGGAGCAGTACATCATGTATGGAAGTATGAAGGAGCAGTACAGCATGTATGGAAGTATGAAGGAGCAGTACAGCATGTATGGAAGTATGAAGGAGCAGTACAGCATGTATGGAAGTATGAAGGAGCAGTACATCATGTATGGAAGTATGAAGGAGCAGTACATCATGTATGGAAGTATGAAGGAGCAGTACAGCATGTATGGAAGTATGAAGGAGCAGTACAGCATAAACAAGGAAGCTTGATTAATTAGGTATTTGGCTTTATTCAGAATTGCTATTGATTTGGATATTTTGGCTTTGATATAGCTTATATGTGGTTTCCAACTTAATTTATTGTCTATGATTACTCCAAGGAATTTTATTTCCGATACTCTTTCTAATTGGACGCCATTTATAGTGAGTTTCTTCTCTGTATTGGTCGATCGATTCCCAAATATTATGAGTTTGGTTTTGCTTGCGTTCAATGTTAATTTATTTTGGTCAAACCAGATCTTCATCCTGCTCAGTTCCTTTTCCATGGTGACCAATAGCTGTTCTAAATTGTCCCCACAGCAGAGTAGACTTGTGTCGTCTGCAAAAAGAATGGTTTTAATAGTTTTTGATACTTCACATATATTGTTAATATACAGAATAAATAGTAATGGCCCCAAGACAGAGCCCTGAGGCACCCCACATGTAACCCGCAGTAGTTGTGATTTATGGCTTTGTAGTTCAACATACTGTTCCCTGTTATGTAGGTAGCTGGATAGCCATGATAGTGCAACAACTCTAATGCCATATCTCTGTAGTTTCTTTATTAATAATTCATGGTCAACCGTGTCAAATGCTTTTTTAAGGTCCAGAAATATCCCTATTGCATATTCTTTCTTTTCTATTGCCTTAGTGATGTGTTCCATAAATTCTATAACTGCAAACGATGTGGTTCTGTTTGCTCTGAAACCATATTGTTGTTCATAGAGTATGTTATGTTTGGTGATGAAGTCATTTAGTCTTGTGTAGTAGATTTTTTCCAGTATTTTAGAAAACTGTGAGAGCAATGAAATCGGTCTATAGTTTGACAGTACATGTTTATCTCCAGATTTGTGTATTGGTATGACTTTAGCAGTTTTCATTTTATTTGGAAATACACCGGTTTGTATTGACTGATTACAGATGTGAGTTAGTGGTTTGGCTATACATTCAATAATGTTTTTAACTGTATACATGTCAATATCATGACAGTCTGTAGACCTTTTACTCTTAAGTTTCTTAACAGTGTCAATATTTCATTTTCATCAGTCCCTCTTAAGAATATAGTTTCCTTCACATATATATCTTTACTTTCTACGCCTTCACTACTACCAGTATTTGGGATTTCCCCAGCTAGACAAGGACCAACATTGACAAAGTACTTATTGAAATCTTCAGCAACTGAGGTCATGTCATAAATTACTGTATTGTTTTTTGACAGAAAACTGTTTGGGTATTGGGCCTTTCCATTTCCTTTTTTAATAATGGTATTTAATACATTCCATGTGTTTTTAATGTTATTTTTGTTATCCTCCAATCATTTGTTGTAATGATCCATTTTGCTGCATCGTATTATCTTTGTTAGTTTGTTTTTGTATGTCTTGTATTTTTGTTCAGCCTCTACTGATCTATTCTTTAAGAAGTCTTTATATAATTCATTTTTCGTTTTACATGCATTTAATATTCCCTTAGTGATCCATGGTTTTTCAGCATATTTTTGTTTCACTATTTTCTTTACACGAGGACAATGTTTTTCATACAGCCCTGATAGAATATGTAGAAATGATTCATAGGCTTCATTTACATCTGGTACATACACTTTGTTCCAGTCTTGTTTAGATAATTCTTTTTTAAGAGAATTACAGACTCTGGTGTTTTGTGTCTCGTAATGTCGATCAGTTAGGAATTTCAAAATGAGTGCATATCTTAAAGAGCAGACATGTGTCAATGTTTGCGACATTGTAACTGGATCGTTGATAATTTCAGGGATATTTTAATTCACATAAATAGATTGTTACACTCCATTCATAATCTACACACAGACTCTACATCTGGCTGGCTTACCGTGCCATAATCCGTTTTCTTTTTGTGTCTAGGGCAAGTTCCAGGCCTTCTACCAGTATGCAAAGACGTTCAACTCGGACGATTTCGACTACGAGGATCTGAAGAACTCTGACTTTATTTTCATGAGGTGGAAGGTAAGGTCCAGCCTAAATGGAGCTTGACCATATGCTCAAGTAAGTCACCGCTCTTTAACCGCAGCTGCTGCTATTCCTCACCCTGTCCCTCCGTCCCCACAGGAGCAGTTCCTGGTCCCTGACCACACAATAAAAGACATCAGCGGAGCTTCTTTTGCCGGATTTTACTACATATGCTTCCAGAAATCCACCGCAACGATCGAGGGCTACTACTACCACAGGAGCTCTGAATGGTAAGGCAACACAACACTAGTTACGCTGAGGTGTAGAGTAGTAAGAATTTGCGGGATCAGAGCCCAGACTGGCTGGAAAATCGGGGTGGGGAAAGTCCTTAACACAAAAATGACTATTTAGCTTTTCTCAAGGTGCCCTTAATTCTCAAATTCCCCTTGCTCAGATTATTGGTGAAACTTAGACTGTGTGTAACCATTTATATGCATGAGGAAGAACGATCTAACTCAGTTTGCTGCATTTGATGAATATGGTCGCTCCCTGCTTATAAGCAAAACACTGAGGCCTGCTTGTCCTCTATCATAGTCTTCTCAATCTCATTTGACATTCTTTGGCATTTTTTTCAAATCCTTTTCCACATTACGGTTTGGCTTTTGTAACAGAAGCCCTCTGTTTTCATTCCATTCAGTTTTTTTGTTTTAATTCCCTTCTCTGACCAAAAATACTTGGAAGCAGTTTTGTTTCCCTTTCTTGTAGTAGAATTAGTGTATTTTAAGTTGTTTTTCAAAAGTGCAGAATGATACACAGCCAGCGATAATGTCATACTTGTAAGTGTTTGTCATTATTGAGAGGAATGAAAACAGTATTAACTGCAATGCGAATGTTGTTATGGACTTATAAATAGCTTGGTTATAGGATACACTCTGTGCTCTTTGCTGCCTTTTACCAAACACTGGTGTCAACTCGACAAACCACACTGAAGAAAAGGCTGCAAATGAACCTCCACTGTGACATTTTGTTCCTTAAACTCAGCTTTTATTACCTATTGCCTTTCAAGTGACGACATCCATCTTTTTATGTGACTACATTTTTATTTTTTATTTTTTTTACAAACTGGACTGCAGTTGTGTCAGAACAGTCAAACGAAGTACATTTGTTCACATAAGCTCATTTTAACGCAACAACTAAATGCCTGATATTGTTTTACCTGGCCTGGTGATCAAATATGAAGGCAATTTTCATCTAATGTTCATTTCAAAATGTAAATACCTTGAATGGGTGTTGTAGAAAAGATGCTAAGATCAGAAAAGGGGTTTGATTTCATACAAAATTCTAAAAGATTGTCTCTTTTTAAACTGGATAAATACTTCTTTTTTTTATATCTGAGAAGTGCATTTTGATAGTGAGCTTATTTGACCTATTGACGGCTGGAAATGCATGGTTTTCACGGCTTGATGCAGTCTAAAAGCACCAATGCAGAAACAATGATGACTAATTTCCCCTCTGTGCGACTAATAAAGGTGTTCTGATTCTGATACACCATAACCATGCTTTTCAATATGTGATAAACATGCTGAGACTTACATGGGATTTGAACCTGTAATCCTTTTCTTTGCTGTTCATATCCAACCCTATGTGAACCTCTAACACATACCTATCCTAACACACTGTGTTGTTGTCCGGCTGCAGGTACCAGTCTTTAAACCTCACCCACGTCCCCGAGCACAGTGCAGCCATCTATGAGTTCCGGTGACCCCGGCCCGGCGTTGTGGACCTTTTATTTTTCATGGACAGAGACTTGAGGTAAAGCAGAGGTCTGCAGATGCTGCTGAGGAGGAAGAGGAGGAAGAGGATAACGAGCAGGGATGGGAATAAAGGCTTTGGAGAAATGAAAAACTCTAACATGTTCCCAATAGGTGGATATCGGACAAATGAATGTATGGATGAAAAGAAAGACAAGAAAGTGGAGATGTGCTCCCTGGCTGGAGCTTTTAAAGTAAGAAGAAGCAGCAGCAGCAGAGACTGGGTGTGGCTCATATAGCGTTCCCCCTTTCATCATTTAACGTCTGGTTTTTAAATCAAACGCATCTCGAGAAACCGTACAAGCTGAGTTGGGATTTCCCATCCTTGTTTAGCGACTTCCCTCGCTGATACCGTTGGACAAGGATTCCTCTGAGGAGTCCGCTCTCATTAACAGAAAGAAAATCGCCAAGGAAAAATAAAAGTTTGGGTTCTTGATTGATTGGAGCTTTAATCAGCCCTTAAGCTAGAACGACAGTATTTTTTTTTTAAGCTAAGCTGTTTCTTTATCTTGTCATTTGACTCTTAATGATGGACGCAGAGTGATACTTTTTTAAAAGCTGCAATGTGAGGAGCTTTCCCCCCCGTGTTCATACAACTGCTTGGGAGATTATTATCACATGTGATTGCTGTGGGTCTATTGAGTTACGTTTGCACAGAGATGGACTATATGTTAATAATGCTTGCAGTCAGGATGTTACACTCACAGCTGTTTTTAAGGGTTTGACTGTGAGGGGAGTTCAGAGCCAAAACAATCACATAAAAGTATTAATAAAAGAGTATTTTTTTCCCTGCACTCTGCGTTAAACAAAGCTTTTTACTCCCTCGTGTCATTTTAAATTAAGATCCCCTCCATCCTTTTGTTTCTGTCCCTTTGACTATGCAACACTTTCAACATGGCACTGTCCAAACACAAAACCTGCAGTTTTCAGAGACAACATTTTATTCTATCCTCATAGTATATGAAAGAAAAGAAAGAATCTATCTTCAATAAAGGAAATATTTTTGTTAAATTGCCTATGAAAGCACTCCCTAAATCATGTTCCCTCCCCATGTGATTGTGCCATGTTTCTAAAGCTTATCAGAGTTGTATTATAACAGTGTGTTTGTTTGAGAATAAGCCTGGATTTGATTGATGGTGTGACTGTAAAGAATGGATTATGAATTTTAAAAATCATATCAAATCATCTTTTGACGTGTCTTGCTTGTTTGACCGAAATACATGTTTAAGTGATATTTTGAAACCACGTCTTATGTCAATCATGAAGTTATTTAAGCTGTACATCCTATACAGTACAAATAAAATGTTAACTATTTTTCAACATTTACAAAAAGTACTAATCGCAAAACCAAGTTTGGAAATAAATAATAACTATTTAAAAAAAAGCAGCAAAAAGGCCAAACTATGACCTTTTCTTAGACAGACAAAGTTTCCATTCAATTTTTCAACCCACTTCTTGTTCCAGATGTACTAACCTATAATATTGAATAGTTTAATCTACATCACAACATTATATTTTACAAGTTCCTATTTGTTTAAGTGCGATAAAGTTAGTAAAGTAACTACAAATATTCCCGTTGGAGATGTAGTCTGGTGTAAACGGCATGAAAGCAAATACTCAGTAATTGGAGTCTAAGTCCTTAAATGTGTACTTAAGGACAGTATAATTTATCCCCAGGAGGGCATGAATATCCTTGGCACATTTCAGTGCAGTCCATCTAACTGTTATTGAGACATTTCACTCCAAACCACATGGTGTCGCCAGAAGATAAGGATGCTGATAAACACTCAATTTGAGCTCCATACAGTTTTTTGGACATTAAACACGATAAGTTCAATATGACCTCTTGGTGGTGCCAGAGGAAAAACCCTGCAATCACAAACGTTCAATCCACGTATTATGATAGATATATTATTGTCTGGACAAAGTGGTGGACCGAGATCAACATCTCCATCCCCAGATCCTAACAAAAACATGGCTGATGTTTCTTAAAAATGCTCTTTTTACATTTTCCTCATGTCAATTTTTCCCAGATTTATTCCTCTACATAGGTTACCAATGAAAAGGCTGGACGCCAACATTTCCACCAGCCAGCACAATTTGTACGTTTCTATTGTGCCCAAGAAAACTGCATAGATTAAACACACTTAGCTTTAGACAGTTTCTCATAAAGTATTCACACAAGAAAGAAAGAAAGAAAGAAGAAAAAAATAAATTAGCCAAACAAACCTTTAAGCCCAGACCCCCAAAAGGTAGAATGAAAAAGAGAAAAGTCTAGATGTCTTAAAAGCTCAATTACATCTGGTTTGCAGACATTTAAAGAATTCACATATGTCTGTACTTTGTGTGCACTTTATGCGTCCGTTTGTGTGGGTTTCCCTGCATGCCGTCAATGATGCAACATAAACTCGACTGGAATGTGGATCACTTACAATTACTGGGATACCAAACTAACTGCCCATTGTTTAGTTGTCATTATGGAAATGTTTGACTGACAGTTAAAGGCTTGGGGTGAGAAGGTGCACCTGGTGATGATACTCAGGTTTGAGTATAAGATGACTTGGCAGCAGCCCAATAATTAAATCCAAACGATTTTTGGCATGGAGCCAGGATGTTACACTCACAGCTGTTTTTAAGGGTTTGACTGTGAGGGGAGTTCAGAGCCAAAACAATCACATAAAAGTATTAATAAAAGAGTATTTTTTTCCCTGCACTCTGCGTTAAACAAAGCTTTTTACTCCCTCATGTGTCATTTTAAATTAAGATCCCCTCCATCCTTTTGTTTCTGTCCCTTTGACTATGCAACACTTTCAACATGGCACTGTCCAAACACAAAACCTGCAGTTTTCAGAGACAACATTTTATTCTATCCTCATAGTATATGAAAGAAAAGAAAGAATCTATCTTCAATAAAGGAAATATTTTTGTTAAATTGCCTATGAAATGTCTTTGTGATAGGCCGACGATTGCAAAGCTAAAGTTAGCAAAGTACAGTTTCAGTGCAGTAGCAGCGGAGATGGGCAGAACGTGACTGGTGCTGGATGAGGGAAGGTTGTGTGTGTGTGTGTGTGTGTGTGTGTGTGTGTGTGTGTGTGTGTGTGTGTGTGTGTGTGTGTGTGTGTGTGTGTGTGTGTGTGTGTGTGTGGGGGGGGGTAAAGTCCAGGACCATTTGGGGCAGGGGAGAAAGGTGGGAGGCAGGGTGGAGAGTTCAGGGGAGAGATGTCAGAGAGGGGGAGAGAGGGAGGGAGGGGAGAGAGTTCAGCATCCTGACCGCCTGGTGGAGGAAGCTGTTCCCCAGCCTGGAGTCACCCACAATGCTGAGTGCTTTGCGGGTGAGGCGGGTGTTATATGTCCTGTAGTGATGGGAGTGAGGCACCGATGATCCTCTGGGCAGAGTTCACAATGCGCTGCAGGCTCTTGCGGTTGGAGGCGGTGCAGCTTCCAAACCACAGCGTGATACAGCTGCTGAGGATGCTCTCAGTGGCGCCTCGGTAAAAAGACAGCATGATGGGGGGTGATGCTCCGGCTGGCTTGAGCTTCCGGATGAAGTTAGTCAGGATTGTTAGTTCCAGGTTTAATATGTGCAATAAGTTCATTTCAGTAAGTTCTGCAATAAACATTGAACCAGTACCGACTAGTACCGATTTTTTTATTTTGGCCCACTGTGTATTTGAGTTTGACACCCCTGATTTAGATGAAGCAAGTATTGAAGAAACATTTACAGTTAGCATTAGATCATCTCAGTTTATTTTTACAGCTTATTATTTTTCGTGGTGACTCACATTCCTCTCAGGGTGTAACACGTACAATAATTCCAGCTACATTCCTTTCCTTGGAGTTGCTTTTGCCAATTGTATACGTGTGCTTTCCTGACCCTGACCCCAGTATTACAGTCACTGGGATATCTATTACTGTGCAACAATAATTCCGTGTTTTGATAACACTTCTGAGAAACTGCACACCCTTTAACATCGACTCCACCCTCTTCTTTGCAGAGTATTGCCCAACCTTTAGCCACAGGTGTATTAATTTACCGTATACTCTGCAATACAAATTCTGTTATCATGCAACTTTATTATCTACAGCTACTTGGTAATAGAGCTTTTTAACGGTTGCTTTTATGGCTTCGTAACATTGTTATTGAGATCAAGCACGTATTGAAATCAGTATCTTCTTGGTTAGAGGCCAAAATATACAATTGATTAACTGCTGGTTTAGAGACATACACTATCAGTGATTATTTTGTATCTGAAAATAAATATTGATAAGCAATCCGGAAGCTATTGTCAACATCCTGAAGAATTCCCCAGTATTTGTAAGACCATCGACGGCAGTTTGTTTTATAATTTTTTTATAATTTGCTCCAAAGTGAACACATAAAAGCAGACCGAAATCAGAATAAGAAACAGGTTTATTGCCAAGTAGGTTAACACATACAGTACGAGGAATTTGTCTCGGTGTTTTTTGGTGCGTACATAAATAAAAATAAAATGTAAACTAAAAAACGATTTAAAGAAAACTATAATAACATTAAAAATAAAGCGATATTTACATCAAATATGGTTGAAATATATGTATAGAAACTGTCAGTGCATAAATGTGTTTTTTTCTCAGTTATTCCCAATATTCTGCAACAATCTTGCTCGGTTTCAAGTATCTGTGCCACATGTCACGTCCACAGCTGTCCATTAATGATAGGAGACGCAGCACAACACACGTCACTTCCTTCCTTGGTAAGAAAAGGTGTAACAAGGAAGAGAATTTTGTATTGCTTCCTTCTTCTTGATAGTAATCAGAGCCACTTTTAAATTTCAATAAACAGCAAAAGGAGAACGTGTCACACTTATTCACAGTTACGAAGATGCAAAGGAATCTGTCAGATTGAAATGTTCTCATGATATTGTTTTAACAATGTGAAACTTTCAGGATGGTGAAACTCATATTACTGTAAATACCCACAAGATAGAGAGAAATGAAAGCTATGAGCCATGCACCTGGATAATTCCCAATGTTCAGTTTCAAGGCAATCCAAACAAAGAAGTTATTGTGAAGGAGTCCAAATCAAACAAAATGATGCCCTGTGGGGCTATGTGGAACATCCTTGTTAAAAAGCTGTCTTTATGACAGATGGAGCATTTTATCATAACAAAAAAAAAAATGATGGCACACAGATCCACTGTAAGTGAAACTGATCCTCACAAAGACTCACATTCTTATAGTAAGCCAAGTAATTATCCGCCCTGTGTTGATACCCTGAGGAATGCACACAAAAAAGTATTTTTACATCTGGCCTGTGGTCTCAGTATTATCTGTATCAACATCGGTTAAAGGTTAAAACAATTATGTCGATTTGTCTATTTCTTCATAATGAAATACAACCCATTGCATGCAAAAAATAAAGAATTATTATCCTTATTCGCAGATAATGATGAAGTGATAAATTAACATCTCATAATTATTATATAATACTATTCATATTCATTATTAAAATGTACATTTTCATTATTTTTCTACATTACAGTACTTCTCATTGTTCTTGGTTGGAGTTTATCATGACTGATTTTTTAAGGAAAAGGTTATTTCTAAGCACATTTACAGATTTCTAATAACTAGATGCTGCTCTATGGACACAGTATCTGAGCTATCCTCACATACATAAATATTATTTACTGATCAGATCCAAACTGTCCAAATCATTTCCATCAAACTGTGTTTTGAAAGGGTTCGCTGTTCAGCTGCTGGTTTGAAACAACAGGAACTCTGAAACCAGCCAACAATCCTGTATTGCTGTAAATTCACCTAATGCACACTTTTGATGCCAAATTTGAACACCAAATTGCCTGTTATCATTCTTCCCGCTAACAGATCTGAATAGTTAAAGGCAAGTTAATGTCATAAACATGGTCGACAAGTGTTAAAGAGGACAGGACTTTTATTGTTAATCAAATATGACAAAGCTTGACTACATTAAAGAAGTTGCTCTTTTCTGAAATGCATTTAACTTCAACCTCCATTTTTCCTTGTAATTTGTGTATGTGTATTATTATCTAACCTATTTAAAACCAATGTTTAGACTAATGTTGTTGGTACTCCTAAGTAGTTAGTGTTAGATTAGTTTTTAGGGTGTTAGCTTCGAAATATCTCTATTGTCTCTATCTCTATCGACCCTGGTTCGCGGATGATACCAAAAAAGTCCTAGCATGACAAGGTAAACGTAACTATGTGTATTTAAAAAAAAAAAAGAGGAATATTTTCGGTGAATACTAAAAGGTACCATGGGGTCAGATTAGAATTTTCTAAAGGGGGGTTCGTTTAGCATGAAACACTTGAAATAACTAAAGAACAAGTTAAACAAGAAGGTAGAAAGAAAGGGAGGTGATAGAAAACTGTGATGCCCCTGTGGGTTCATCTGGAGAGGGTGTGGCTGTGCTGCATCCAGCCGCCTTGATTGCCTTGATAACTCAGGGCACCTGGGTCTGGTGCCCTGCAGCTATTTGAAGCCTCTCTGCTCCTCCTTGTTCTCCCTCTGCTTCTCTCTGCAGGCACCCCGGTTTGGTTGAGTATGCTATGAGTTTCTTCAGTTGCTTCACTTTGTGCACTTCAACACTCTCACACTCATACATGTCCATGCAATCCTCACCTTGCATGTACACTACTGATACCACTGACATCCACACCTCATGCTTTACTTGCTTTGCACTTAATTAATTTGGTTGATTTGAATGATTTGCTTAAATAAACATATTTTGTTCAACGTGGATATGGTGTGTCTCCTCTTCGTTGTGGCCTTTTGAGCCAGGTCATAACACTTGAAATAACTAATTGAATTAACAAGTTAAACAAGAAAGTAGAAAGAAAGGGAGGTGATAGAAAACTATTTCTGCTAAAAGGTTAGCAATGATTGAGAGTCAGACCGAAACATTTCAGGCGTGTGTATCTCACACCCTCACTGTAACTTTTATTCATGTATCTTTGCTTTTAAATGAGAGTTTTTAAATGTCATTTTATATCATTGCTTTTAAATTAGTGTTTTTAAATGTAATTTCATGAAATGTTTCTTAATGCTTTTAATGTCTTTCATTTTTGTAAAGCACTTTGAATTGCCTTGTGTTGAAATGTGCTATATAAATAAACATGCCTTATACATGAATGTTCTCCAATTCTAGATGTGTTAGTGATATATTGTAAATACTTTCTGTTGAGTGTTTAAGCCTATATTTGGATTGCTTATTGTTGTCACATTTCACACATCTCTATTATGTCCAATAATTGTACTTTCTGTATTGATATTCAATCGTGTTTGCATTGAATGTCTCTTGAATGCATTGAAAAGCTCACTTGAAATTTGCTGGACACTATGTACATTTGTACTGTATGGAAACACGCCATATGCTCCACTAGTCTCTCATGGTGTTAAAACCTTCACTGATCTAATCTGAGCGCAGAAACATAGCGAAGATTATTATCATGCCATAAATGCTCATGGAAACTACACATCTCCACACACATTTTGTCTAATGCTTTGTGTGAAGGTATAACGTGGTGATAGATGGATTTTATGACTGTGTACTTTGTTTCGTGTCAACATATACATATCTGTTGTGTCACAAACATATGCGCAATACAATCCAGAGTCAAGGTTCTCAATTGTTCTCAGTGGGAATCATCATGTGGCTTTCACACAGGTGTTGGCATCTTATTGGGATATGCATAACAATTGGACAGTGCTGACCTTTTACATTATAACGGGGGGTGTGTGTGTGTGTGTGTGTGTGTGTGTGATAAAGTCCTGGCATCACTTCAGACAAAGACTGCACACCCACGTCCATCTGATGAGAGGTCGGGATAACCCCCTTAGACTCAGGACCTCTGATGCAATCCTCACTTTGAAGAAACACCTGCTTTCTTCACCCTCGAACCCCCCGCCACACATGCACACTCATACGTATTTGGTCAGTCTCAACAAACGCACACAGCTCTCCACACTTGCTCCTGATAAGGGATATTGCTGCCAGATGACAAGTGTGAAGTGATTGCATGTGTAAAAAAGTTTTCATTATGGGAGTTGAGGATGCAGGAGATGCCAGGAAGCGATTGAAGGAGAGCATGTCATAAATTCTTGAGAATGTAATAACATGTTTGCTAGCCTCCCAGAAAATAAAAATGCCCCTACTATTGGACAGATGAAGGAATTGTTGACATTTTGGGAATTACCCTAATGTACCTGTGAAACTCGCTAATGAGGCATGGCAAATCTTGTTATAATAACAAAGGTTTAAGGGCTAAGCCCTGTTTTATCATGATCAAGTCTGAGACTGACTTAAGTCTTTGATGGGCTAGCCCAGGGGTATCAAACTCAAATACACAGTGGGCCAAAATTAAAAAATCGGTTTTAGTCGAGGGCCGGTCTGGTTCAATGTTTCTTGCAAAACTTATTGAAGTGAACTTATTGCACATATTAAACTAACAAAGCTTAAATTATTGCCTATAAAAACAACATTAAATAATCAGTTGCATTCATTTCTTATGGCTCTATCTGCAGAGTCATTTCTTATGATTACATTTTTCCACAGGCCAACAACAGCTTCAAAAAAACAATTTCCCTCAAAGAAAAAACAGAACATGCCCTGTTGTCACAAGAAAAAAAGTGCAGAAGGAAACATCATTGAAACTCAGTGTGCAGCTCTGTGATGCTAGTTCAAGCCAGATACTTGGCATCTCATCTTGGGTGCAAGGTCATCAATGTTTGGGCTCAGGCTCTGAGCTGAGGAAACCCTCAGGATTGAGTGAAGGTGTGCGTGCAATATACCGGCGGGCCAGATCTAATAGTAATTAAAAATTATCCTGCGGACCGAAATTAAATCTACCCCGGGCCTTGAGTTTGACACATGTGGGCTAGCCTATTGTGACAGCTAACGACAGTGAGTTATGCTAGTAAAACATTCACTTGGTTTTCTGTCTACAGCTCAGACTCATCTACCTATTTGAGCCTATCCACACAGACTTAAAGTTTTTTGTAGGTTTATATTTATGCGAAGTTTGGATGCTGATAAAAAACAAGCCAACCTAAAAATGTATGATTTTTTTTCATGGAATGAATTTATTTTTGTTGGACGTCAATGTCAAACAATAATGTGGGTTTTTATCCATTTGGTATTGCAAAATAGAGTCCTTTAACATAAACAAGATATTATTACAGAGACACTATCATGAAGAGTACATCTGGGCAAGTAAAGCAGTTAAAATTGCTCCTGCTGGTTAGTAAAATATTGGTGAAAATATTAGTGTCAAGATAATATAGAGATCAATTTGTTTCCTTGTGCATCAGCTGATATTATGCTATATAGACATTTTTCTGGTCAGAAATGACATGAAATTGTTAAAAGTATTTTGTAAAACAATCCCATAAAGGGTTAATGATA
The DNA here is from genome assembly GCA_031216635.1 of Dissostichus eleginoides. Lineage (NCBI taxonomy): Eukaryota > Metazoa > Chordata > Actinopteri > Perciformes > Nototheniidae > Dissostichus > Dissostichus eleginoides. Next base: position 8,332,688 of record CM062284.1, on the reverse strand, counting down.
CCACTACAACATTTTTTCTGTCTGGTGAATGAATGTTCCAGTTTTACTTTTGATTTTTCTGCTTCGTCCCTGGGGTGTAAAGCCCTTTTGAGCTTATTCACACCCGGGAGTAGCAAAGTGGGTCCAGAATTGCAGCATTTTGCATGCAAGCAGCCAATCAATCAATTCCTCTGGCTTGTGTGACATGATGACTTATGTTAACGAACATCCCTTTGAACCAAGTAAACACACCTGCAGGCGCAGAACAATGTATTATTGCGGTGAGCCGCATAATGACTCTCTCTGTGATATTGGCGCCAAGCAGGTTTTGCTGTTCTTAAAATAAGAGTCCGGCTAACTATTTCTCCCTTTTATCACTGCTAAAGCTAAAGGCTAACATGATAGCTTCATGTTAGCTTAAAATTAGTGGAACAATATCAATATATACATTAGCTTAATGTTAGCCATCTCTGTCCAGAAAGGGCATTTGTCTTTGAGACATATTCCAGAAAATACAATGATATTTTGTTGAGACTGTCTCATAATATATATATATTTCCAGTGGCAGAATGTACACTTACTCAAGTACTTAAGTAAAAAATGTAGGTACTTGTACTTTACTTGAGTATTTTTCACATTATGCTACCTAATACTTTTACTCCACTACATTGTGATTATACTTTTTACTGTCTTACATTTATTTACAGATTTTGTAACTAAATACTTTTTTATATTATTAATACAAAATATACACAAACAAATTCATTATTATATATTATCGTAGGTTAAGTAACCAAGTAGTATAAAATGTAATTGAAATAAACCCCCACATTTACCAGGTAGGCTACATTTAATGTATGCTGCTTAAATGTCCCATTCTGCAAGAAAATACTTTTACTTTTGGGACTTTCAAACTTTTATTTAATCAGGTGAATCCCGAGATCATCACGCAGACTGCGTGGGGCCTCACCTCGCGGAGGGGGCCTCAGCTTGCGGAGGGTGCCTCATTTTGCGGAGGGAGCCTCATCTGAAGCGCAAATGCGACACCTACAGTGTACGCGCGCCACAGTTTCGCCGCTGCGAACCTTTTTATAATTTAACAAAGAAGAAGGCTAATTTGATCATACATTTTGACTATGAGGCAGAACACTTCATTGTATGTATTCATAGTCTATACAGAATCCCAGTATTAACACATTCACCACAATACAAACGTGTTTCTTGGCAACATTATGAATCATTCATTGAAATCCAGTCAAAGTGAGTCCTTTGTTTAAATTCTCGTATGTTAATCGCGAACTATCAATGAACTTCATCACCTGGGAGTTTTTCTTCAAGGAAACGATCGAGCTGCTTTTCTTGTTTTTACAACTTTACAGTAGGTGATTGTCTTGTGTGATTTCAGTATTGGTCATCGATGGAGAAGTGGCAGCTCCTACCTGACCCCGCCTCTGTCTGTGTTTCCTTCCTTTTTTCTCCGTGCCTCAGGTGTTTCTTCCTCTGACTCCGCCTCCATTATTCGCAGGGTATATGTACTGCTGCAGACTCTGTGATCCAGCAGAAGAAACAGCTCACCTGCAGACCATAAAGCTGCTATTCATCCACAGAGCTGAGACACACACTTCACACAATGGCTGGGGATCAACGCGTTGTAATCAGTGCTCGCATTATTGGAGCCGTGCACAGGGACACACCTAAACTCAAGGTGAGTTAACACAACAGGTGTGATTTAACTGAAGATTTAACTGTGTGATTTTCTGTATTTGTGTAAAAAATGTCATCCCTCATCCTTCATTATTTGTATTTCTCCACAGATGTTCATGATTTCTGTGTTGTGGTCGGACAACAGTGAAGTGATCATTTACAGGTCCTTCCAGGAGTTCAGGAAATGCCATGTAAGTCCCCAAAAACAAAAGAAATCACACATGTTCTTAGATTGGTGTTTATTTTGTAGAAATAATAAACGTTTTTTTTTTCTTTCAAACAGAGGCAGCTGAAGAAGAGATTCCCTATCATGAACATTTTCAAGAGAAATGACAGAGTGATCCCCAAATTTAGAGGTAAGAATAGTTCAAATGTATGTTAGAAAAGGTCTATTTTAATGGTCTCCTTACACAGAAATTGTGCATTTGCAGCCGATAATTTGAGGAAAAGCCAACTACAAGAGTTTAATAACACTGCAAACATTTAGCTGATGTATTGTCTAATGTCTTCTGTTTTTCAGTTTTAACTTAGTTTGAAGCAATTAGATGGATATTACATTTTGTACTTTCCAAGAAAAATGCTGTATAAATATAGTAATTCACCTTATTTCTCAGCCAGGTAATAATCTTTGGGCATTTTCCTTCCTTATGACTGTTTACTTCATGAATCAGTGAACACATTTACAGTTTGGACTAGACGCTGCTCTCTTTACAGTCTGGTAATAATCTTGAAAAATGTTCCTCTCCTCTCTGCAGGACAGGCCAGGAAGAGCAGCCAGAAGAAAGGATCCAAGCGCTCCGTCCAACGCATGAAGTTCCTGGAGAGCTACTGCGAGAAACTTCTGAAGTGCGATCAAAGTGTGACACGGACCCCAGAGGTGACTCAGTTCTTCATGCCCAAAGATCACGACCTGCAGCCAGACTTCACCAAGAACAGGTCAGTTCTCACACCAGTTTCAGATCAAATTACAAGAGAGTTTAAATGAGTTCTTGATTATTAAATGACTGATTTCTCTCTCACACAGCATCATGATCCTGATGTCTGATGATCTGTCTGATGGTGGAGGAGGAGAAGTTTCTCACCAGCCTACAGGCAGGGTCACTCACCCGTTTGTCACCCAGACTTACTCCTGCGTGGCCGCCTACGAGACAAAAGATACCAAGAATCGTCCGTTTAAGGTCGCTGTGGACGAGAAGCTGGACGTGCTGATCAAAGATCCTGCAGGTCAGTGCCTCAGCTTTCATGTAGATGGTTACTGGAAATCAGCAAAACAAACTTGAGCTGCTCTTTCTGTATTTCTGTGATGCTTAAAGGTTGTTTTATTTCCTCTCCAGGTTGGTGGCTGGTTGAGAATGACTCAAAGGGTTTGGCTTGGTTTCCTGCTCCCTACCTGCAGTTATTGGATGGAGAGGATGAGGAAGACACTGGATTCCAGCATGCAGGTGTGTGTTATTTTCAGTCAAATTATAATATACAGGAATGCATGTAGAAAGAAATGACCTCATTGAACAAGTACACATAACTCCTTTATTCTTTATGGAAAAACATTGAAATGTACATACAGTACATGTTATAGTTGTACTCAACAATGCAACTAAATGCAAATTGAAATAAAATTAGAAACTAAAATGCTTAAAATAAACTTCATGAAATCCTATTCTAAGAACAAAAAGTGTACATTATTCTTGTTTAATGATTTCTTCATCCAATTTGACAGTTTAATCACTTCTTTGAGCATTAAAAAGTTTAACAATTCGGGTAACTTCAGCTATTTTACATTTATGTATCTTACAGTCACATTAAAACAATTACTAAATCCGCCTACTATCACCTAAAGAACATATCTAGGATTAAAAGACTAATGTCACAGCAGGATTTGGAAAGACTTGTCCATGCTTTTATCTTCAGTAGACTCGACTACTGTAATGGTGTCTTCACAGGTCTCACTAAAAAATCTATTAGAAAGCTGCAGCTGATTCAGAACGCCGCTGCTCGAGTCCTCACTAACACTAAGAGAGTGGATCACATCACTCCTGTTCTGAAGTCTTTACACTGGCTTCCTGTGTGTCAAAGAATAGATTTCAAAATACTGCTGCTGAATGGTTTAGGCCCAAAATACATTTCTGATCTACTGCTAAATTATGAACCATCCAGATCTCTCAGGTCTTCAGGGACTGGTCAGCTTTCTGTCCCCAGAGTCAGAACTAAACATGGTAAAGCAGCGTTCAGTTATTATGTTCCAAACAGCTGGAACAAACTCCCAGAAACCTGCAGGTCCGCTGCAACTCTTACAACTTTTAAATCCAGGCTGAAGACTTTACTTTTTGCCGCTGCTTTTAATTGAAACTGAGCGGTTGTGTTTCGTTTTTGGTTAATGAACATTTGAGGCTAGTAACCCCAGGGAATCAGTGTCTGGGGACTTTGTCCTGGCTGGTGTACAGCTCATGTTCAGAGAAACCTTAAAGAAAGGCATCAGTAAAGTGGAACTTCTGTGTGAACTATTCATATCTTAAACTGCACTGTAACTTTTGATTCATGTACTTTTTATTCATGTATTTTTTCTTTTAATGTTTCTTTTATTATCTTTTCTTTTTAATGAGTGTTTTTAAATGCCTTTGTCTGAATGTCTTTCATTTTTGTAAAGCACCTTGAATTGCCTTGTGTTGAAAGGTGCTATTTAAATAAACTTGCCTTGCCTTGCCTTGCCTTGCCTTACATTTTATAGATACAATGAACACATTTACCATTCATTAAATGTCAAGTGTATCTACAGTGCTTCGTAAAACTCCATCCAAGCCTGACATTGCTCTGACATAATATGGCATTGCTCTGCCAATAAATTCATGCCAGGTGCACATATTTTATAATATGATGCCAAGTTTTAATAAAGAATCACCACTGGGGAGTGCTCTTTGACCAATGGAAGCTAACATACATCTATTCTCTTCTAGTCTTTAACTGTACTGCAACATTTCTCATCTTGTTATCTTCTTTGTGACCTCTAGGTGACCTGTACTGTGCCGTGAGGAGTTACACAACGAAGAAGCACGACGAGGTGTCTGTGCCAATCGGCTCCGTTGTGGAGGTGCTGAGGAAGTCTGACGACGGCTGGTGGCTCGTCAGGTATGGAATCTTATCTGTCTGCACTGCAAACAATAGAGAATAGGAACACGGAGCACATTTAAAAAAGGCTGGTTGAAGCACTTATGAATGCTCTTTTATTGTCTTTTCAAGCAAACACATCACAAACCTACTATTGTCTATGCAAAGAGTTAGAAATTGGGTTTTGTGCAATTTGATAAATAAATGCTAAATAAGTTCTCTCAACTTGATCAGGTTATTATAGTTTGCAAAAGTTGTAATCAATTATCTTTCTTTTGCAATCCTCTCCAGATTTAATGGCAAGGCAGGTTACATCCCCTCCATGAACCTTCAGCCCTATAACAACCCTCGGGCCGGCCTCTACAGCCTGCAGAGGAAGCTGCACAGCTCCACCCTGAACCTGGCCTCCAGCAGGGAGGCTCCGGCTTCACGTCGATCCAGCGACAGCGATTACACCGGTCTGCGAAGTGATTCCGCAGCTCAGTTCAGAGGGAATCTCCACAAGGCCCGGTCCCTGGACGTCCTCTCTGAGACCCGGACGCAGATGGAGAGGGATGCAGATGAAGCCCGAGCACGAAGCATGAGCAACACGAGCACCGATACCAGCTTCTCCGACTTCGAATCCACATCCAACTTAGCAGACATAGGAAGTCCTTTGGCATCGCCTCAGCAAAGTGACAGCAACATTGATCTCAGCCTCTTAGACCGCAGTGGCTCCGATAACGGCGACGAGAGGTCTGAATCTGCAAGCTCCAATGTTTCTGGGACATCATCAGTCGTTCCCAAGGTGCCTCCTCGACCCAAAACAGAGGAGATCCTGACCCGCTGCTCCACCATGACCCGAAAGGCAGCTCTGGCCAACAAGACCCGGATCCAGAGTCAGCCGGAGACCATCCACCGCCGCTAGGGAGTCACATTCCTTAGATTTATTCAGTGTGCATGTAACATGTTCACCATAACAGGTTCTGTCAGTCAGTTGTGCAATATTGTTCAACATGTTTGCCATACCAAAGATTTAAAACTTGCGTAATAGCATAAGAGGATGCCAAGAAATTTCACGTGAGGTTTGGAAATATCACTCAGTACAATAATAATAATATTATTAATAATAATAATGTAGCTTCAGTGAAGCATTTAAAGGAGATGAAGAAAATGTATTGAACTTTTATTTTCTTTAGCTTTGAAACCACTTTTCCAGGAAATGTAAGTTAAATATTTGCATTCAACTGTTTTAAGTATCATTGTTTACGGCTAGGAACTATTCATGATAGAAAAGAAAAGTCAATCATTAAACTATTAAGCACTTTTACCACTATTTACGATTTAATTCACAGCAAAACCTACATAATTCATTTAATAATGTTTACTCAGTTATATTTTACTATCTTATATTCTGTATTTTAAGTTTCCTGTCATGTTCTTAATTAACTTCTGTTTTGTTTATTGTATGAATATGTATACTGATGTCCTTGTACTGTATGTACAGTATGTAACTGTAACATGTCAATAAAATACACTCTAAAGTTACAAGATGTCCTTGTTTAATGAATACTAACAGAAGAGTGTATTTTCCCCCTAATTCATCAGGATTAATAGCCATAAGTTACAATTAAAAAAACGAAAATTAGCTTTATTGATCTGATGTTTTTTGTAAAGGTTTAAAGGTGCTTCACCAATGTTTGAGTCAACTTCAGACAACACAAGCAACAATACAAATACGAAACATTGGTGAAAACGACTCAACACATAAAAAAGCACCGAATAAGAGCTTTAAAAAATAAAATGAGGCATTTAAAAGCAGGTATACACCTCCCTGAGATCTTATAAGTAAAAAGGAAAATGTAAAAGTATGTTTGAGGAAATACGGTTTATATAAAAAAATACTAATATGTCTATATCTAAATTGTATGTAAATGAAATGTTTTACCAGTTTAAGGTGCATGCCTTTCTGGCTCAGCGACATGTAAAGAGTGTTATACAATAATGCAGATGAGAAAAAAATAGGGAATTTAAACATCTCAATTAACCTTGAAGAGGGAATGATCTTACTTTTTAAATATTCACAAATCGCAGAGAGCATGCTTTACAATCGCGTCCACTTGTATGCTGAACGTCAGGTCTGAAGAGAGTCAGAAATCCAAATGTAACTAATCAGGAGACGTTATTCAAAGGATGCTTAATGTGCACAAGAAAGATTTGGAATGATGAATGATGATGACGATGATGATGAAGAACGGAAGAACAACTGGAAAGACTAGTTGTGATGCAAACCACAGGTGAATTGGGTGGGGGAGTTTTAGAGAGCAGTTCCCATGAAACACAGTGTGATGGAAATTCCACACTTAATCACCTTCTGGTAAGAAAAGAACGAATATACAAGCTTAAACCAAAGTCGTGTTATTTAATAAAGAGATATAGCATTTAACAGAATCAATCATATTTCCAGCTGGAAAGGACAGAGGTCCTGCACTAGTAGAGAGCACCAGGATCTGACCCCGTTACACAGAAAAGCAATGTCATTTATAGAGATGAGACACAGCACTTCTGTTCTTCTCTTAATACTGACAGTGTCTCTTTTAGGAGCTATGCATACATTGTAAAGGCTATTATATGTCCAGTTACATAGAATCACAGCTTCACTAATACAGAGACACAAAACAACATGTCAATCATGTACGTTTAGGTAAAGAAAACCAGGCTTAAACATGACTTGCTGCTGAGATCGAAACTGCAGGGAGTTCATTGTTGTTAAAACAATATAACAGTTTATAGTCACGCACATTTTTAGGGCTGTCACCAAGATCAAACACAGTATGTAGAGTTTAATACACTTTAGAGAGCAGATATGTAGAATCTTAGATGCATTTTGGAATGCTATTATTTTTAAACAATGGAAATGCCGATGATTTCTGCTTTAAACCAATTATTTTCAATTAATGTTTGCTAGTGAAGTCATTATAATATAAATTATATTATAATATTTACACGATTGAACCTTCACTGAACTGGAGACAGTGTGCTAGAGAGAGATCAGAGGTCAATAATCACTTCACTCACGTTCCTCCTGAAAAACTCGCTTATGGGGCATGCTGCAAACCAGTGTGGTGTAATTATCAAAGAGGCTTCTTGCTGCTAGGCAACTGTTTATTATGTTCTGGAGCCTGATCTCTTCTTTCAAAAAAGATGCACATCAATCAGTGCCGTGCTTTCATTATGTTGTTGCATCAATGTTAATTATCATCGGACACATTTTGGAGTGGCAGAGTGACCTTGTGGCAATAGATGACACACAATAAGATCTCTTTCATTCAGCCGTGATAAGAGACAGTGAAAGTGAAACTTGGTGTAACTCACATGCTTGTTCAGCATGTCTGCAGGGGTTCACTGTGTTGCTGATTTATTTCCATGTACATGCTGCACAAAACCAAATAGGCCTACCAAAAGTTAAACATGAGAAAATGTGAGTGTTTTCATATGCTAAGCAACAGATAGCACAAATATAAATGTCCCTTTGCCACGAACTATTTTTGCTTTAATGTGAGTTTTTTTTAAAAATAGTAATAATAATCCATTAACCTTCATGTGTGCGCCCCATCATCAGGACAACATTCGAGTTCATCAAATACTTTTCTTTATGACCAAATACGAGCAAAACTTTTATTTTATTAAGCACTCATTTGCTTATTCTAGCAGGCTGAACTAAAGAACACCGTAAAAGTTTTATCTGACTCAGCTTGTTAGCATTGTAAGCATGTTAGCATAGCCTACTGATGTTATCATTGTGAGCATGTTAGCATAGCCTACTGATGTTATCATTGTGAGCATGTTAGCATAGCCTACTGATGTTATCATTGTGAGCATGTTAGCATAGCCTACTGATGTTATCATTGTAAGCATGTTAGCATAGCCTACTGATGTTATCATTGTGAGCATGTTAGCATACTGATGTTAGCATTGTGAGCACATGATCATAGGCTAATGTTAGTCTTGTGAGCATGTTAGCATTGTGAGCATGTTAGCAAACTACTGCTAACATTGTGAGCGTGTTAGTATATTAATGTGAGCATGTGAGCATACTACTGTTAACATTGTGAACATATTTGTATACTAATGTTAGCATTGTGAGCATGTTAGCATACGGTTAACATTGTGAGCATATTTGTATAATGCTAGTATTGTGAGCATGTTAGCATACGACTGTTAACATTGTTAGCATATTAGTATACTAATGTCAGCATTGTGAGCATGTGAGCATACTGTTAACATTGTGAACGGCACCGTAACCAGTGGCACACTGGGAATAAGTGTGCAAAATATTAAAATGTTATTTTCGGATCCTGAACGAGACCGCCGCCAGAGCGCATTTCCCCGTTACCTGCAGAAGGAAGCCATGCACGCAACGCAGCCCCGCACTCTTTAACTCCAGTCGACGTGCTGCTTTCCTCCATGGTGAAACGATCAGGGGTGTAGTGCTGCTGGAGTGCACCGGCACTTCACACATTGCAGTAGGCTACCCATAAGGAGCTGTACAAATGCCGCAGTTTTTGCGTGGCTGTGTCTTTAGTTGAAAGCCCAGTGGCGATCTGCTCATCTCTCATCGAAAATAATGCTACAAAGGGGCGGACTGACCATCTGTGTGTTCTGGAGAATCACAGAACGGACGGTCGTCATTATTATTATGCCGTTTAAACCAATTATTTAAATTTGTTTTAACCGCATCATGTAAGTTGCGCTGACAGGTAAATGAGGTCCACACACTGCTTCCCAGCAGCGAGGCTCCTCCTGTTGACGTTCACGATCGTCGGCACACTGATCACACATTTCTTCTTAAAATGGCACTTCATATCAAAAGGTTGCCGCCCCTGCAGTAGAGCAATCAAAGCGCTACCGAATGACCCCTGAACCCTTGGTCGTGATTAATCATTCAACTCAATGCTTGTAAACGGCAAGGGGTTACATTTGACCCAAAAGATTTAAAGATGTGAGTCAGCTTCACGTCAGACACCTAGTTTTTTGGACATTCCTTGCTTGCTTGACTGATAGGCAAAGTGAGATAATCCACCAGCACACATTTAAAGGCTTTGTTTTAGTGCTTATCTACCAAACACAACAACATCCATCAAACATCTGTCTGTAGGAGTTACGTAATGTCTGTCGCGCCGGTCAGAAACTGACCTTTAACTGAATTCTTTACAATCTTTAACAAATGCTTAAGCACAACAAACAGGGCTAATTTGGTTAAAACACTACACACACATCACTCAACCACACACGCATTTAGCGGAAATCCTCAGATATTAAGCAAAGTTAAACATTTAAACACAATACATAAAAAAAATATATATTTTGTCGTGGTATGTCAATCTGATAGAACCTGCTATGCTTCGCTACGTCTTAAAAAACGTTTAACAAATTGTACTTTTCTAATATTTTGTATTGTCTGTTTTTGTAGAGATATTGTAAGAAAGCGGTACAGAGGTAAGTCCATTATTGAAAACTGATACAAAATATCTAATACTCCAAATTGTTCCATCCAATCCATGCATTACCAAAGATTTTGTTTTGAACTGAAAATCTGAACAGAACGTCCTATAAATATTGTACATAATCACTGCAAAACAAAATGTGTGGAGACAACAGGACAGACACACACTAACCTGTTGCCTATTTAAAGTGTGTGCGTGTGCTTACATGTTATATTTACTGTGTGTCTGTACACTTGACAGCCTTCATTTTAATCTATGCAGTGCAGAATAACAACAAAAGTCAAGAGATAAGAACTGATAAAGAGCTGGACGGGATAGTCTTTACTGGAAATGAGCCTGGAAAAGGCAAACATTAGTGAAATTGCGAGATCGTGTTAGATTTGTGTTTCAAAGAGAAAGGTGTGTTGTGTTTTGCAAATAGTTTAAGGCGGTGTAAAGTTTGAGTGTCAATAATTGTGCTTTATGTGTCATTTTAATATTTGAGGACAAGTGTAATATTTTACCAATAATATTTATTTAAGATTTAATCAAAGTTAGTTATGCTGCTAGATCCATTCATTATATTCTGTTTGCTCAATAAAATGGGCTGAGAATAAAATAAATATTACTTTTATCATCACTCATTTGGCACACAGTAAAAGTAAATAAATCCTTCAGTACTGTAACTAAGTCCTCCGTTTGCTTTAGGCGGAACAGTCATCGTCCCAAAGAATGGATTTATTGTGTTTACAGGTAGGCATAAGGAAGCCTGAGGTGAAAAACAAGTCATCCACGTGCTGTTGATGGGAAAAGACGCTCTGGGAGACTCTGGAGATCCCCAAACCAGTGGTGTGTGTGTGTGTGTGTGTGTGTGTGTGTGTGTGTGTGTGTGTGTGTGTGTGTGTGTGTGTGTGTGTGTGTGTGTGTGTGTGTGTGTGTGTGTGTGTGTGTGTGTGTGTGTGTGTGTGTGATGCAGTTCCCAGCAACCTTCAGGAAGAAGCATGAGATTTTTGTAATCTTGCAGGACTGTAGGCAGTTTTATTATATCACACTGTGCACTATCTGTGTGCACTGTGCACTGTGTCATCACTATCAGAAGTGACCAGAATTATTCCCACTTTTTTTAAAGAAGAATAACAAGACATTATTTTATTATTTTACAAGGGGAAATTAAATATATTCAATTTAAATGTATTTATGTTTGGTGCAAAGAAACAATATCTGAGGTCCATAATCACAGGAAATAAAAGATCTACAGTCATTGTCTTAATTGGAAAGCAAAACAAGTACCTCAATAGTGCATCAAGTACAATACTTGAGTAAATTAATTTAGATATAATCTGACATAGGGCTGCTCGATTATGGCAAAAATCATAATCTCGATTATTTGGGTCAATAATTGTAATTGCGATTATTCATTGACTTTGAAAACATCCATTTATTGTACTTTAAAACAAATACAATAATAATTTGAACTTTTTAACTGTTGAATTATACGTTCAGGGTAATCAACTGAAAAACCAATACAAAATAAAATTAAATAAATTATACATTCATATCTACATTTAAATAAATAATTCAAAATAATAAATACCAATAAACAAGATCAACAAACATGTTGCAGTGCACTGTCACAACCTGAAAACTCCTTAACATATAGCCAACATTTTGGTAAAACATATTCAACACATTCCACTCAGTTAAACATTAAAGGCTGGCCCACCGTCATGGTCCAGAAGTAACAGGAAATAAATGTTGAACTAGGGCTGCTCCATTATTTGGGTCAATAATTGATATCACGATTATTAAAAACGATTATCCATTTACTTTGAAAACATCAATTTATTGGAGAAAAAAAATGTGAAAAGTATATTTTTAACAGTTGATTACCCTGAACTTTAAGTATAATTCAACTGAAAAGCCAAAAAAAGTAATTTAAATTTTTTTTTTTAAATTAATAATAAAAAAATAATCGTTTTATTTCGATTACGTTGTTTTCGTAATCGTTGCAAGCCGTAATCGTAATCGCGATTAAAATACGATTAATTGAGCAGCCCTAATCTGACATTGTTTTTATGGAAATAAAGTTATGTGAATGCTGGATTAAGATGTTCTGCTGCCCTCTTATGTTTGCTTGTAGACTCGACATTGTATATATTCATAGCAGAAGTTCAACCGTTGAATGTCCTTTAATTGTGACGTATTGTTCACATACTATTTTGGTTATGTTTTTTGTTTTCTTTGTATTGTTTCTGTTCTGATTTGATGTAAAGCATCTTTGAGCATTAGGAAAAGCGCTATAAAAATCCCATGTATTATTATTATTATTACTATTAAACCTCATTAAGGAGGCTTGCTCAGAACTGTTATACACTTTTTTCTTTAACCAAACTACTTAAAATGTCCTTTATATGGGATAATAAGAATTAATAGAGCAACAAAACAACATTTTGAGATGTAGGAGTGAGTAATATCTTCCTAAACTGAAAATGACACACACTCGGCTTGTTTTTGTGCCTGCAAATAACTCCACAGTCTTACAGAGCGACATGTGCACAGTGCACACACTCCCACACATTATCACACGTCTTCCTCATGTGATTTCATTTTATGCATCCGGATTTTGCATTAGGTACATGTTCTTTTCTGACCATGTTCTGTTGGGATTAGGGATGGGTATCGTTAGGATTTTATCGATACCGATACCTATACTGCTTATCGATACCGGTATTTTTCGATAATGTTATCAATACTTTTCAATAAGGTATGAGTGTGTTTGACAGTGTGTCTCTGGAAGGGAGGCGGTAATTAGGGGCAGTTCATAAATCCATGTAAACATGACCATTATTCAGTTAAAACAAGATGCGTGCGCACCTCCTAAACCGGAAGCTCCGTTCAGCTAACCATTATAATCCATTTATTGCGTTTATTATTTATAATTGTAATGATGGATTATCAGTAATCATTTTAAAGTTACACAGAGACACTGGATTAACCGTTTAAAATGACGTAGAAAAGATCGCTTTTGCCAGTTATGTGCTAAAGTAGCCGTTAGCCCGTTAGCCCCGTTAGCCCGTTTTGCTAAGTGTTGATTTAGACTCTTGGTGTTGGACTTCTGTTCCGTGTAGGTCAAATGGTTAATATCGTCTGTTAGCTGAGTTTCTTCCCGTTAAGTGGGTATACATCATTAATAGGTTGTTAAATGTTAAGAAGCCTTGAGACGCTGTTTCTAGCAAGATGTTGCGTCTGCCCCTGCTATGTCTGCCCCCGGGAGTCTCACAACAATAAGAGCGCTGTTAGGAGAGATGACGAGTGGCATTCACAGTGGCCAATCAGAGTGGTAATCAAACCGGATACGTCACACGGGATGAGGGTTCCCAACCAACCAGAATTGTTTAAACTAAGAATAGCAGCACCGTTTGTCCAGCGGCTTAACGGTATACCAATACCGTCCAATCAGGTACCGGTACTGACTTAGTACCGGTTCTCGATACCCATCCCTAGTTGGGATCATTGCTTTCCAGCTTTACTTCTGCGTCATTGATTTCTTTATTTTTATTTATTTCATGAGCATTTCTTACCATAATCATCTAATGAGGAAATGTCATGTGTTTCTTGTCTCATAAACATTTCTCATTAGCTGTGTCATGGAGGAGATACAAAATGGCAAATGTTTTACTTAGGTTTTATTGAATAAAGTCCATCATTTATATCCAAAATTATATTAAGCTGTAAACATCAAAGCAGCAAAAAAATACAGATATTTACATAATCTCATAGGGATCATTTACATGTAAACGTTTGTAAAAGGTATCACTTGTAGTTCTTTGTTTGCGCAGGAATCTGAACAAACAAACCCCAGATTCTCCACTAGCCACCCAAACACCTGCAGCGCTAAACATCCGACCTTAAAAAACTCAAAGCATAAATCGGTTTGAGAGCTTTTAAAACCTTTAGAGCAAAAATGTTACTTTATGTTCTCATTTTCTCTGCTTCTCCCCTGTTCCCACTTATAATATAGGGATCCAATTTGCAGGGTAAAGACCGCAACGGGGGTAATATTCAAGAAATACATTTAAAAGTTAGAAAATTAGGGTCATAAATGTATAATGTAAAATATTGGTAATATTATCTGACTATCTCTCTTCTTCTTGTATATTTAACACTTGTCCAACTTTCTTCTGGCAAATGTATGACTTTAAAGGAACATGACTTTTTCACAGAATATCTGTCATAATTAAGTGACAGTCTCAGCAAATGTGACCATATTTTTTACCAACTGCAGGTTTTAATCTTTAAACTCAGAGGAGTTTTTTTCCTCTGAATATTACCCACAATGCTCCTTATATGTGATCATCAACAAGAGGCACTAGTCAGACTCTGAGATCTCGGGGGGGATCCTCTCGATGGACTCTGTGGAGGAGCAGTGGGAGCGCTGGGACTGAGAGGCTCCAGGGCTGACCGTCCCAGAACGCATCAGGGGTATGTATATGTCGTCCATATTTGGCATCACAAACACTTTCTGGAGGAATACAAATACATAGTTGTGAGACAAAGCTGAGAAAGTTAAAGCATTAAAGGTCCCCTATTATACAGTTTTTCATCAATATATTATAGCTCTCAGATATATACAAAACATGTCTCTGAAGTGTTCGGCTCCAAACCCCAAACAGATCATTGCAGCATCCCATAATCCCCTCTGTTTCAGCCCTGTTTCAAAAGTGCTGAGTCTCTGTCTGTTACTTTAGATGAAAATAAGGAGCCACTCCCCACGCCCCTCTGAGAGAGATTTGGTTAAAAAGAACACAATGGTGCTCTAGGAGGAGATTCAGGTGATAAGGTGGGGGGGGGGACGTTCAGAATCTCTTTACACAGAGGGGACACATGATGATGTAGAAAAGACATGAACAAGTGGATTTTGCATAATAGGTGACCTTTAATATGTACTGTAGCATTTTGTTACCTGGAACTCATCCTGCAGTTTCTTTTCAATCCACTCGGTCACATGACAGAAAGTCACCTCCCTCTCCCCGAGTTTGGGACGGACTCGCAGGTCCAGTTTGGGGGGAACGCAGAAGCTGTACCTGCAGAGGAAAAAATAACAGTATTGATCAAATAATTGATGTTTTTTAGCAACATTTCAGTCTCATTAGAATCAGATATTGTTTTTTAACATAGTAGGTTTCACATGGAATTTGCTTTGTTGGATAAAGGTGCATAAATAAAGACAGTAGGAGAAAAGCATATGAAAAATAAGAGTAATTATAGAAAACAATGAATAAGGAAATACAATAAGTACATGACAAATGACTATTAAGCAATATTAAGAGTAAATCTGAATCCAAAAGTGAAAGAGCTGTGCAGTTTCAAAGTGATAAGTCAACAGAGTGGAGTATGAGGAAGGACACACAGATATCAAAATATTTACTTTCATGTAATGCACACGTCAATATAACGCATAGTGTTTATTGGAGGATAAGAGTCATGCTGTTGCAGCGCTTAAAACAGGCTTAGTAGAATAAATAAATGTTCTTTTGGCAGGAGATGAGGTGTGAAAAGTGAGTCACACATCCAGCAGGCACGAAGGAAATGTGTTGCTGAACATTAACCGATTTGTTCTTGAATTAGCAGTTGTAGAGTGTTCATCACAAGCAGTAATTGGTACATTGATGTAAGGAAAATAAGACATAGTAATGTACGTGCCTAAAACTTTCCAGTTGTCCTCAGCTCAAATTTGCCCAGTTATGAAATGTTATTCTGTCATAATAAGGGGTTATTACATCTTGTTGCCACAGGATTAACATGGATGGATTCGTACGAAACAAAAAACATAGATCATCTGGTGTCATTATGTGCTCCCAGTTCTTAAATATAGTCAAAATAATTCTACATTTGTGCGTTTTTACCTGAAAAATGTGGTTAAGATGTGTGTAAATGAGGTCTATTGAACACAAAGGCCCAAAACATACAGTAAGGGTAAAATGTCTAGTTAGTTGGAAGAAAGTTGGTTTAAAAGGTGTAGCTAAGATTTGGGTGATGATTTACCTCTATACTATAATGCTTTATAAGGTGTCAAGCCAGGATAAAAGTTGCAGTTGATTGTGTAGGAGCCAAAATGCTGTGGTAGCCTCAGGGACGCGGGAAGGGGGTGCTGAAGGGGCTGCAGCACCCCCATCTGTTGGCGGAGAGTTGTAACTGCAACGCCAAAAAGTTCACTAAACAAATCAATAAAAAAGTTTTATTTTGAGTTAGCATTTTAGTGTAAGCAGTCTATAAAACATGGTTGTTTTTCAAAAGGTTGACATATAGAAAATATCATTAATAAGTAGCAGACTACTATTACTGCTGGTCAATTCAACCTCCTCAACTGTGATTTTTCGCGCCCAACGTTTTTTGTTATGATATTTTCTGTGACAGAAAATATCATAACAAAAAACGTTGGGCGCGAAAAATCACGGTAATAGTCTGCTACTAGTATTGCTACTACTATGTTACCAAAGCCAAACAACCAAAAAACCCTATCGACTCGGAGTCCCTGCAGGTGGACACAGACAACTGTCACTCCAGCAACCCGGAGGAGAGAACACCCGTGGCCGCGGCTCTTGTTAACGACGTTGCCCCCCGTCCAGCAGCTAACAACAACTCAGTTGCCCTCGGTGAAGAGCCTTGCCAGCCCAAGGACTTTACATTCCCTGCCAGGCGGTTTGGAAAGGAAACATTCACCCGATCCTTCAATTCAGGCTGGTTTAAACAGTGGACATGGCTTCACTATATAAAAGAAAATGATAATGCGGTGTGCTTCTTCTGTTGCTCTGCAATAGAAAAGAATCTCGTCAGTGCAGACAAGAACAGGGATGGGAGTTTTGTTAAAGGAGGGTTTAACAACTGGCGAAAGGCAGGGGAAAAATGTAGGGAGCATGAGAAGTCCCATCAACACACGAAGGCCGTCAACAAACTGGCGGCATTAAAACGAACACCAATTAATGCGCTGCTCTCACAAGCTGTTGCTAAGGAACCAATGACTGCACAGACTGTGACTTATTTCCACCACCCCTGAGCGCATGACCACCTTCGGTGTTCTGTAGCCTATGCTGTGTGCGCACGAAGAGAGAGTCAGAGAGAGTGAGAGAGAAGTTCAGAAGATTATTATTTTCGGATGGTTGCTCTGTGTTCACTTAAATAAAATAAATAAATACGTTAATTTAGCGCTTTTCTAGCATATCGCACAGCCGAATTCACAAAAATGTGCAATTGTGTAAAATGTGTAAATTGTCACTGTTAGAAACCTATGATTATTCATGTAGGCCTATTCCGTTTGAATCTGTTTAATCTCTGTTAACTCTGCATCTGTTATTGTTATACAATCCGGTGCGCAGTGCGCGCTATAAAGTTCAAGTGCGTTGTTATTGCTACCCGGCTGCGTGTCAATCAACAATAAATCGTCTTCTGATTAGAAAAAAACCTGCTGCATTTCGTGTGTGAAATCCCCCCAGCCCCCCGCACCCCCAGCTCTGACTGACTTCCCGCGTCCCTGGGTAGCCTGTGTTTATAGTTATATTATCTTCATTATTTATTAATACCACATACACTTGTAATGGGTTGTTTCCGGTAATTGTCACATGGGTGTGGTTAATGGTATTTAGGGCACCTGGTGTATGTGGAAGTTTGGTAGCTTAGCTCTGATATCTTTTGTTGACCGTATGATTCTGTTCGTTTATTGTTTTGATTTACAATATTAAATATCCTTCAAACGTCGAGTTCAGTACAGACTTTATTATTTATACGCGACACAACAATGAGCGAAGTTTAGCCTCAGAGCGGCCGTATTCAATGGGAATATATTCGCCACAGATTGGAAGACAATACAAATGTAAAACCTCCAGAATATACAGTATAATGCTCTAAAACCTCAGTTTTTACCATATCCTGTCTGTAGGGGGCGGTGGGATGTTGACGACCAGAGTGCCCGACAGCTCCTGAACCTCCACAGTGAGCAGCAGGGGCGTGTTGGACATCTCCTCAAACTTCTTCTTTATGAACTCGTTCTCCGTCGCCTTCTGGAAATACTTGGATTTAGCGATTTTGTCCACAAATCTCAAAATCTTCCTCCCAGTCTTTCCGCCCCCTGTCCTGTAAAGATAGGATTAAAATAGAGGAGAGAAGAGGAGATTTAGTGTAAGTCAAAATATGAGGAGAAATGAGAGTCTGAAATGTAACTGTAATAGAAAGCAGCCATCTGGAGTGTGATGTCAGTGCAGTTTATTTTCTGCTTTAGAAAAATGAGCATTCAAAACACAGAAGGGTAGAAGTAACACGAGGAGGTGTTGCCATCTGAAAGTGCTCCATTTTTAATTGGCTGTTGTTTATGTAAAATGTCTTATAATTATGTATCACACAGAAATAGCAGTTCATGGTACATGTCAAATGTTATTTTAATTAACGTAAACATATCTTTAAAGTCATATCAGCACTTATCATTGGAGTATACAACCTTCTGTACCGAGGAAACATATAAACAAACACATGGCGTCACGATCTGTCACACCAGTTTCCTGTTTTATTTTGAAAAGTCTTCAAAATGTCTGTTTTTACTTCCTGTGTCTGTGTTTTCCCTCCTGTTTGATTCTGTTCACCTGGTGCCCTTCTGTTTTTCTTTCCCTCCCCAGCTGTGTCTTGTCCTTGTGATTAGTCTTGCATGTATTTAAGTTCTGGTTTTCTGTCAGTTGTTGTCAGATCCTTGTTTGTCTTTTGTGGAAGTGTGAGTTTTCTAATTTTAGTTTTGACTGGCCTGCTGTTAACCTGGAATTAAAGGTATTTGTCCTGCATTTGGGTCCATCTTGCTCTGCTCTCAACCATGACACATTGGCAGTATTTCTTTCATAAATCACTACTTTATATGTTAGCAGTTACCCATCAGTAGCTGTTGTGGATCCCTTGTCTCCCACCGGGCCCTGAGGCTCTGATAGGAGCAGCTCTTCTTCATCAGAGGACCCAGCGCTGGAGGACTCCTCATCGCTGTCCGCCAACACCGAAGATTGGCCTGCAGCTGGGAGGATGCACGGGAAGAGAGAAAAGTTAGTAACGGGTGGATGGAGGACAACATTGTGGTATGCATTGAAGCATCAACCTTTTTTTTTTATTAAAAAGTGACATTTACACAATGGAAGCCAAGAGCCAACATTTTTTCCATAAAAATAGATTTACAATAAGTAGGAAACACACAGTAATCTCACGCTACAAATCTGTTTCTAAAGTATTTAGAAAAGCATATAAAAGAGGAAAGTGCAAACAGCCATCATGTGGTTGGGCTTGTTTAACAAATGTTGTGGGGACATTACTCTGTTTACATACTCACCTTATGAGGACTCTCCCCAACCTAAATTATAAAATGTATGGTAAAGACTTAGTTTTATATAAAGGTAAGTTGACGTTTAAGTAAGATTTCATTTCGCGAAGGCAGGTAGAAGTATATGGTACGTCCCCAGAAAATTGAATGTAAGTCAATATATTGTCCTCTAATGTAATGAAAACAAGAATGTGTGTTTTTGTGTTTGTAGTGTTTATAGTGCTGACCATGGGCTACGAGTTTCTGTCGTACAGTCTGCATCATGACCGCCCTCTTTCCCCAGCTTGGACAGGTTGAACTTGGTCTGCAGGGTCATCTGCAGGGCGCCGGTGTAAACCAGCTGCAGTTCCACCCACAGGCCTGCGGGGGCAACAGTGAGAAGAGTTCATCACCAGACCACCAAAATCAAGGCAAAACACACACACACAGCTGGATCTGGACACACACACACAGCTGGGCAGATTAAACGGCTTGTACAGTGATTATCGGGCACTGAAATTAAATTTACAACAAATTACAACAGATCTAAAATCCCCTTTGGGAGCGGATAATTTGTTGGAGGGCGATTGTGTAACAGTGAATTGGAGCGGAGAGACACAAATCAAGAGGTCGCACAGTCACATGCTGACACACTTTCCACTCATCATTGGGAATGTTGACTGCCAGTATCCCTGATTTGACAACACACACACACATACACACACAAACACACATGCATCCACAAGCCAATATGCTCTAAATGCTGAAGGTCATGGCGTATTGGCTCTCCTGCTCCGTGAGATTACAACAGGATAAGAGCGTCTGATCTGATGCTCTGCTCAGCTGTAATCACACGAGCAACAGGTCACATCCTCACTCATCTCCTGCATTTGTGTGTTTGCATATTAAGTATTTGTATGCTGTTTGCACTCACCTCTGTGGTTGACTTCTGGTCTGGAGGTAGCGGTGATTTGCGGCATCGAGCTGCCCATATCCAGCTCAGTCAGAGTCAACTCATTCATAAAGTAAGGCAGCTGTAAAGGATGAAAAATATCATAATGTTAAAATTCATCATATTATTAACTCGGGGTATAAGTGTAACAATTGAACCTATACTTTTAGAATAAAGTGTGGTATTGATAATGTTCTCTACTTTATCTAATTGTATATAGTAAAACAAGAAATCAGTTATCATTTCATTAATACATTAGTTATATTTTACAAGTATTTATATCTCTTTTTAATTTGCATTTGCATTATTTGTCTTTTTATTAAAAATATTTTTGCATGCCTTTTTCTTTTGTTTTCTATTGTTATTATTGTTTACCATTTTAGAAAAGTGAATTATCAGTCAGGCTATCTCTTTCATCTAAAGAGGTATTTAACTATGTATACCTATTTACCTGTCCAAACATGGGTAATTGAAATTTTAAAACGTAAATACTGATCCTAGTATGCCCTTAAATGTAATTGCCACATTAGCTTTAACTAAAACCGCTCTCACTCTGATTTTGCTCAGCTTCTTCTGGATCTTGCAGGAAACCACGTCGGCCCAGTGCTTCTCTCGCAGGAAGTCCCAGAAGATTCGACCAATTAGAGCGTTGGCCCACGCAGTCTGGCTCATCCCAGATGCTCTGCTAAATCACAGGTACACTGCAAGAAAAGACACCTGAGTGAGAGCTTAGAAAAGTGCAGGTTTACTAAAATGTATAGGTACTGTTACAGGATGTGTTTTTTGTAAATTGTATAATTTTTTCTTTTTTTATCTTTAATATTTTATTTCATGCATGCTTCTTAGGTAACATTAAGCTGTCTTTGGCTCTTTTCTGCTGTAACAATGTACATTTCCCCTCTGTGGGACTAATAAAGGTATTCTGATTCTGATTCTGATTTACAGCTAGGAAAAATGCATTTTTATACTAGTCATTTCAATTTTTCTGCGTCACTTTACTCTCTGCAGATGCACTATAACATGTCCACTGTCCAGCTCAGGAATGTCCCCACAGCTTCACTCCATTTGCTTCACTTAATCGTATCTGCTAGCATGACTGCTTACATTCCCTTTGATGGTGGTGGGGCTCGGTTCTGCACTGCTGCTGGCTCCAGGACTGCAGAGGGGCGTGAACTCCTCCGTGGCCAGGAGACGGGACATGTATCCCTGGTAGTCGAGCAGGGAGAGACCACTGGTGCTGCTGAAGGTCTGACTGCCAGGGAGGCTGGGTGCTGGAGGGATGAAGGTGGCGTCTTCATCACTGCTGCCTATTCTGCTCGGGCCTCTGCTGCTCGGGACGCTACCTTGGGCAGAAACGCTGTGTGCCAACACTGGGTCACCTGGGAGAGTACAGTCAAAGTCAAAAGTCAACTTTATTGTCAATCATTCAGTTTGTGTGTACAGACAGAGAGATCGAAATGCCGTTTCCCACAATCCCGAATACAAATGTGTATATATATATATATATATATATACAATCAACAGACACATTTATACATATGGACACATTAAAACATAAATAAAAGCACAACAATCAATATATACAAAATAACAGTCACTTCAATATCTTTTGGCAGCATTTAGAAGTAATTACCTTTTGGTTATCATTCACAAAGAACATATAATTGTATCGGTACGACAAGTCAAGTGAGGCGTTCCAGTTTCCCTTTTTCACTAAAGAATGCAAAGCTACATTTCACATCAGTCTTAACGTTTTTCTTTCAGAGGCTTTTAATTTGACAGTTTAAGATTTTATCAAAACAATATTTCCGATGTAAGGAAAAATGAGTGCTGTGGAAATTATACAAAATGTGCCTGACTCAGGCTAGCTGCCTCCCCGTATTTACAGTATTAATGCTAAGCTAATGTAAACTAATCCAGCTTCTACTCAAAACGAGAAAAATGACAGACATTAGATTAGATCATCTCATCTGACGCTTTGCACAATAATATTTCCCAGAATTTAAAACTATTCTTTTAAATCACTAAATTATATATTCCCCTTTAGTCATTTTTCATCAAAATACACTAAAACTAAAGTTGTTGTTCTTGATACCTTTGCCCTGTCATGTCAACAACAACTCACAGATATTTATGTTCCCTCAAAAGGGATTGGGTTTGAAATGCAAAGAATTGGAGCATGTAATCCATAATCCACACATATAAAGCATTTGTATAGATGCCTTATCTGGAAGCCCTCTCTTATCTAATGCATTATTTTCTCATACCCGATCTGGACTCACATCTGCCGGGCTCTCTCTCCTTTTCCCTCTCTGGATCCGTGGACGCTAGCAGGAAGTGACGAAACCACTCTTCTTTCTCTCTTCCTGTGCGTCCGAAGAGGTAAAGGGTCCTGGGAATGATCTTTGTTGAGGACTTCCAGGTTCTGGTCCCTCTTCCCGACTCTCCTCCCACTTTCCTCCCTCGTCCTCCTGAGAGTTCGCTCCGGCGGCCAGTTGGATGCAGATGGGATACTTTGGGTTCCACATCCTCTTCCGAGCCAGAACAGATGGCAGCAGGAATACCTTTGAGGATCAGTGGCAGAGGTTTGTTGTGTCAAAGCAAAGACATACTGTATGTAGGAGACAACAAGCTTTTGAGCCTGAGTTTAATATTTGTTTACATTTGTATTTGTTGAGCACTACCTGCAATTGTCACATGGTTGTGTTTTTTTGGTATTTAGGTCACCTGTTGCATGCTGGGGGTGGGATGATGGAGGGTGAGCTTACCTTAGTTATCGTGTGTTTCATTTTGTTCATTAAACATCCTTAACCTTTCAACTTCAAGAAGGAACATTTTTTTGTTGAAACGTCACAGCCTAAAAGCCAAGTTTAGCGTCTTGGCGACTCAATTTAATCGGAAATTGAGCACCACAACATCTGTTAAACGGGCAATGCACCCAGATATCCCATTTTTGAATTATTAATACATTCTAGTTAATCAACGAATCAGAAGTACATCTGACTGTTTCTTGCCTGACCTTATGACCTCTGCAAAAGAGTTGAGTTTGTTGGTCTTTCAGCAGGTTTACGGAGAAACTACTGGCCTGATTTTCGTGAAACTTGGTTGGAGGGTGAAGCATTGGCCAAAGACGAACCCATTACATTTAGGAGGGGGATGCTCCTAAATCGCAGGGGCAGATACATGCATTATTTTTGACTTATTCACTTATTTTCTCTCAGGCCTTACAAGCTATTCCCAGCACTTAAAACCACTCCAACATCCAAGCATTAATTAGTCAAAATCTTATGCATGCATTAATTGGGTGAATGTTACATAAAGTTAGACTGACTCTACTTTAGTCCTGACCTACATAACAGAACATCATCATAATACCAAACAATACAAGGTTTTCACTGCACTTTTTATATCTCATTTGGGGGGAAACCAACGTCGGATACAAAACAAATGTTCCTATAACACAGTAACTTTGTCACTTTACCTAAATTGTTTTATTTATTTTATAGGTCTTAATCTTTTTATTTCTGTTGTACCTATATGTTCACTTTGTTTTATGGGATTTTATATTGTTGCATCGACTCAGTTGTCTTGTGTCTTATCTGTCAGAGAGAAACCATTATTTATTTTATTTGTATTATCATACATTTGACCTCCTTGTGTCTATTAACCTGATAGAATGTTATATTTTGCTGCATGTACCTTTTAAAGTTCTTAACAAATAATCTGAGGGCAATTTCTTGTTGTTTTTAACTTGTGATGTGTCATTTTGTAAAGCACTTTGCGTATGAAAAGTGCGATATAAATAAAGCTTTATTATTATCATACTTTGCTTTTTGCGAGCTGGAAGGAGCGTGACTTGAAGAAGGCGGCGTCCTGGACCCTCTCATCGTACGCGGCCCTGCGGCTGATGTTGTTTCGCGGAGAGTCCAGACGGAGAGAGGAGCCCTCCAGGGAGGAAAACACCGAATGAGTCAGAGCTGGATGGAAGGTTTCTGGGTCGTAATCAGGTATTTCATTCATCCAGCCCTACAAAGCCAGGAAACAGGTGTTAGTTATAACCAACGCCATGCAGAGGTTTCAAGTGAGTAATAAACAAACACTTTGGAATCGAACCAATCTTGAAGAAGCCATGTTGTGATGATTGTAATCAGCCTAAAAATGAAGTATACAGCAAACTCTAAACCTATCTTTTTTATGTCCAAATATTCAAATATCATCCCTGGGGATTTCAACATTGCTATTTTTAAAGTAAACAAATTAGAAGAGAGGCATTAGAGGATTATTCATCCATAGAGCTAGAGAGAATTTGTGATAAAAGTATGTTTTTGTTTCAGCCTTCCAGGCAATATGTCTTCTCTTGCTTTTAACAAACTCTAGCAATCATGCAGACAAGACTGTTGTGCAAATAAGCATTAGGATTTGTTGGTAATGAGCTGAAGAAATGCTGGTAGGTGTATTTTGGATCTTCAGACTCTGTTTTCAGTCTTCAGGCAAAGCTAAGCTAACTGTCTCCTGGTTTAAGCTAAATAATGAGTAGCGTACAAACTTAGGGTACAAATATGAGTCTGGTTTTAATCTTCTTGTTTAAACCTCAGCACAAAACATCACTTTTTCAAAAAGAATGACTGAAATTCCAATCCTTTACACAAAACTCCATACATTTTACAGACATAAAAGCTTAGTTAGTGTGTGTTGGGCTTTAAAATGGTTCATTAAAATGACGCTTCAAGATAAAACCTTTTTCAGTCCGAAATACGGTGTATAGGATCGCTGCATGTGAGCTGAATTCTGTCATACCATCCCTTTAGGAGCTTCCTTTTAATGCTCTAATTAACTAATAAACCATGTATTGTTTATAGCTAAACAGTTCCTTTATAAATAGCCTCTACCCTTGTCTCAAATTGTGCCAATCAAACACCGTGACAGTTCTCAGTCTGTCGCCTGATTAGCAGACACCTCACAAACCTTAGGGCTCGGACTTTCACATGCCAACAACAGCCGTCAGACTAAAACAAACTGCTAATGACCAAACAAGGGAAATATCTCATCACGGAGACATTTAACTTCCCAGTTCCAACCATCACCACGACTTCACCCCCAATCTGCCTCACGCCCTGACAAATTACAGCTTCCTCTCGCCTGGATCCCACACTAATTGCCTCTGGATCTGACAGTGTCTGGTTGTTAACTGTCCCCTTCGGTGTCAAGCTCAGCCAGGGGGAGAACAGCAATTACCACTGCAGCTCAGCCGGTTTTTATAGTAAAGGTTTTAATTGCATTCTGGGCATCTTTTCTGGTTGCCTGCCACTTTCACCAGCTTTACTCTGTGTCTGTAGAAGGTGTTGAAGTGTGACGCCATCTTAACACTTTCCTTTTTTAACAAATTGGCAGGAAATAAAACAAGTTATTTAGTAAGTGTATTTGAAGTAAACAAGCTATTTAAAACCCTTCACTTTCAAAAAAGACTCTTTCACACATAGTTGTAAGTAAATTAATAGAATTACTGGTAGTGATTTTCACTATTAACACATTCACTGCATGTAGTAACATTTCCATTTGTGCCTTTTCACATATGTCATTGCAATGCTGGATTGAAGGGTGAAAAGACAGTTCTGTAATCGCATTAATGCAACACCTACCAAGGCCAATCACTGTAAAACTCAACAAACGAAGGCAAGATGTACCTGAATTAATATTTTCAGAAACATTTCCGGCAAGGATATATTTTTGTCTGGTGCCAAAGTTGATTTGAAAGACATGGGAATACATTGTCGTCAACAAGTCATGGATTCAAATATGTCAATTTAGCGCTGTCTTGTGATTCGTTCACTTGCTCAATGTGAAAGCGTCTTCCGTCAGATAGACTTAAGTGCTTGTCTTTTGAAATAAACTGGCAGCTCAGATTTCCCTTAATATCGATCCCTGCTGCCATTCACTCATGAATCCATGGAGGAAATTTCCCGAACAGAAAATTGACTGCTTGGATATGGAAACAGACTTAAGTTTGTTGTTGTTTACCCTGTTCCTAGTCTTTGTAAGCTAAGCTAACTGGCTTTAGCTTCATACTGTAAAGACAGACATGAGAGTGATATCAATCTCCTTGGCAATAAAGTGAAATAATAATCATTCCCGAAATGCCTACTATTCTTTTAAGAGACAAGGGCTAGGTGGGAGAAAGATGAGAAATTCAATGTATGATGATTGTCTGTTATCTATAGAAGACATGCTGAGGAATGTGTCAGTTTTAGATTGAGACTTAGGTGCCTGAGTATAAGGTGAGAATACAAAATGTAACACTCATCAATGCCTCAGATTTACCTTCAGGGTGTCAGGTTCAGAGCTGACGTTGCCACCTGTCAGGATCTCCTCTCCCAGCAGAGTCTGTGTTGGTTTGTACGAAGGATCCGAGCAGCGTGACCTGGGGGAACCCATCCTAATGAGCAACAGTCCCAGCAAGAAGCCCAAAGCTAATCCCAGAGCCAGGCCAGAGACGTACGGACTGAGAGGCAGGATGAAGTATCCATAGGAGAGCAATGCAACGCCGAACAAAGTCATGCGTGGAAGAGGATGGGGCTGAGAAAGAGAAGAAGTCCTAACCATGGGTGGTTCATCGGTAGGTGATCTCCTCGCCTGCCTATGAGACTCCACGGCTAACACTTGCATCACGTCTCCATCTGTACATATTTCCAGCTCCTCATCCCTTTGATGTTGTCTGTTGTGATGCAAAGGGCAGGAAATATGGTGGATTCTCCCAGGAGATTTAACAGAAGGCCAGTCAAACACCGGCAATACGTCAGCGTCTGTTCTCTTAGTGTTCCTCACAGGAGATTCGGAGAGATTTGTGTCAGTGCTACCTTCATGCCCTAAACCTCTGGAGCTGACCTGCTGAGCCCCCTGGCTTTTAGTCTGGTGTTTGGGACTACTTGCGCTATCTTCTCTCATGATCTTACTGAACATGCTGCTCAGAGGCTCATGCACGGCCTCCGAGAGTTTCCTCTTGGTGTCCTCCAACTCCATTTTGAAGAAACCCCCTCGACCTTCTCCACTTGGGGAGTGGGCGCATGGAGACGGTGGCGCGGTGCGAGAGTCACCATTGCTTCGGGTTTTTGGTTTTTGGGTGAGCTGCTTCCACAGATGGAGGTTCAAGCGGGAATCTGATTTTGACTGCGACACCGCCGGCTCTGAGCGGGAGATCTCGGTGGATATGGACTTCACGAGGCTGAGAAAGGGTTTAGGTCTGAGAGTGGCACCTTCTTTGATATCCAGCTCCGTCGAGAGAGACTTTAAGAGGGGTCTATGGCTGGGAGAGGAAACGGTCGGAGAAAGGAAGCTGGAACCGGTGGTGGAGAGGTTTCCCAGAGAGCCAGGAGATGAGGGGGAAAGCGGGACGTGGAAAGCTTGGGAATGCAACTTTCTGTCATCCTCGACAGAAAGCTGCCTTACTTTGGATAGAGATATGGAAGGGTAGTCGTCTTCGTGGTCGAGGGAGAAGATGAGCTCACTGTCGTCCATACTGTCCCATTCTCCCTCTGTCCCGGTGAGCTGGATCACAATCCCTCGAGGAAGATGCCTCTTGGTCCCTGGGGATTGTCCACGACTCGGGTTTGAGGAAGATTGAGTTAGTCCGCCTCTTCCTCTTCCTTCATCCTCACTTCTTCTGTCCCCATTAGTTTTATTCTCAGCCATCTCTTGACTTTACATCGCACAGCCAAGGCACCTTGAGTGAGAGAGAACAAACAAAAAAACACGGTCAGCTACATTATTAAGCCTCAAAGGCAGAACAAATAAAAGCAGAAAGGGATGGAGAGATGGGGAGAGAGGAAGAGCTTATTTTCTAGGCTTGTGTATCATTATCACAGAAACTGCTTGCCAGTACCAACTCCGCATTAATGGTTGAATGTTGTGTAGTTTAGCTCTGAAGAGCTACATTAATCTGATTACTAGTCAGGGAATCAGGTCCAAGTAAGCATATCTCCCATAGCTGTCGCTCCACATATTGAATGGGCTTTAGAGGCAAGCAAAAATAGACAAGGCAGTCTCCCCCAAATGTTGCGCAAACTAGGGCAGCTCAGGCTCGGATTTAGAGTCTTTCGGGGCTGATTGGATGTAGAATTCATTCAATTTCTGTGCTTTCTGTGCAAATGAACATGAAATGAAAAAGCATAGTTTGAGTAAAGGCCCAGCCTTCCGGTGTGAAACAAAGAGATTTCATTCAGGCTTTGTCAAAATGCTAACTCCACATGGAAACGTAATGTTTTCATGAAAAAAAAAAAGGCATTACCAGACTCTCTCTGAAGCACGCCAACTCCCAAAAGTAACAACTACAATGTCTTCAAGTCTCCCTCACTACAAAGCTGTCAGCCGAGTCACAAGCCTCTGGTTTCATCTCAAGCTGTTTGAAGAGTTACTTATGTAAGCCTGGAATATTTCGTATGACTAAATAAAGAACCTTGAACCCTTGAAACTTGAAATGAAAAGTGAGGGGAGTTAAAATATGCCTTCTCATCCCCCATGTGTGCTTGTTGTGTGTCTGCAGTAGTGAAACATTATCCAGCCACCAACAACTGACTTGTCAGAAATTATGCTAGCAAAACCAGCAGAACAAAGAGGTAATGTATGCTATTATATATCATTTTGTTGGAGAAAATAGAAGCTCTGCATCACTGGACACAGGCTGGGAAACGGCACAAAGGCCCACTGGGGACCCTTTTTTATTTGCTGTCTCTCTGGGTCAAGTGTCCTGCTCTTTATGCAAGTTAAACCCTACCTCTGACTGGTTGCATTTATGTAACTGTACAGCGCTGTGTGGCACTATTTCAACCAATTCCACAGCAGCTGTTGGATTTCTGACTAATCTGCTCCCACCAAAAATGGACGGTGGGGGAGATAAACCTCACGGACACTCATTCAGCCAGGAGGCATTAGACCTTCCGAGCAATTGGACCTGCAATTTGTTGAACACATGAACTCACACGCACATCTAGGCTAAACCACTGTTAAGCTAACATTGTTTTGTCCAGGCTAATTGTTGAATACTAAGAGGACTGGAAAATGTCGCCCTTTTGTCAAGCTATTTTTAAGCTGCTCTTCTGTATATGGATGTATTTTTTTCTTTTCTAAATGTTCATATATCAATTCAATACAACTACAAGTCAACTGTTATGAATAACCTAATTGTAACAGGATATGAACGTAATCTTCTCTCATAGTGAAAGGGCCAAATCAACAAGTTACATTTTTTATTTTGGTATTGCGTGTTTAAATATCCATGAAAATTGCTTTAAAATAAAACAAGTGGGTTTCTCTGTGAGGTTCTACTAAATGCTAACGTCAGTATGCTAGCATGCTCAGAAGTACAATGTAAACAGTCTGGTGTTCGTCTAATATACTGTTCACATTAGCATGTTTGTGAGCTAGCTTGCTAATTAGCACTTACAGTAGCACAAAGTAAAACTGAGGCTGATTATATTGTCATTAGTTTTTGCTAATATTCAAGAGTAAGGGGACAATGTTTTTCAATGGGATCACTATGTTGTTGCAACTCATCAGTGGAAGAACTCATCTCTTTTTCTCTAAATTATAGACTTGAATCTCAGAAAATATATGTTTAAGTAATAATAATATGTTTTTGTCCTCGTGAATGTAGGAACATTCTCCCTCACCCAGCTGCATGTTATTTGATTTCTTTTTTTACCCACAATGTGCTTAACACACCTTCAAATGTGTTAACCCATGTGACAACCCCAGAGGCCACAGACAGCTGAGTGAAACTTGGAAAAAGGACAACCAAAGAAAGGTAGGAACAGAATGACGAGTGGGGGAATGTGCTCCTGGAAATATTCTACATGCACTAGTCTGTAACCTTTTTGAGCTTTAACTTGTGGGAGGTCATTTCAGGTCCCCAGCAAGCGTGTGATGTTTGATGATAAACTCTAACGTAAGAGCTGTGAACTTCTCCATTAGGGTGCGTGTAAAAGACAAAGTGATCATGTGACTGTAGCACGACACACATCCGCTCTGAGTGAGTGTGTTCAATCAATCCTGCACATTGACAGCATCAGCCTATCTGTGTGTGTGTGTGTGTGTGTGTGTGTGTGTGTGTGTGTGTGTGTGTGTGTGTGTGTGTGTGTGTGTGTGTGTGTGTGTGTCACCCTCTGATCAGACACGAAGAGTAACAATCTCAGATTAACTTTAATGCAGGGTTTAACTGTGAAATCTGACAAATCACACAGCCGGATTACGGGCTAAACCCACCCCACATTTGGCGGGGTGTGTTTCCAAGCAAGCTCATCTCCCAGTGTTGATTGTAGTTATTAGTAACATCAAAATCCCTCAGAGCCCCTTGCTATCAGTGCTCGTATTCACACACTTAAGGTCAGATGCAGATGTTTCTTTTGAGGGTAGAGGAGGACACTGCATGCATTGATAATAGATTTGCACAAATGGGAACACTTGTGGGAGGTTTTGAACTGAAATGAAACACAAATCAGTTATTATATATCGTAGTCACTGGTCGGTCTTTCTTTCCCCCATAAAAGATACTATTAGAAAACCAAATATACCGAAAAAATGTATGATTTGTTATTGAAGGGTAATGATGAGCATAATAGTTTTTGATCAGATTGTAGAGATTGTTTTCACCTATAGTTGTGAACCCATGTTTTTTTCTGATGTACTCAACCTATTGTAAAAGGAAATATAAGCCATGCCTGTTTTACTCTTTTATTATTTGTTCTGGGTAATTTTGAATGAATCTACAGTATCATTTATGGTCTCAACCTAGATTGAAATCAAAGAACACACTAGATTGAGCTGCTAAAAGAGAATTGCCGATAGTATATATATACCATAAGTATTTTCATGACTTTCTGTTAAGA
Organism: Dissostichus eleginoides; assembly: GCA_031216635.1. Taxonomy (NCBI): domain Eukaryota; kingdom Metazoa; phylum Chordata; class Actinopteri; order Perciformes; family Nototheniidae; genus Dissostichus; species Dissostichus eleginoides. Next base: position 8,301,284 of record CM062284.1, on the reverse strand, counting down.
TCTCTATGATTTAAACTCTGAGTCTAAATCAGTTAAACAGATACAGAACAGAATAATTAGATTAATTTGGTAAATAATCGACTGATTTATGAAATAATTGTTAGGTGCAGCCCATGTGACACCATGTGAAAGCATTAGCTACTGAAAACAAATGTAAGCTGTCACAAAAAAGGCAGTAGAACATACTAACAGAGACGTAATATAAATGCACACAAAACAGCACATGAATCAATTTATGCAGTGGATATTAACATATATTAAACTCAAATTCAGGTCACAAATTATGTATTATCCCATGCACATCACAACAAGTGCACATGCAAGACAATTGTGGCATGCAGAAATGGCATCAGAAGTGAAAGTGACTGAAAAAATGTGTGATGATGTCTTGCAAAAAATAAAGAATAAAGCAACATAAATGGAGATAAGGATTATACTTACAGGAAAAATAATTCTGTGCATGGAGAAATAATGCCTTCTGCTGGTTCCCTCTCCATTTGTGTGCGCAAGGTTCCGCGGACTGAGGAGTATGTGTACTTCTCTCTCTCTCTCTCTCTCTCTCTCTCTCTCTCTCTCTCTCTCTCTCTCTGTGTCTCTCTCTCTCTCTGTGTCTCTCTCTCTATCTCACACACACACACACACACACACACACCTCCCCTTCACCGACTGCCTCCATCCAGATGTGTCATGCGCTGCCGAGAATCACAGCTCAACAAACTGATTATGAAGAGCATGGCCGCGCTGCATGGTAATCCAGATTAAGAGTCCTGCAGCCCCAACAGTATCACACACACACACACACACACACACACACACACAAAACTCACCCACACAACTGCAGTAAATGCTGTCTAATTGTACAAAGCACGGTGACAGCTAAAGTTCAGCCTGAAGGTTAAATAGTGTTATTTGTTCTAATCTAGTAAACACACATGGGATGAATGTGTCCAATAGCAACAATATGGAAGTAGTTTCATGACAATAAAGGAGATAATAGAATAATCAATTTAACTCTTATTACTCTCTTCTTCCTCCCTCCATGTTGGCCTACATAAAACACACTGAAAGCCCTAGAAATGACAACATGAAGAACGGCAGGGTAATAACCTCCATCCATCCAAATCCATCCCTGACCGCAGGGGGGCTCCTGAACTGACCGACTGTACAACCCATTAACACACATTATAATACACTATAATCAGAACTTTCCATTCCTCTGACATTCGGGCACTGTGGAATGCACACTTTCTTCCATAGTCTAAACGGATCATGCATTTTGGAAAATGTTTTCAAAATAATATTAAAAAAAAAAATAGGGACAAATTGGGAACCATTTCAAACGCGGATGGGGACATGTCCCCAGCGTCCCATTCAGTCAGCCAATAGGTGGTTCCAACTTCCTGATGAAACTGTCAAGCAGACTGAAGCAAAAGGCAAAAACAAGAACATGTTTATCTGACCAAACTGCTGAAAGCTGGGGTCTGACTGGCACTTATCTTAAATCATCATTCAGCTTATAAACCATTTAGTTCTTCTAGGGCAATGGAAAACATGTTACACGTAATGATGAAAAAAACTCCTGTAGAAACAAATAACAGACAATTTGCTTGGCCAATAAGGCTGCTTATTAAAATATACACACACATGCACGTGCATGCGTCAGTGAAATAGAACGTGACCGAGCCTATAAGGTCTGCAGAGTTTTGCTCTCACTTTGCACCTGGATTTGACACGAGACTAAATAATTAATTGCTCATTACATGACCTCTATTAAGACTTAAAAGCAATCTCACGACATAAATTGTTGAATAAAAATAATTTAAAAAAGGTGAAAAAGTCATGTTTGGTCTTTTTGAGAAACTCTGATTTGAGGCAAGGCAGGGCAAGTTTATTTATATAGCCCCTTTCAACACAAGGCAATTCAAAGTGCTTTACAAAAATGAAAGACATTAAGAGCATTAAGAAATAGTGCAGCAGTTATAGAATGGCATTTAAAATTAGTCATTAAAAAGCAATTATATTAAAATAAACATTAAACAAGCTAATATATAAAATACATGGATAAAAGTTACAGTGCAGTTTAAGATATGAATAATTCAATTAAAAGCAGCGGCAAAAAGAAAAGTCTTCAGCCTGGATTTAAAAGTAGTCAGAGATGCAGCGGACCTGCAGGTTTCTGGGAGTTTGTTCCAGATATTTGGAGCATAATAATTGAACTTCTCCATGTTTAGTTCTGACTCTGGGGACAGAAAGCTGACCAGTCCCTGAAGACCTGACAGTTCTGGATGGTTCATAATTTAGAAGGTCAGAAACGTATTTTGGCCGTAAACCATTCAATGCTTTATAAACCAGCAGCAGTATTTAGAAATCAGTTCTTTGACCCACAGGAAGCCAGAACTAGAGTGATGTGATTGAGGGATGCGTCATAGATATTTAATATTATTTTAAATGCATTACAATGTTTGAGCGGAACAATTTATAAACTGTACAGGAATCTAAATAGTGAACACAATAACTGAAGGAAGTTAAAGAAAAAAAGGGATAAAGTACAAGCAGAGAATTTCCAGTGGAATGACAGATCAGTTTTCTTCTTGGACTAATGCTGCCTCGTGAAAAAATGCTCATCTTCCTGAAGCTTGCTTATTATTCTTTGGCAGTTGGTTCAACTACAAACTTTAAAGGTCCCATGTCATGCTTTTCCAGTTATTACCCGTCCCCTTGTGTGTTATGAAGGTTTTTATGCATGTAAAGGGTCTGCAGAGTCACAAACCCTCAAAGTACACCCTGTAGCGAGTAAAACTCTAACACAGAAAAGACCTGTCTATGCTGCCCCAGAACGCCTCGCTGGAGATTTCTTTTTCTTCCTGGGTACAGTGACGTGCCCATACCCAAATGGACCCATTGGTCCAAATAGACCAATCCGTGGAGCCGTTAAGTCCGTGGATTGGTCCAAATTGACCAATCCACGGACTTCCTCACACTCAATCTTTTCTCAGCTGGAGCTCCGCCGATTTCTCCTCCCTGAGACGGCTGGACGCAGCGAGGCTGTGAGTCGGTGTGTGAGCACACACACAAACTCCCAGCCAGGCTGCGGGTGTGTTCGGGCTGGGTTTCGCAGACGGCCACTGGGCTCATAGGGAGGGGGGGTAGGAGCTCCAACAAGTCGTTTAGGACAGAGAGTGAATACACATACTATACAGAGATGCAGTATGAGAAACCAATGAGATTTTGGAAAATTGCACAATATATATCTATTTTAGTAGACCTCAACAATGGAATTATGATCAGTAGAAATGGCCATGACATGGGACCTTTAATAATGCAGGATTAAGGCTCCGAAATTAAGCACATGTTCAAATCCTCATTAGCCCTGCTCTCCAAGATTATAAATTATTTAGATATCACTCAACACAATTTACGGAGTCAATTAAAAAAAAAAAAATATATATATATATATATATATTTATATTCTTATACCAACATGGTTTACATTTCTTCCACCCCCCTCAATATTCCATTAATGAGCAGGCATCAGGATTTCAGAATCTTTACAAATTTATTATGTGGAAAATATCACATTGACATAAATAGTTGGCAGCACAGCCTCGAGTCCTGCTGGGCACTTTGCAAGCATGCATTTGATTTTCTTTCTCTGTGCAGAGCCTCAGTCAGGTGGGATGGGCTAATGGTGGTCAGTGGACGACCATTCTCACATCTCAGATGTTCGACTTGGTTTAAGTCCAGGTCCTGGCTGGGCAACTCAGGACGTTTAGAATGTTAAAGGGGGGCCTATTTGGCTCAATATCAGGTTCATATGTGTGTCTGAGATCCAGAGCACTCTTAACCAGGTTTCCAGGAGCTCTGTACTTTATGTGCACCATTCAGTCCCCGCCCCCCCTTAAATCAGTCTCTGCCCCAGGCTTTAACCTCCTGCATGGTACAGGTGATGAACAGTCAGGTTTCCTCCAGGCATCTCTCTTAGAACTGAGGCTTAACAGTTCATCCATCTCATCAGACCAGGAAACACGCGTCGGCTCCAAGTGGGCTGCTATGGCTCTCCACAGAGGTGGTGGCACACAGGATCTCTAAGGCTCAGCCATTTTGTTATTGGTCATTGTTATTGGACAAAGTCAAAACACATCTAAGCTTTGACTGCAAATTTGCGGATGGAGTAGAGGAGGTCTTTCCTCTGTTGTTTCTTGGTCCGCAGACCCTCCTCATGCTTGTTGAGCCGGCGCCGCAGAGCTCTGGTCTTCTTGGGTCTCAGATCCAGGGGCTTGTACTTCTTACCCTGAAAGAAAGACAATAGTGAGGGACAGGAAAGTAAAATGTGAACAGCTTAAGATGTCAAAAAGTTTGACATTATATACTTTAAAGTAATGTCTTCATAAGAATTATTTAGGAACACTCGGGTCATCTCAAGTCTCAGTCTTTTGGTAAGCAGTTGAGAATGCATCAGCAGAACATCAGCTCAACATGTATCATCTTTGACTTGAGATACACACAACAAGGGGGGGGGGGGGGGGTTACTGCTAACAGGAAGCTTCTCGCTCTTACCTTGTAGAACTTCCTCAGATTCTCCTTCTGCGTCTGGTTTATTACAGTCAGGACTCTGGCGATGGCCTTGCGGACAACACGGCTGCAGAGAAGACAAAGTGGATTAGCACAGCAGATTTCAGATTACTGTTAGCAAAACATAAATCATGTTGGATCCCCATGAGAGAACACAGTTCTAAGAGGATTGCACATGTATAACTCCATTCGAGCAAAGGACTTCACTTTGTAAAATGCTGCCAATTCAGATAATACAAAATAAACAATAGTTTGTTAAATGTGACTAATGTCAAAGCAGTACGCTGGTACATGTCTAGGTAGATTCTTCTTACCCTGAAAGAATAAAAGTTACCTCCGTCATCTCAAGTCTCAGTCTTTTGGTAAGCAGTTGTGAATGCATCAGCAGAACATCAGCACAACATATATCATCTTTGACCAGAGCTCCACGGAGGACTTTTTTTGAAATTCTACCATTTATAAAGTCTCTTCCTTCACTGCCTGCCTGGTTAAACCATTGCATACCGTGAGTAACGTTACTTACATCTTGGAGATCTTGGACGCGGCTCCTCCGGTAACCTTCGCCACACGGAGCTGGGAGAGCTCGTTCTTCAGGTCGTCCAGCTGCTTGAGCAGCTCTTCCTTCTTCTTGCCCCGCAGATCTCTTGCCTTGATCTTGGCCTGGAAAATGACATTGATATGAGACAGTGGCACATCGGACTCGCACCACCTCAGAGGGAAATGGCAAGTAACATTCTCCACTAGTTTGGTTAACAGCAATGTACCGTTTGTTACCTAATCTGTTAATTACATTTTATTTTACACCCTTTAAGCTGAAAACAATATCTCAAACGACTCGTTAACAGGAATAACTGCAGTGAAAAAAACACTGGAAATGTATTCCAAAATTAACATGGTTCTCGGTTTGGGTTTGTTCTGATGGATGAACATAATCTACTGATACTCTTTCAATTTCTATGGCGGCCATTTCAGACCGGGAAATACATAGGTGTTACAAAGTTGGCAATTCATTGAAAGTGGGGGATCAGCAATGTTATGTTCAAATGCCTACCGTGGAGGATATGTAAAACACAATATTTATGATTGATCAAAGTAGTAACACGACAGAAGAGCTAAATAGGTTACCAGCATTAACGAATACACATGGCTATACATGAGCAAATCCTATTCAGCAATGCTTCCACGTGTTAACTGCTAGTAGCTTAGCTTGACATGTTGGTAATAGCAAGGCTTCACAAAATAACATTAGGTTTCAGAAGCGTGCTAATCAACACACGCAAGAACGGCTACCCGAGAAGCGTGTGTGTACGTGTAGCATTCATGTTATAAATTAAAAAAGTGGATGTGAATGAACGAGTGAAGGCTGCTCACCATGTTGTTCTCCTCGCGGTACTGTACTAGAAAGACCAGACACTGCGCGTGCTCAGGATATGTAGTAATTCTTCTTCGTGGATATTAAGTCTCACTTTGATTCTACACAAACAGCGCCACTGGCGGCAGGGCGGGGTAAAGCTTTATACCTGAGCTAAGATGGCAGCGAGAGAACAACACTTGGCCTAAAGTACTGTTACTGATAATCCTATGCAGACAGCACTTCAATGTAATTCTGCTTCATGTTGCATGCAAAATAATAAAAACAAATGCTGTTACCTTAACACATGAAGGTAATTGTAGGGCTAATTTAGAGATTCAAGGTCAGCAGCAAACATGCAGATTCCCTGGGCTCTCCACGGATGTGAAAATAAAGCTCATCATGTTGGAACTGATATCAGCCTGAGGAAGCATTATGTTGGACAGAGTGACACGCTGAGGCAGAAACCAGTATGTGTTGTGATCTTAGATAAGAATGATAAACACTGCAAACTGGTCACATCCAAACATTTACATCCACAGATTTATAAAGATTTCAATGCATACAGTATGTACATATTTCTATATATAAATAGACATGTGGAATGTATTTCATTTACATTAGCAAAGGCAGGTATAGGTAGAGCATGTCCTCCGGTCATCATTAACATAGCATTCACTTATTTTATCACATTGTTATATTATCTAAATGGACACCTGTAGACTAAATGAGAGGTTTTTTTTTAAGTGGGAGGTGGGGATCCAAACATTTGCAGCTGACTCTCAGTTAATGGATCTGAAATAAATGTAACATCAAAGAAAGATCTCATAGAACAGCATGTGTGTGAGGTGATTAAAGAGATCATTCAGAGATGCAGGAGAGAATTGTACAGTTTTTCCTACTTTCCCAAAGTCAAAAACGAATGAAGAACCCCTTGGGAAATACTGTTTTATGTAAATAATGACGTCTGAAGTGATTGAGTGGGTGGGCACCTTTTCCTAAGCTTTGTCTGAGTAGAGCAGACAGTCTCACACTTTGAAAATCGCTTTTAATTATTGGAATTATTCCAATTTTACCCTGACCTGAGCCTCCAATGCAACATTTACGAACGATGTTTATACAATCCTGCAACAAGCACAACTGCTGGATTGGTAGACTCTACTGGTAAGCAAACACCCTGTCCTAGAATAAAGATCAATCTGTTTCACATGCACCTTGGCCATTAAACCTAAGAACATGTAGTACTCATCGGTTGCAATGGTCTAATTTCTTTGATTCTAATAATGGTTATTGTACCAAGTGGCCCCAGCATGGGCAAGACGCTCATAAAACCTGGAGTTAAAGAGGCCCCTTTATGCTTGTTGGGGGTTTCCCACACACTCCCCCCCCAAAAAACGCCTCCATTGGACTCCTTTGTTTAAGTCCGTAGCATAGTGATACTACTCACGCTTCTATTAGCTAGTGCTCCAACCCATTGAACGTGATAGGCTAAGGGGCGGGACATCTCTAAGCATTTGACCAATCACAACACAGCCGGCCAGCTATCCAATCAGAGCGGGAGGCTGTGGCTCAGTGGAGAGTGTGCTGGACTTGGAAACAGGAGGTAGCAGTTCGAGTCCCACTGCAGTCAGCATGTCGTTGTGTCCCTGGGCAAGACACTTCACCCCAAATTGCTCCTGTGGGGATTGTCCACAGTACTGAATGTATGTAAGTCGCTTGGATAAAAGCGTCTAACAAATGACATGTAATGTAATGACTGGGCTCTGGTTTCAGACAGAGGGTGAAAAGAGGTGCTGCAGCACAGGCATTATGGGAAAAATAAAGCACAATGTAAGCAGCAAAACCACTGAATGCATAAAGTGAGGAGGAAGTCTTTTATTTCTCACTAAACGACCTTTTCCTTTGTAAGGGAAAGGATGTTTTATTTTAGATTTTTTGTATCTCTTTTGTCTCACCAAATCTTGATCTCTGTACCACATCCTGCAACAAAACCATGCATTCATTATCTTCACACAGCAAATTATTTCATCTTCAAATGTTTACGTTACTAATGAGGGCATAACAAGCATGGGGTAGCTTCCCATTAGCATACTGTATAATTAATAGGACGTGATAAAAGTAATTAACACCTTTAGACTGAAATAATATGAGCTACAGTAACAATGAGTGTCAGTGTGCAGGAGCCTTTACTCCCACTCATATATAATGAGTATAAAAATATATTTTTAAATCATAATTCCTCCTCATACTCTTGAGCTATAACTCCATTATCATAATACATCTCCACTGTGCTCTCTATCCTGGTATATTACTTTAATTGCAGCTTTACATAAGAAAGAAATCCAGATGTATTTGCGTGGCACGACTATATTTAGTGCTCCCTGGCATATGGTATTATGAAAACTACGCAGCTATTACCTCAGGACATGGGGATGGTGGAAATGAATGAACGTCGGGACCCGGGGGGCTTTAATTTATAGATTTTTTTTTTTTTTATTTTGGCTTTTTACTAGCGACATCCCCTTTAATTTGTATTATTTATTTATTTTTATATTGTTTTAATTATTCATTTATTTTATAGGTTTTTATTTACATTATTTATTTTATAGTTTTATAGCGACATCCTCTTTTAAATTGGTAATTTAATCTTTATGATTATTATAATTTATTCATATTTTATTGTTATTCTTTTAATAGTTTTTCTTTTCTTTTCTTTTTCTTTTATTGTATTTATTCATTTTGTCTTAAGTATTCCTTTATTTTACCCAGAGGGATCATTATTTATTTTATGGCATTTTCTTTTTATTACCTTATACCTCCTCCTTTCCCTTTGAATTGTAACACTATGTTGTTGTTACTTTGAGCTGCACCAGAGGCCTGTACCACGAAGCCGGATTTTCGCTTAGCGGGCTAACTTCAGGGAAAACTCGGGGTTTCCGGTCCTACGATGCTGGTTCTCTTTTTAGCGGGCTAGATCTCCATGGTAACTTATGCTGAGCGGCTAACCTGCTCCGGAGCAGGTTAGGTTGCAGGCTAAGAGATCAACTCAGTGAAAGCACCGCCTGCTGACCAATCAGAGCTCAGTGTAACCGGATCAAAGTAACATTACGTACAGTCCGCGGCACTGTGAGTGCAGACGTCGATGTGTCCCATTATCATTCAAATCACATCACATCATAATGTATCATATATTTCCTTATCTGAGTCAGCTTCTCGAGCCGTATCTGGCCGTGCAACACTCACAGTGTCACATACTGTATGCAGAAGTATTATTTTAAGCAACACATTAAGTTGACGAAACACTCGAGTCAAATGTAATTAAAGTCAGATCCACTCGTGTCTTAGACGGGGCAATGATATCATAAACCTGTTAATGAACGCATTCAAACACTTTTTCTTTTACCAGCTGTATTCACCTTGCAGGTGCAGCTATGTGGCTTTTATCCTGGATAAAGTGTTTAAGTCATGGATGTTTAAAGTTTAACTTCTTCATATGTCTAATATTATAGTTGACTTTTCATTCAGGAAGTATGACGCTGCGCTGTCAGTGCGCTTCTCCATGTTTGTGATTGGTCGAATGCTCCAAATACCACCCCTCTCATGTGAACGCGCACCTAACTAGATAGGACACGGCTGGCTTGAGCGATCCATTTGATAACCCGCGTCGTAGGACAGTTTAGCGAGAACGCGTATGTTTTGGATTAGGCCAACCGGCTAACTCAAACATATCCAGGTTAGGTTGAACCGGCTTCGTAGTACAGGCCTCTGGTGTATGAAAAGTGCTATACAAATTATTATTATTATTATTATTATTATATAATCCCACTCACCTCAGTCTTTGTGCATGTCTGGTGTGAGTGACTGTGGGCATGTGCATGTTGGCCACCCCCCTTCAACACACACATACCTTGCCATCTGTTGACATGCAGCTGTTCAAAAATAGCCCTCTAGAAGCTAGCCTGAGTGGCCCACAGATAAACACAGATTGTATCGTGTGTGTGCGTGTGTGGACATTGTTGTGTTTCTATGAAGACCATGTGTTGGCCGGCATTAGTCCGAAACCTCTACAAGACTTTTTGATTGGCAAGTCTCCATTTGTTGTGTTTTTTTTAGAAGCTATTCAACAAAACAATGGAGGCCATTCCCGACCAGTTCATGGAGTTCCACCCGATCCACGGTGTGAACGTGAGTCTGGACCTCTCGGGAACACGTGCTACTCGCGTGGAGAGCTTTGCAAATGGAGTGTGTTTCAGCAAACACCCTCTGAAGCCTGGGGAGATTTTTCTCATAGAGATCGAGGAAAAGGAGGTGGGCTGGTGTGGCAACCTACGAGTCGGCCTGACTTCTAGAGACCCTGGAAACTTAGACGTGGTTCCTGAATACTCCATCCCAGACCTGACTGATTCGGGGGACAGCTGGGTGTTCGCCATCACTCGAAACCACAACAAAGTGGTAGAAGATCCTGGAGATGGAGGTCAAAGGCTCGGTCGTGGAGAGCCTGGAGAGGAAGCAGCTGAAGGATATCACAACCTGAAACCACAGACCTTCTTCACAGACTCTCACTTGTACATTGACAATGTTCGGATCCCCAGAGACAAGCTGGTGGGACGAAGCAGGCCTGGACGCTACAGCCACATTTTAGACGACTTGTATAAGACGAACGCTCTGCCCCCCACGGCCAGACGCAGCCGGATAGGAGTGCTGTACACGCAGAGAGGACCAGGCCTGGCTGATATGCACGTTGTGATCAATGGGGAGGACATGGGAGCTTCTGCTAAGGGGATCCCCTCCATCCAGCCGCTCCACGCTGTGGTGGACGTGTTTGCTGCTACCAAGTGTGTCCGAATCGTCCAGGTGGAGTATGGATGTGAGTGTCACATGGTTTACATGGCAATGTGTCTCAGAGACAGAAAAAGGGCTCAGGGATGTTTTTTGTACTTATTGTGGTCGGTTTGAGTCTCTTTGAAGCTGTGTTGCATCTCAAATGTCAATGTGATTGTCTTGCTTCTCTTTTATAGTCTCTTTGTAGATGTAGTATTTTAAGTCTTTTTGCATCATTTTTAGTCTCTCTGGTCTTCTTTAAGTCGCTTTGTGTCTCATCCTGGACACTGTGTGACTCTTTGCACTCTTGTGTCTCTTTAGTTTCTTTACATCTCTTTGTAGTTGTGTTGTGTCTCATTGTGATCACTGTGATTTGGGTCCATTTGAAGCTGCACTGCATTTGAAGCTGCACTGCATCTATTTGGAGTCGTTTGGAGTCTCTTTCTAGTTGCTTTGTATATGGTCAATTTAAATCTCTTTGTCGTAATTTTTCCCTTTCTCTTCTTGCTTTGTGTCTTAATTTGTTGGTAACTGTCAGTTTGTAGGAGTTTTGCACCATTTGGTTGGTCGTTTTTTTATCCATTTGTGTTGGTTTTGCTTCTCGTTGTGGTTGTTTTATTTTACTCTCGCCTAGGGACCCATTTCAGTAATGCTTAAATTCTTCATTCTTCTTTACTTTTATTCTGCTAATCCACTGTCTTTTCGTGTCTTTTTGTTTCTCTCTCGGTTGCTTCAGTCTCATCGTTGCAGACGTTGTGCAGAAAGGCCATCCAGAAGCACATCGTCCACCGGATGGCCATCGACTGGCTGGAGCTGCCAGAGGCCATGAAGCACTACTGCAAGTATGAATGAAGGAGACTCACCTGAAATGGACAGAAATATCACCTCAGAGATCTTTCACACTTTCTACCTAGAAAATGATGTTTATTTTTATGATGGAAGTCTGTGTTTTATCTATAAAATCAAGCCACAAGTCTCATGTTAATACCTGCCAGACAGCGATTTTGCTCGGTTTCATGAACTGTTAACTAATAAACTCACAGTTTTTGCTAGTCTGTCTGAGTCTGCTACTTTCTTTGTTACAGATCAAACGGTTCATATTCTGAAAAAGCATTTTGTTTAAAGTTACATGATAATGAGAAAAGTGATGTTGATTTGAGATTTAAGAATAGTTAATAGTTCAAAATGTGGCTCGGATGATGCCTCGCTATAGTCCAAGGTGTTTTTTCTTCTTCTAGATCTACTGTTGTTTTGGTTAAAAATGGTGTGTCAAAAAGCAAGTACCAATTTTTAGAGATTAGATTATGGTTGATGTCGAAAAGTATAAAGATTTTCTACAAATGTACAACAAATATTAACTTTTATACATATGGTCTGGACCGTGGACTCATTTCAGTAATCCATCCATAATTTAGTAATTCTTCAAAATGTAATTTCCAATTTCTTTATATTTTCCACACTCTTTTTGATTTTTGATCACTGTTGCTTCAGTGACTGAGGTCATTCAGCCATAGTAAATCTGTTTCAGGGTACTCTCACCATAATACAGTCTATGACTCTCACCTGTCAGTGTGCTTAGAGCTCTTATTATACATCCATGGCTTAGAGCCAGTGAAATGCCTCCATGCAGTTCAATGCAACACCTCCACCTGCAGCTCAACACCGCCCCATGGTGGTGGTGGAGGGAATTGCAGGGGGCGGAGCTCTCGTTAAATCTGCAGCCGGGATCTGCCTTCTTCACACGAGAGGAAGAAACACGGGAGAGCTTCCGGTCGTCTGTCACTGAGGCTGGAAGAAATACTAAACTGAGATTTATTTCGCCTTATGCTGATCCGTGCACACACACTTACACACACACACACACACATACACACTTCATACACACAGCATGTCTTTCTGCAAGTTTTTCGGAGGTGAGGTCTACAAGGATCATTTCAAACCAGGTGAGCAGGCTGTAACAGTGATGTGATGTAACCTCCTTCAGTCTGGATTATACAGGATAACACTCACATTTAGAGCTCATGTTTAGACTATTTTTGGTTTCAAATTAACTCATTTTGATGGAAAAATATCATTGGATTATGGTGTAATGTCAGTGTTGACTGGATTGGAAGTGCACATGGTGTCAACAATTGGGGAATTTATTCATTATTATTTGAAATATGTATCTGCAGTATGACTACTACTACTACTACTACTGCTACTAATAATAGTTATAATAACACAGCAGCTACTATTGATTATTATGGTTTAAACAAAGCATTAATATAACTTGCATGTTGACACAAGTTTTCAACTAAATAGTGATATATATATATATATATATATATTTTTAAAAGTGCTCAAGTCCTCATTCCTTATGTTCCACTTTCACAGAGATATATTTTTAAGCATCTTTAGTTTTGATCACAAACCTCCATATGAACGTTTGTTTACTTAATGTTTATTTTCTGTATACGCAAGGAAACATTTAATAATTATAACTACAATTTTTAAGCCAGGGCTATAAATTAAAAGCCTGATATAATAAAATGAATGGTCTTATGCTTTAACACAAATTCTTCATATGCTACACATTTCCCCAGTCAGGCGCACAGATTAAATGAGTTTGTCTTAGGTAGAAAATGAAACGATATCTTTAATAAGTAACTGTTCCTGCAGGGATGTATGTGTGCTCCCAGTGTAACCACCCGCTGTTCTCCAGTCGATCAAAGTTCGCCCACTCGTCTCCGTGGCCGGCGTTCACCGACACCATCCGAGAGGACAGCGTCACCAAGATGATGGAGAGCCTCACTGCCTTCAAGGTCAGAGTCTCCTCCACTCGCTCTGTCTTACTGCACCATGCACACAGATCAAATATATAGACATTTATTTATTAGGATAAACCCCTTGAGATGCACCATTTCGTTTTCATGGGGGTCCCGACAGAAGCAACGTCTTACAGACATACATGGACAAAATAACAGAAAGCAAAGCATGACAAACAAGCAGGACAAACCACGTACAGTCTGTTAAGTAAAATTCACGAAGTAATACATACAATCGTTACAATCATTACAATTTGATAGACAGTAGTTTCTAATAGATCAGTTCCATCAATAACAAAAGCAGACCAGCTGAAAATGAGATGATAATGCATGCTTAAACATACCCAATGAAATGCCCAAAGTATTTAATCCAGTGGTCTAAATGTCAACATGTGTGTTTTATCTCATAGGTTCTGTGTGGCAAGTGTGGCAACGGGCTGGGTCATGAGTTTGTAAATGACGGGCCGGACGAAGGAGTTTCACGATTTTGAATATTCAGTACCTCGCTCAAGTTTGTCCCGAACAAAGGTGAGATGATCACAGATATGAGTGAGGCTGTATTTTTAGCCTAGAGTTAAAAATAATGAAAACCCTTCATTCTTTCTATACAAAACACAAATGATGATGAGTGATTTATCTCCATTCATTGAGCTTTGCAACAACAGTGCTGTGTCTCTCTTAGCATCACCTGTATATCAAAAATAAGCCTTAAAATAATCATGTAGATATTTACATGAGCTTTTAGCTTTGGTGTAATTGTGAATCAACATATTTCTGACTTCCAGTGAGTAAGTTCATTTCTCTTTTATCTCTGTTCCAGGTAAGGACAAGCAGTAAAGAGCGAGGTGTGGGTGTCTCTCCAGCTGCTGCTCCAGGATCAGTGAACGGGTTGGTCAGTGTGTGACGTGGACGGGATAAAACCCGAGAGGGACGTCCTGTCCACTGAAGGATCTTTGACCAACCTGTGACCTCTGAAAATACTCCTTAACAACTAAAATGTTACCTCATATTTAAATACATTTTACTCCATGATTAAGATTTTATCAGTAGATTATTTTTTTTGCAAGAATTTACTTTTCTGCTGCAGAATCTGCTTTTATATTGCTGGTACTATTGACTCTATTTCACTTGTAGCCATACTATCTATGCACTGAACAAGTACACATTTCTAGTCAGTTTGGGTGTCTGTTTTTTAGCAAAGAAACTGTGAACTGTTTTTGTCTGCAACATTATGTGCTTTTTTTATTTTATGCACTTTTAGACTTGAACAGATACTATAATGAAAAATATTTCTCAAAAAGTTTGTGCGTTTTACTTTTCAAATCTCACCTTAAAGTCAATATTTATTGGACTTAATAAGCTCTACATTTGATTTGTCTTCAACTGTTACAGGATGTGACAATAATTCACATATGAAGAAACAAACAATATATATAGTTTGATAGATTTTTGTCTTGTCCTTTTTCATTCATGTTATTATAATGAAAATGAATAAATAATAATATCCTTGAACATTGTTAGTAATAGTAACCACATACAGGGGACTAGGTTTTCTGACCTCTAGATGGAGCTAACATCCTGCTAAATCACATCAACTCCTCTGCAGATGTGAAAGTCTGATGCAAAACATATTGCATCTGTTCTGACTCTCTGCACATGTGGAAGCTTGCTTGATATGAACACAAGTTGTACGTGTTTGTTTCCATGCATTCATTATGAATGCTGCTGGTGGCTCTCCAGCTGGAGGCCATCCTCTCTGGATAAAGACTGTGAGGTTAAGAGGAGATGAGGGACTGAGAGCTATCATTACAGGGTAAGCACTCACACGCACAACACAGGGTGCATCCCAAACCACTTCAAATGAACATACGTTTCCCTCTTTTGCATCTTTTCCAGGAAGGCAACCATGCAAGACCAGAATGAAACAAGGAAATATAAAAAAAATAATATGTGATGCACCTTTACACACCAGTAAGGAAACCATGCAAGGAGAGAAGATACAAGGAAATATCAATTAAGACACTTTTGATGTACATTTGCACATCCATAAAGAAACCATGCAAGGAAAAAGGTAACAAGGAAATATAAAGAATTGGACTTGTCATCAGTTAGGAAACCATGCACGGAGAAATTAAACAAGGGAATCTAAAAAAAGACTTGTAATCAAGGTTCAAGGTTCTTTATTTGTCAAACGAACATAGCTACAGTAGTTATGTCGATGAAAATCTTGTGTCACAGGCTTCTCTAACAGAGCAACACAAAACACAGATAAACAGAAAAATATAGGGCAAGTAAATAGTAAATACAAGAAGAAAATAGTTTGAAATAGTGCAATAAGAGTCTATATGCAAGTCATTGAAATATGATATATTAGATAAATAGATAAATAATTTCTAAGTAGCAGCCAGATGAATGTTATGGATGTTGTTTCAGCAGTTCAGTTGTTTAACAGTCTTATTGCCTGTGGGATGAAACTGTCTCTGAGTCTGGTGGTTTTAGTCCGGATGCTGCGGTAACGCCTGCCAACGGCAGCAGACAGAACAGTTTGTGGCTGGGGTGATGGGGGTCTTTTATAATCCTGAGGGATTTCTTCCTGAGCCGCTGGGAGTAAAGGTCCTCCATGGATGGCAGCTCCGTCCTGGTGATGTTCTGTGCAGTTTTCACCACCCTCTGTAAAGCCTCACGATTGAGGGCGGTGCAGCTGCCGTACCAGGCCGTGATGCAGCCAGTCAGGATACTCTCCATGGTGCACCTGTAGAAGTTGCAGAGTATCCTGGAGTCCATATTGAACCTCCTCAGCCTGCGGAGGAAGAAGAGCCTTACACACAAGTAAGAAATCATGCAAGTAGAGGAAACAAGGAATCATCAAATAAGAGACTTGGGCTGCACCTTTGACACACCTGTAAGGAACAAGGAGAGAGGGAAAAGGGAAATATAAGAAGGAGTCTTGTAATGCACCCATCCACAAAAGTAAGGAAACCATTCGAGCAGACAGGGAACAAGGAATTATCAAAAATGAGACTTGTGATTCACCTTTACACACCAGTAAGGAAAACATGCAAGGACAGAGGAAACAAGGAAAAATACAATTGTGATGCATCTATACACACCAGTAAGGAACTATCCAAGAGACAGGAAACAAGCAAATATCAAATAAGGGACTTGTGATGCACCCTTACACACAAGTAAGGAAACAACACGCCAATTAAACCATGCAAGGATAAATGAAACAAGGAAATACCACATAAGAGACTTAAAGGTAGGGTAGGTAAGAATGGAGAAACCAGCTCGAGTGCGCTAGAATTTGAAACACGCAGCCGAAAAAAATCTTCCCCTTCCTTCAGACTTCCTTACAGAGCCCCTCCTCCAACACAACGAACGCGAACATGACCAATGAGGGCACGAGATAAGTTTGTGCACAAGATGGAAGGCTGACAGGCAGGTAGGTCATCCAGTTATTTTAGCCGGGCCGGCTCAGATGATTGGTCGTGCTTTTTACAGCGCCACGGCTTCCACAGATGACATTTTGTATGTATTTATTGTCAAAGCATTTAATATATTCATTGCTATCGGGATGTTAAGAGCATTCCATGGAATATAACAAGAAGTGTTTCTGAAGTGAATTACCTACCCCACCTTTAAGATGCACCTTTACACACACAATCCCAGAAAACAGTGTGTGCAAATCAACACACTACTCCTTTTTAAGGTCACACACATTTCTCTCGTCAATTTTCCCCTATATTATGACATGCGTTCACTTACTACACCCTAACACGTGCCAAAACACACACACTGTGAGACAAACAAGTCCTCTATTTCATTAGTCTGGCCACAGAGCTCGCAGCGTATTTTCTCTCCAAACATTGACTTATTGTAGTGTGCAATTACGAGGGGTCATCATAACATTCGTAAAAGTGGTTGCACTCTAAGCATCAACAATTTAAATATTCTGGAGAGCCACTACACATCCATCTAAAGGCACTTGAGCATGATGCCAGATGTATTCAAATAACGCCCTGGAGCCTGACCTTGCATTGAGGTTGTTACGGCTGAGTACATTTCCTCTTGTGTTGTCTTGGCAGGGAAACGCTCCTCAGTTTATTCTTTTAACACAGTGTAGTCCGATTTGTGGATGTTTTTACTGTGCTGTGAGCGGTTGCATTTTAAACATAGGTGGTCCCGCTGGTAATCAAACCCACAGCCTTGGTTTCTGCTCTGCCCGTCAAAACTCTACAGGAGGAGGATGTATGATAAGCAAAAAGCAAAAACAAGGAGATGAGATTGTGATGTCAGATAAATGAGGGGAAGTAATTAAAGCAAAGAAACAACAAGAATCCTAGGATCATCTTGAGCTGTTGTTAAATCAGTCTGCGAGATTTGTTGCTACCATACTGTGACTAACTTTTTTTGATGGATTTGCAGTACTTTAAAGGTCCCCTATTATACTGTTTTTCATCAATATATAATAGGTTTCAGATATGTACAAAACATGTCTCGGAAGTGTTTGGCTCGAAATACCAAACAGATCATAGCAGCATCCCATAATCCCCTCTGTTTCAGCCCTGTTTCAAAAGTGCTGATTCTCTGTCTGTTACTTTAGATGAAAATAAGGAGCCCCTCCCCACGCCCCTCTGAGAGAGATTTGGTTAAAAAGAACACAATAGCCGCTTTCACACCAAGTACTTTGCTGTACTAAGTGCCGGCACTTAGTGCCTGGCACTTAGTTCCCCCATGGCACTAAGTACAGATCGCGTTCACACCGGAATAAGTCCCTGAGGGAAGATTACGCAAATGAAGCCGCTGACGTCACCTCTTCTTCTTCTAATTTGGGTTTACTGGCAGGCCGCAAACAACTTCACGGCGTATACTGCCACCCGAAGTCCCCGGCCGGAAGTCCCCGGAGTTGGGGACTGGCTTCAGTAGAAGCTGCTGGGAGTCCCAGCAGTTTCTACTGAAGCCTTCCGAGTAAATCGCCAGAACGCCGACACCTCCTCATCTCCACCACTCCCATGTTTTTTTTTGTGTTGCCATAAGTTATTCTCTCTCCGTTGGTGCGCAGGGCCAATGCTAATGCTAATAATGCTAATGCCAGCAAATACAATGGCGGCTTCACAAAACTTTTCAGAGTTTTACGGGGCGTGGTTTGCAATTCGCCCAGCCAATCAGAAATTGGTACTTTTTTCTCCCCAGGATAGTACCACCTCTCTAGCAGGGACTAAAAATGGGGGTAAAAGTTCCCGGCAGTACTCTTTTTGGTGTGAATGCAAAAATAAGAGGTACTAACGGAACTAAACGGGAAAAGTACGGGGGAAAGTACTCCGGTGTGAACGCGCCTATAGGTGCTCTAGGAGGAGATTCAGGTGATAAGGTGGGGGGGGGTTACCTTGGTTGGTGATTGGCTAATGGTTCACAAGCCAAAAAATCGTTATGACATCATAAAGTGGTCAAAATCTGATCAGCTCATTTTCAGACAGGTTTTTATATAAATGGATCAGGACAAAAAGTGAGCAAATATTTTTTCCTGAAACTTTCAGAATCTCTTTACACAGAGGGGAACATGTTTATGTATACAAGACATGAAAAAGTGGATTTTGCATAATAGGTGACCTTTAACCTGTCTGCCTCTGAACCCAATCACTCATTAGGGCCTGGATGAAGGCCTCAGAAAGATGTAGCAGCTCTCTCTTCTTCTCGTTCTGCAGCGTGTGGTGTTTAGTCTCTTTGTGAGACGTATGACGAGTGTGTTTAGTTATAAGTTATAACAGGGCTTTGTTGAATACTCGATTCTGATTGGGCAATTCGGCTGTTCATTCTCGCTAACAGACTGCTGCTAAGGAGAAGAGACCGTTGCTCAGGAGGACCAAGGGACTTCTTTCAACCTGCAGAAAGAAGTCTGGTCAATTTAAAGTCAGACGTGAACAAAACATGTTAGTTTTCTCCATCAGACAACACCATGGATCAGTGTTGCCGTCATTTTAATTTACGTGGAAGAAGAAGGACTATTTTGGAGAGGAGTTTTGGGAAATGTAACAATGTCATTGGTGCTAGATTACTTCAGCTTTGTCAGCCATATTATCTTTCCCCTTTCTCCTTTTCTTTAACCGCTTTCGTTGTCTATACTTACAATACAATACAATACAAAGGGGCTTTATTGGCACGACCACATTTTAAACATAGTATTGCCAAAGCCATCCGCAGACAAAAACAAAAAGAAACACTAAACATAAATGTCAACAATTACATGTGACACAACAGCAAAACACTCAACGTACTGTATATGCCAACAACGTGCAAAAAAAAACAACGATTTTACACTAAGCATTTCTGAGCATGTTTTTTCCGCCAGTCTCCCCCCCTTTACGTCACTATGATTAAAACCTGTCGTTGTGCTTTTAATTTCCAACTGAATCTCCCTCCCTATGTTTTTATTTGTCTTACTTTAAAACGTTCTTCTCAATAGACACCTCACTATATTTAAAAATGACATAATGTTATCCTCGGGGAAATGAAAATACGCCATTATACATAATTTGTTCTGATTCCAGGTTGACGTGATGCAGGTAAATGATAGTAACCTTCCCATCAGTGCTTTACAATCCTCTTTCTCTGGAATTCAAAGGAGTGTTTTGGCAACAGCAAAGCTCCGTGTGTCTGAACCACAAATACGTTGGTGGTACCGAACTGGTTTGAACAGAGATGCGGCTCATAAGGAGCTTCCTCCGGGCATTTTGTGCTCAACAACAAAACATCAGCAACAATTTATCATCCCATCAGTGCCGCTACCCGCTGTGTGACTCATGTATAATCAGACCCATGCAGCGGTTAACGTTTGTTCTGCTTTTTGTTTCTCTCTCTAGTTATTGACTCAGTTTGTCCTTACATGTCCATTGCTCAATATACAAACACATTTCTTTACAGACAGTAGTAAGTCAAACAAACCAAAGACACACGCCCTATCCTGTGCTTTGAATGCTAAAAATGTTGCCTTTTTTTTATGTGAATAAAAAAGTATAAATAATACAAATAAATAATAAAATAAATAATAATACTACAACTAACAATACAATTTAATTTTAAATAATAATTCAATAATATACATAATACATTAACAATTTATACTAATAATAATACAAATAATTAAAATAGCAATTACAACAATTATTTCAAATATTTATACATTTACACCGATATAGCCTAAAAAAAATAAATAATGATAGTTATAAAAACATATAAAATACATAGATATATATATTTATACCATATAAAGACAATTTTGAACACTTACATATTTAGATTTCGATAGAAGTTTATTGCAAGAAAGTGATGTGTAAAGGACTTTTTGTTTTCCATTGAAGACATGAAAGAATCTGTAAAAGCAAAGTCCTTTCTAAATGGAGTAAAAGTTTAACACCTTTTTCCACCACTGATCTGGAGGTTAATGGTGAATCTCAGACGGGTTTCTGTCGGGTCAGACGGGCACTGCATTAACCCGGCTGCCCTCAGACGTTTTAAACACGGGTTAATGTTTGATTCAATGGGGTAAATGTTTGTTAAGGCATGAAAGACCTACCTATACACCGTGTTATAACAGAAAAGTTATTCCAGGACAGCTGCATCAGTCGTTTCCATTGCATTCAAGGAGCACAGAATTGTTCTTCATAGGTGAAACATCCAGGTAAAAATCCCCTACCACCAAATGATTGAAAAGGTAAATGAAACCAAATTAGTGTAATTTATGAAGGGACATTTTTCTCTACAAAACAAACACTCTTTCAGACTTCGTCAACATGACTTTAGGGTGGACCATTTTCCCCCTAAGTGGATAAAGCTCAGGGGTATTTCAGAATAAACGACTTTTCACATTCACGGTCTGTAATTTCTCCGGGTTTCAGCTCACGAGCTCCAGATCAGATAAGATGATTATTCAGAAATTGTCTCATCAGTCATCGCTGCCCCCGAGCCCACAAAACAGGTGGATGACATCATGCTTAATAAGGCATATTAGAGCAGGATGTCGTGCCAAAACACACCCAAACACACACACACACACACACACACACACACACACACACACACACACACACACACACACACACACACACACACACAGGGCCGTCCCTGGCCAACATGAGGCCCCACGCAAAGTTATATGATGAGGCCCTCTGTTTCGCGAGCGTCGGGGGGGGGGGGGGCTAGTGGAGCCTCGCAGCGGCGAAACCGTGCCAAGCTGAGGCCCCACGCAGTCTGCATGATCGGCCTGTAGGGAGGGACGGCCCTGCACACACACACACACAGACACACACACACACACACACACACACACAACGTTTTATATGGGACAGTGACTCCTTAGATCTAGATTAAGAGTTAGATTTAACCATTAAACCTTAATGTAAATGCCTTCACTCATAGGGGCAACTGCTACACCAGCATCAGGGCATGTTAATGGTATCCTGCCCGACAGGAAGACACTCTTATCTCCTTTGTAACGAATATTATAAAGAATCTGGGAACCTTTACTGAAGGGTAAGTGTTTTTGTGAAAGGCCACCCTCTCCCTTACACACAGCACCTGTTAAAGTGGTCACATAGTACAGGAAAACTGTCTTACACATTTCATTGGGCTGATGCTTTTATTACAAAAAGTGCAATCAACCCTGGGGATACAAATCAGATTAGATCACATCACAATGTTTGATTGACATTTTCAAAGTATGTCCCACAACCAGTTATGTCCTACCTGCCCAGGACTCAACTTGCTTTCAATTGAAAGGTGTGTGATGTCATTTTACACAAAAGCA
The DNA here is from genome assembly GCA_031216635.1 of Dissostichus eleginoides. Classification (NCBI taxonomy): domain Eukaryota; kingdom Metazoa; phylum Chordata; class Actinopteri; order Perciformes; family Nototheniidae; genus Dissostichus; species Dissostichus eleginoides. The sequence continues at coordinate 8,278,930 of CM062284.1, read as the reverse complement.
ATTATATTCCACTTAACTGCTGTTGGCAGCCAGCTACTGTTTACTGTAAGAAGCAGGGTGTGTTTATGATGTCAGTCATTTTCAGTATGATTGAGGAACAGTGGTGCCTGATTCTATCATTTGATAGAAGCATGTCATACTTCTCTTTCTCTCACCGTGTTTGTGCCTTTTGCATTTTACATGATCAGTATATCGACTTATATAGGTAATGATTCACTATAAGGTTTGTGTAACATTTGAAAAAAAAGCCCCTGCTTAAAGAGGATATATCATGCTCATTTTCAGGTTCATATTTGTATTTTGTGCCTCTACTCTGACTGTCATTCGACCTGTTTAATCTTTAGAGATGCGCTGTGTTAAAGGTTTTTCACATTTTTAATGCAACCTCTTAAAGGGGCCCTATCATGCTCATTTTCAGGTGTCTTAATTATATTTTATGTCTCTACTGTGATATTATTACACACTTTAATGTTCAAATATATGTGGGAGAGAAATTCCCTCCGCAGGGAACTTTGGGATTTTAGCATTTGCCGACCATTTACATGCACAAAAACCTATATAACACACTACAGGAAAGGGGAAACCCCAAAAAGCATATTTGGCTCTCAATAGTTCTCACGTGTGACTTTTATTAACAGTGTTCAGGCAGTGCTAAACTCAGATTTAGAAGAGCAACTATTTTAACAAAGGCTTTAAATACCTGTTAAAAGTCTATTCTGTCATACAACTCAAGAAGTTTAATTTACAAACTGCAGCCACCATCATAATGCAGACAGCTCACCCGTCCATCAGAGTCACTCAGCATCTGGGCTACATTATGCCCCCTCCTCTGGACACGGAGCAGTCTCCTCCATCCATCTTGATGTCCCTCAGCTCCCAGCGGACCCCACACACACATCTCCATGCATCATACTCTGAGATGCAGAGCATTGAGCCGCCTCTCAATAAGTCAGAGGTATCGACACCTTTCAGCTTCACATGGGATTTGAGTTAGAAAGCATAAGGGACTTTACTGACTTATTGCATTTCTCGCTAAATGTCTCACAATGGCCCTGATTGCAGTGCTATGGTATTCCTTTCGGTTTTCTAACTTCACTTCATGTGTTATTGGTATGTACAAACTGTAAATGAGACAATGTGTAATTTCAATGTGTAATTTCTGATATTGGGCTTTTGGATTTGATACAGGCCCACATGCAGGGGTTGCAATAGTACTTACTGTACCAAAAGTAAAAGTACTTTTTGTGCATAATAGCCCATTTCAGAATCAAATAAATGTAATTACTGGATTATATTTGTTGTCTTTGACAGCTGGTAAATGTGGAGCTACTTTTAATAACCTGCTGCTGGATATCTTAACCTATAATAACAACATTCTCCAATTCTGCATGTTATATGATAAGAATAAAGATAAATACATCCAAAACACACTAAAGTGCATTCAAACACTCAGTATAAAGATGTGTACAGTGCTTGTGGAAAAACTACCAATACCTCAGAGCCAAAAAACATGTATTTTTGTCACATTTGCAGTATGTGGGAATGAGACGTCACATGACACAGTCACATGGCCTGCAGGTAAACAGGAAGTTATACAAGTTTGCCGTTATTTTTTCTTTAGTTTGCCGGCCTAATTATATGGAGTGTCTATCTATGACATTTGCTGCATGCATCCCTCTGTTCATCTCCATCAACATGTTACAGGTAAGAAGAGTTTCTTATAAACACACTTTTTTTTAGCCAGACGCTAGCCAGAAATTGTAATCGTTTTTTAAGCAACCTTTTAAATGTGTGTGTTTGAGTTTGCATGAGACATGACCACAACCAGCTGTTCCAGCTATAGGTACATAAGATAATGGCAAATATACATCTCTATCTGAAATGCATTAAGCTCTTGGGTTGCTGTTTATAACATAGTGTTTGTAAATCATGAGAACGTGAATGATTGTTCACAGGAGGAGTATTCACTATTTCCATCAAACACTTCTGTTAGTGGAACATCAATGTTGTTTATGGTTTGGATTTGGTTTTACACCTTTATTAGATGGTTAAAAGTGGACATTTGACAGGAAGTAAGCTGGAGGGAGTTTCCTGGCCAAACAGGAACTGGAGGTGTTGTGGTTATGGTTGACAACATCAGAGCCTACATGTCATCTTTGTAGGCTTCGAGCACAAAAATGTCTCTCCTCCACTTTAATTGTAGTAATGATAAAGGCTTTAAAGTGGGCATATGTGCATTATATGTGCTGAAATCGTGCATCAATTGTGCTTATGTATTTCAATTCTGCTCATGTGCTTCCTGTGTTTATGTGCTCTTGTATTTTTCCTTTTAATGCCATCAACCTCTCAATCTTGCACATTGACTTGATGGACTCAAGTGCTCATGTTAATTAATGTGCATTGTCCCTTATATACAAATACAGATTCCTGGCAAATAAAACCACATTTCTATCTGCACAGCTACAGTGAAAACAACACGTTTCACTTGAACTGACCCTTAAACTGGCCTCAAATGAACAACAAAGGATTTATGAGGCGATTCAAAGTTTACACTAAGTGCTTTCTGGCATGTCTGACAGCAGCAGGTTTCCAACTACATCTGCCCAATCATCTCCGTCTGCTCTGGCCTTCTGCTCGCCTTCGTCTCTGCATCTCCCTGGCAGCAGGCGGACTGTTAGTAAACATGGAGTCTGAGCGCTGTCGGACTGCGTTATCTTCAGTCCTCAAAGCAGATAACAGCCACACGGTGACCCGCTGCAAAGCTACGCATGCTCTGAATCTATTTAATCAGGAGCTTTTCTCTGCAGACCTGGAACTCTGATACACTTGGAAGCAGACCTTAGTGTGTGTGTGTGTGTCTGTGTGTGTGTGTGTGTGTGTGTGTGTGTGTGTGTGTGTGTGTGTGTGTGTGTGTGTGTGTGTGTGTGAGTGTGTGGTAACGGGGGTCATGTTTGTTTAGGCTGCCTGTCTCTTTCAGTGGCTCAGGCTCATGGAGGTATAATTCTGTGGCGAGACTTGCTGAAGATCTTTCTAGTTTTCACATTTTTCTTTCCTGAGGCTTCTCCTGCTCCACAGTCCATTTATTCCCACAGTTTAAATCGTCAGATAATCAAATGGAGAATGAAGTTATAACTTTTCAAAATCCTTGGCATGCACACCAGTGGTGGAAGAAGTATCTATACCCTTTACTTGGGTAAAAGTACCAATTTGTTCAAGTTGAAATGTACAGAAGTGAATGTACAGAAGTATAGTCGTCAGCACAGTATACTTAATGTATCAAAAGTACTCATTCTGCAAAAAGGCCTCCATATGTAATAAATCTGTATATGACATTATCATATTGTCAAGCATGTTACTGTTGTAAACAAACAACAGATCAATCAAGTTTACGACTATCTTTGAAAACTTTTTGTTGTACTAAATTGAATTGTTGTCATTTTTAAGTGCCTCAAAAGGTTAAAAACAGTTACGCTAGTTTAATCTATGCATTATCTTAAAGGTCCCATGTCATGGCCATTTCTACTGATCATAATTCCATTGTTGAGGTATACTAGATAGATTTACATTGTTCAATGTTCCAAAATCACATTGGTTTCTCATACAGCATCTCTGTATAGTATGTGTATTCACTCTCTGTCCTAAACGGCTTGTTGGAGCTCCTGCCCCCCCCCCCCCTATGAGCCCACTGTGCTCTGATGTGTGTTTATGTGTTACAATGGCAGATGAGAATACTGCGTGGGGTCTGGGTGCCGTGCTGGCGGGACGTTGCGGGGCTCGCTGCTCCACCCTTTGAGGCTTGAGGAGCGGACAGTGTGAGCTGTATTACTGCTGTCGTTTCCGGGTTGCTGCGAGGGGTCTGCGAGACAGCGAGACACCGCGGAACTCAGCCTGAGTGAGTGAGTGTGTGTGTGTGCAGTTACGTCACTCAGGAAGAAAAAAATGGAAAAATAAAAATCTCCAACAAGGCGTGCTGGGGCAGCATAGACAGGTCTTTTCTGTGTTAGAGTTTTACTCAAACCCTCGCTTTGAGGGTTTGTGACTCTGCAGACAGTTTACATGCATAAAAAGCTACATAACACACAAGGGGACGGGTAATAACCGGAAAAGCATGACATGGGACCTTTAAGATTTTAACGCATGTATTATGCTCATTTTCAGGTTTCATTATTGTGTTTTAAGTTCAGTACTTGAGTAAATGTCCTTTCCACTACTGATCCACACATACTCCTTGCTGGCATTAGTAATTCTTTCATTTCTTCCTTGGCTTCTGCAAGTACCTATCAGATGGTGTACCAGCGCGGTGTGTCTATATTTACAGCCGCGTCCTGATATATATTATCGTCCACCGTGGAGCTTCATAGCAGAGAAGAAGTGAGCAGAATGATTATAGGCCAGCTTTTGTTGCATGAATGACATCATGACCGTAGATCATGGTTTTGGAAATCCCTCTGTGCACGGCGCAGTAAATCGCACGGGAGCTGTAGCGTGCAGGCCAAGATTCCTGGCTTAACGTTGGAGTTTGATGCAAAGGGAAAATGGAAGGTCAACGAGGGAACGGCTGCATGCAAAACCTGTGCTAATCATCACATTTTCCAGGGTGGCCTTATTACCCTGAGTTACACCTGCGGTCCGATAGCTTATCAGAGAGGCTGATTGCTCACTGCTGGCTCACAGATCAGCTGCTGTCGTTAAAACAGCCTGACGTCACCTGTGCTCTATTACTGTGTTTAGATCTCTTTTATAACCTGTTTTTCTGGACCTTCACATGAAGATTTTCAGTTAAAGGAACAGAGCATGGTTGGAATTAGTTGTTGTTTTCTTTAGTCCGCATGTACAAATATTCAAAGCTGATGGACATCAATTAACAGGCTGGATCTGGTCTGTCTAATCTGTGAAAAAACCAAAGAGCACAATTTTATGGGTTCATGGGGGGATTTCTTTTTTGGGTTTTACTTGGAATAGAGTAACGCAAGGTGCTCCCCTACCCTGTTCTTAATCTTTCCATCTTGCTCTTGACGATATATAAGCATATTTCAGGTTTTTTCAAGTGAGATTGAGTGAAAGACACTTTTAAAATGTAACGTCTGCTACTTGAGATAGGTATCGATTCCCGTTAAAAAGACCTTGCAACTCCCGTTTGGTAACATGTGTGGGTTTTTATTTGTTCACGGAAATACAAACTCTGGGTCTCTGCAACCTTTTCAAACCCAGCATCTTCAAAAAGACACATGGCTGATTTTTGACAAATCATCTTGTAAAAGGAAGTGTTTAAGATGGTTGTTTGAAAAGAAATAACCCTATATTAGCAAAATGCATGCATATAATATGGTTTTAAACTGTTGTAGAAACTCATTCCTCCTCTCTCTAAATGTAACATTTTGTTTCGGCGACTTTATCCTCTCGATCTTGTAGCGACAGAGATTTCAGATTTGCAGAGATAAGCAGATTTTTTTCTCCATGTTGTTTTGACTGCATCTCTACACAGCATGACACACCTGAGGCCTTATCTGCTCCTGAGCTGTTACTCTGCAAGGTGGTACTGTAATGCGACTAATAAACATGGAAATATGTGATTGGTCAGCATGCTGTAAACACATATCAACAGACATTTATTCAATTCTCGGAATAACATTACACAGAGATTACGTTTATAGTTGTTTTAGTGCAAATCCAGGTTGTTTCCATTGAGTATGAACCATCTGTATTCACTTGTTCGCTTCCAGTTTTTCTCTCAACCAAGACAGTACTTGCTTCACTGTTCAAACAACTATAAAATAACCAAAAAAGGCAGAAATAAACACAAGTAGAAGGCTGCTGTGGTTTCTTGTAGACTGCCATTGTGAAATAACTGAGGGTTTATTAGAGGCGGTGGCCACTGTTTAACCGTAAATGACCTGCAGTAACATTTGCAGTGTGATAAGATTCCTTCTGTAATGACTCAGCTTTAAGTAGTAAACAGTTTTTTATTATAACCCTCAACCTTCCCACTTGTCACACAATGAAGAGAGGATCCTGTGCAGGCATGCCTGGAACTTTACGTGCCGTCTTCACTCCTCAATTGAAAACATTTTTCGAGCTCGTAAGCCACACCCATGTGTAATGTACAGTGCTGCCGTGCCCTGTACTTACCAGCTGGCCACAGAGCTGCCCTGCAGTTACAGCTGAGGAGAAGGCTGCCACCGGCAACACACAGATGCTCGGACTGTACGGACACTCATTGGGTTGCCTCTGTGCTGTCTTTTTAATTTTGTTTTAATTTTGTTATATATTTGTATTGAAGACACATAGATAAAACATTTGGTACATTGAAAGTCAAAGTCAACTTTAATGTCAATCTTTCAGTTTGTGTGTACAGACAGAGAAATCGAAATGACGTTTCCAACAATCATGAATACAAAAATACAATTATACAATATACAGATATGTATAGAAATATGTATAAATTAGGACAGAACAGTTCAAAGCTACTAGTGTTCAGCTTAGTCTCTACTATTGTACATCAATTGACAAGCCATACATAGTTGATCTTCACTTGAAGGCGTATTATATTTGAACCACAATTATAACCAAAACAGACCATGTAGCCAACATGTAAGAGAGACAAAAATGAGAGAGATTTGAAGAAGGGTTGCCACTTAGTGTAAACTCTGTGCTGTGTTTGCGTGTCAAGTCCTCCACAAGGCTTTGTTTTCTAGTTGAGATCTCGAGTGTGGTGCAAACTTTCCTGCATGTTGTCAGTGTTCAATTACAGTTCCTGCTTATCAGAAAGTTTGTCCAGTAATTTCTGCAACATGTTTTCCCCCGCTTGTTTTGTTGTTGGAGGAAGATTTATGTCCAGACCAGCTTATATCCCAGATGTCCCAGCATCACACAGTGATCAATATCAGATGTTTAAGGAGAGCTAAACCGAACTGGAAAACGAGCACTGTTGTCAAATTCAAAAATAGTAAACAGAAAGCAAAACAAGACAAGACACAAGAGGAAAAGACATTTCAAAATTAAACAGGAAACCAAAACTAAGATCATGACAATTGTGATGTGTTCAAGCTCTATGTTGTCCCTTGACTATAATTAGTAAAAGCTGGCCTGGGTTATGATTAGGCTACAAATTCTGGTTATCTTTAAGAAAGGTCTGTAGTTTAGCTAAAGTTAGTACCTGAGGTTGAGGTGTTGGGTCACTGAAAGCTGCCCTATTTGACACCTTGGGAGTGAAAACTGTTTTTTTTTAAATCTGTTTCTACAATCTGTAATCCGGATTTAAACCTGAAAAGTGTAACATATGTTTCTGAATGTTGGACTTGGACTGAAAACCCCCTGCTTGTAACTCATCCTTTAATCCGTGCAGGCCTTTAGTGACATGCTGTCTGGTGGGGTTTGGTGACAGGTTACTGTGTGTGTGTGTGTGTGTGTGTGTGTGTGTGTGTGTGTGTGTGTGTGTGTGTGTGTGTGTGTGTGTGTGTGTGTGTGTGTGTGTGACACATTCCATCCAGGTGAGTTAACAGGCCGTTTGAAGAGCAGCTCTTCAGTAGCAGGTCTCATGCATTGTGTCCTCGGTGATCCAGGGAAACACCGGGACAATGCTGTGTTTTATGCTGCGGGACAAAGACTGCACCGCCCTTCTGGACAACTTGAGAAGTCTGGTGTATTCACTCTGACCTGAAACAGTGAGGGGATTAGCTATTGTGAGAAAGAGAATAAACAGGAACCCTTTTTAAAAGAGACACTAAGTAGGGAAGCCTGTGAAAATACTTCTTTAAACATTGGTTTAAAATGCAGTAGATTTCTCAACCTACACAAATGAGATTTAAATTGAAAACGTCTTTCATCCTAGGACTACTAATGTCATGAAGGGAAAAAGTTATCATTTAAATTTCGAATATGAGGTATCCAATAATGCCTATAAAATGCTATTTTTTTGAGAACTGTAAGGTGAACAGGTTTTTTATTGGACATGTCAACATCTGTCATCTTATTTATGTTTTTACATTTCTCAAAAATCTGTTTGTGGACCTTTTCATTAGGCTTAGAATAGAAATACTTTTTTGATCCGAAATCGGTTACATGTTTTGAGGAGTAACTTGAGAGAGAAATATAATAAATACAAAATAGACAAATATGGTGAATATATACAATATCAATAGTATATACAATATTAAATATACATAATCAGATACTGTAATAGACCAACTTACTACAACAAATATATAACATAGGACACCTACATGTAACATAACCCAAGTGAGATATTTTGACTACTTGAATATAGTAAGGTACTTTTGTTTCTGACTCCTGAGTTGAATTTGTGTTGTTTTCAAACTCCTATGAACAAAAGTCTAAATGCAGGGTGTTCAGTTTTGAGAACACTGTGTCTTTGAAGCGTCACAGGGACTTTACGGAGGATTACAGAGCACAACAGTCACGCTGAGCTTTGTACAGCTGCTGCGATCCCACAGCCTGAGACCTTACACACAGGTGGGGAGGAATTCAACACCGAGGATGTCACTTACAGACACAGGTGTGTGTGTGAGGGTGTGTGTGTGAATGCCGTACTTCAGGTGTTTCCCAGCAAAGTGTCAGAGAAAGAGAAGTTCCCATACATGAGTCTGTCATTTAGGAAGGACTGTACATGATGGCTGTTATTGGTTTAAATGTATAATATACATTATTATTATTTCATATCTTTATTTCTCAACAATATAGTAGAAAAGCAACCCAGAAATTGTTTTTTTCTTACTTTGCACAAGTTATTATGACTTAAATATCATTGTATGTGACGTGTCAAATTAAAGTTTGAGTGTTAAATAAGGAATTAATTTAGTGTTTTGTCCGACATGGAAAGTATCGCCAAACAAAAAGCAATGAAATAAAACACAAGCAGTTACAGTATTTGTCTTAAAAAACATAATATGATGCTGTATGGTCCAAAACTAAGGCTTAATATCAGTTTTTGATGTCTGTTTTAGGCCTACTGAATCAAAACATATATGTAAATTAAATGTATCATACATGCCAACCTTTCCAAATCCAAAAGAGGTAGGTTTGCGTGCGGCAAATGTGCACGCCCAAATGAGGTAATCAGAAGAAATGGACAGTAATTACATGTATAAACCATGTATTTAACATATATTGCATAATTTTATGCTGTTTGGTAAACGGTGACATCAACGACATGTTTGGTCTGTAAAATGCCCGAAAAGTAAAAGAATGGGAGATAAATATCCCAAAGTCTCCACATGTTATTATATTTTGAATGTGTCCTCTTTCAGTTGAGACAGTAGGTGAAGGATGTGTCAGGATGTAGAACTCTTGTGTGAACATTGGATAAAGCCAGGTTCATATTCTTGTTTCATGTTGTTGACATATTAGAGTCAAAGGTTTGCACAGAGCGAAATATCTTTGTGTTGCGCCATAAGTCAGAAAATACTGCATTAAAAAAGTAATTTCCTGCATTTTCTACTGATAAAGTGTGATATAAATAATGTACAGGCTTTCAGATTGCTGTAGTTCACTAAACAGAGACATTAACGACAAGTTTGGTGTTGAAAATGTCAGAAAAAGTGAAAGAATGGGAGATAAATATCCCCAAATCTCAAAATTGTATTATATTTTTGTGTGTTTGTGGTCCTCTTTCAGTTGAGAGACTGTAGGTGAAGGATGCTTCAGGAAAAGACCAAACACTGGATGATGGGATCACAGACACGCTGCAAACGGTGTCCGCCAAAAGTCGAGTCCAGTGTCTATGCAGTGTCATTTTTATTTGTTATAGTTTGGGAAGATTGAAAATCGGTAGGGAAAGTCAGCTAAGTCGGTGGGCGGTAGAAACATGTCAAAAGCGGTAGACTACCGCCCAAATCGGTAGGGTTGGCAGGTATGAATGTATAATTCTCTGAACGCCTTTTAAATTCCAGAAAACCAAGCCGAACCAAAGTAACTGCACTCTGTCTTGGTAATCTCTGAACCACAAACTGTGTTTATGCTCCTGTAGCCTCTAAATAAGATAACTAAAGACACTGCTTAGGCAAGTTAGCATTACTGTACGCTAGCTGCTAGCATAGCCACTTCTACCCTTAGCTTAAGCTACTACTTACCTATTGATTTTTACCTTTTTTCTCCATAACTGTAAAAAATATATACATTTTAAGGGAATTATATCTAGGTTAAATTAGTAATTGCCAAAAATGAAATGACCCAGAAGCTAAATACAATCACGATGAACAAGAATGTTCCAGCTAATGCTAAACTCTGGCTAAAGATAACGGTTTAAATGAGACATCTCAGCTTTTGACTCAAGTGGAATTCATGTAATTTGGTGTAAATATATAACTGTCACATTTTTAAATGTAATATATAATTGATAAATGTTTGTTAAGTTATTAAAGTACATTGGTATAAAAACAAGTTAATATGGTGACAGTTTCTAGGTATTGATATCCGCTTGCATCCTCGAAATAAAAAAATGCAGACAAACACATAAGAGCCACCTTGGTGTGAAACTGCCTTCAAAAAGCTAAACCTTTTGAACCCTGCACTTAAAGCAAAGAGAACACAGCTCTGCATGTCACACATTAAACAAAAACAAAGCAAGCCACACATTATTGATCACTTAGACTACGGTGTGGCACGTCTCCGATTGTTTTTCAACATCACAGCGGATCAATACGGAGGATGCTCGGAGAGTACAGAAGGGTAAATGATGCCTTCTCTGTTTAGAGACTCGGGGAAATTGACATACTGCCAGGTTGGAGGAGGCCTGTGTCGATAGATATTGTCTTCCCCTTCAGATTGATCATCAGTATGGATGTGCTGCCATGTAGCAACCTCTCTTATATCCGAGCATAGGGGGAAAGTGCCAATAAAAGTGTGATTTATACTGTCACACATTTATTGTCAAAAAAATATTTTGGGAAAATGGGGTTTGGCATCCAGAAGCATCCATTTCAGAAGAGTCTGACACTGAAGGCTCATTATGGGATAACACCAACATGGCGCTATGAATCTTACCTGAAATTCAGTACATCAAGCACAATGTCAGGTTATAGGTTATATGTGAGCTGATACTGTATGGTTGTATCAATGATTTAACCAAATAAACCACCATATGATCCAAACGTTTTGATAGCAAAGCCTCCGCGGGATACAAACAAAATCTAGGTTTCACCAGCTAGTCCGTCCATAGTAAGCCTACTCGATATTAATTAATTAAAATATATTATTTAAAGGCAACCCTAAATCCCACGCACAAAACACATATTTAGCATATCTCCGACTAGTTTTGGTTATCTCAACTACAGCTCTGTTGATTTAACGGTCTATTTCTTTGTTTGTTTTTCTGCTGCAGAGAGGCTTCATATATGATTATATTTGTGTATATCAAAATGGGGAACCATCAATTTGATGCCTACATTTTGAATAATCTGCCAATTAGGAACAACCCCTAATAACTCTTAACTTTTTCAAACTCAATGACACCCTAAAGTTTGCAAAGACCCCAAAAAGGGCACAATGTTCAAACAATGGGATTAAGGCAACATTGCAGCCATAAAATATGACATCTAGCTTCTTATTTGATGTTTCATTTGAGCTTTCTGTAGGTCTACTGTTACCATTAAGGCCACTTGAGGGGGTATTTTATCCGACATATTGGGATGTATGCTCATTATTAAATAAAAAAAGCACAGACTGTTGCACATTCATAAAACAGGGTTGCATTTAGGGTTTTCATTTGCACCTCTGGTACAGTAGTGTAACGAGGAGGGAGGTATCCGGAAATGTTTATCTGCCTGCGTCATTGCATTTCTGAAAATACAATATGTGTCCTCAGGCTTTGTTGGCAAAAACTCAGGAACAAATGGGTAGATTTCAAGGATATATAAAGGATTTTCTTACACGTGTTAAATCAGCTAATGTCTCATGCGACAGCTAAATATATTTATTAACTAAAATGTTGTGAGTCTTTTGTTTTTGGTTTAACTGGAGGTGGTCTGGATTACTGCATGTTTATAACCACAGTTAACTGGTCTCACATTCACTGGAGCTGATGACACCTGTCTGTCCCTGTTGGGCAGCAGTGTAAAGGTTAAATGTGTGTGTTAAATGTGTGTGTTAAAGCCGTCTCCGTGGGGGTGTGTGGTCAGGAGGGCTCACAGACAGCAGGTGGCCACATTACATACAGAGAACTGAAAAATAACCTGGATCTCAGAGAGGCAGTGGATGAGGTGATTTAAACGGAAAATTAGAGGAAATTGCATCCTCTGTCCGCAATCAAAAACTCATATCCCCTCTTCATTTTGTTTTGTTCCAGATATTTTCCAGTATATTAAAGTAATGGCTTTATTCAGCGGTGAAATGTAACTAAGTACATTTACTACTAGTACTTAACTAAACTTTAGTACAAATTTGAGGCACTTGCTTCTGCTACACTACATTTAAAAGGGAAGAAATGTAATTTAACTCCAGGACAATTTAGCTCATTATTACAAAATGCATCCATAAATTAAACTAGTGGGAGAACTCTTTAAGTGACAAAAAAGTCAAATTATTTAAATATTTTACAAAAGGTCCATCAGAACTTTGAACAGTAAAATGTTACTTGATGTAACAATGTTATTTAGAAATGTCACATATATAAATATAGTTATATACACAAATGAAAGCACATTTTCTTCACAATGTGACTTTTAGACTTTAAGTACATTTTGCTGATAATATGTTTGTACTTTTACCTATAAGATTTTGAATGCAGGACTTTTACTTGCAATGAAGTATTTTGACACTCAAGAAAAATATATCAATACTTCTTCCGTCTAAATGTCCCTAAAATAATTATAATCTGATTTGTATGAGTTTCTGTCAGTCTGAAGACGGTGCTAATTGGGCTGAGGATGGAAGGGGCGTGTGCTTTATAAACAGGGCGTGGATTTTACGCATTAACAGGAGGGGGTGTTGAGTGTTTTCCTGTCGAGCAGCTGCCAAGGAGCGCACAGGAGGCACAAATACAACCAGAGACACTTTCAGCTGACACTCACCGGGACTTTGCTCAAGTTGTTGAAAAAGAAACTCCGATGACGAACAGACGATGAGAGAGGAAGTCAAGGTACGAGAGATAAGCGGAGGAATATGTGGAGCTTTTTTACGCGCTGGGGGCAAGATTTGACAGTGGCACCAACGCGGTGATTTCTTTAAATTAAAAAACGTCCTCAGTTTGAGTGACTTTTTAAAGTATGACGTCCTTTGATGAGGCATGTTTCCTGCGTTGTGTCCTCATGCCCAGGATTGCGACTCATGGGATGTAGTAAATGGAGAGCCGCGCTCAACCTCGGACACCTGAGGGTGCAGTCCAAGCTGTCCGTCTTCTTTACCATGATCATCCTCTTCACTTACCTTTTTTACTGCCTCAATGGATACTGTGACTCCTTACCCAGGCCTGTATATGACCAACAAAGTAATCATCAGAATAAAATCACTTTAAAAGATGGAGCGTCCCAGCAGGAGAAAATTACGCACAACGCGTCTCAGGTTTTCCGCGAGCAGATGTCGGACTTCAGCGATGGTTCCTCTGATAATATCTCTATAGCTAATACCTTTGGGAGCAAAAAGTTCCCCCAGGCCATCATCATCGGGGTGAAGAAAGGTGGCACCCGGGCTCTGCTGGAGTTTCTGCGGATTCATCCGGACGTGAGAGCCGTGGGATCCGAGCCGCACTTCTTCGACCGCTTCTACGATAAGGGACTGGACTGGTACAGGTGAGCAGGTTTTTAACTTAATGATACAGAGTTTGATTACTTGTTGTGGTAAAATAAAACGTTATTTGGTGTTTTCAAACGGGGAAATGACCGGAATAGAAAGGGACTGTAAGGGTCAAAGTTCAGGGCAGAAGTCATTAAAGCCTGATTAGAGTTGGAGCTGTTTAGTATCACTTTCACATGAAGGAAAACGTCTGGTTATTCAAGTCAGAGAATTGATTTGTGTTTCGTTAGAACACATGTGAACACGTAGAGCTCATTTATCTATGTGTTGAGCAGCTTCCTTGAAGGGTTTAAAGAATAAAAAGAGGTGTTGATTTAATATAAAAGAATAAAACATGTATATTATTCCTGTGATATATAAGGCTACATTGCATTATACTCAACGTGTAAATATGCCTAGTTGAATCAAGTTATACAACCACAGGTGCCAAAAAAAGTCCCTGTTTTTCTCCAGATTCTTCCAATATAATACTGTACATTTGCTCTATATTTCTCTCTACATAGTTGCACATTAAGTGTTTTCAGTACACTTAACACTCATGATTTTGTCGACTAATCTGTACAGACAGATCTGTAAAAATTAGTTTCTCTGTAAAGAATCTTGTAAAAGCACTTGTGTTTGCTATAAATGGAAACAATGTAATTAAGTAGTTGAATATTAAAAAGCCTAAAAACTGACATATCGACTAAAGAAATCTTAGTTTGATGGGATGTGTGATCCGGCTGATGTTCACTAAGCTCAATTTGATTTTGTGTTTTAGGAATCTGTCTGAGCTTTAAGCTTTAAAGTCAGTTATAAACAATATTTTAATAAGTGATACATTATAAGGACTTTGAAAGTTGTACATTTATGGACTTTTTACTGCCAGTTTTTTCATGCTTTTGTCACTAATCACTAAACAGTATTAAATAAATGCTTTACGTGGCATTTGAGTGTGCTGTCATCAGATTATCATCATGTATTTTGTCTATGGGGGTTTTCCTGCTGCATGCAAGCTCAACATGTAGGACTTTACAGTCAAGTCTAATTTTATTTTGACTTTACGAATCACTTTATACATTTTGAGGCAAATAACCAGAATGAATCATTAAGAAACAACGTTTTTTTTCTAGTTTTGTTCTCGAATCGTCACAAAATTGTGGTAAAATGCCCATTACCATTTCCCAAAATCCAAGATAAAGTCTCCAAATGTATTTTCTTTATCTGAACATCACCTCAAACATATAGAGTTTACTATCATGGCATTCACATGTGCTGCCGTCTGATAATCGTGTACTTTCTCTTATCAACACATTAGTGACTGAGCATGATGTAACGTCAACAGAGCAGTTTCAAAAACACTTTCCACTTATTAGTCGATGTACGGCTTGTTTTTTGTGCATGCAAACACATCTTCTCATGCGTGCTGTGATCAGTCCCTCTCCTCTCTTCATTAATATCCCTCAGCACCAATAAGAGGCTCTGCTGATAGCTTCCAAGGATGGCAGCGTATTCAGTCCCCTGCCAATAAATAGCTGTTTATTGAGCTGACACGCTGCCTCCCTAAGTGTCCCTGCTGGTCCCCTGAGGGCCGGAGGAGGGTGGGTTGTTGTGGATGGAGGCAGTGAGGATGACCCCCTCAGTCTCGAGGATCAGCTGAAGATTGACAGCAATATCTGTCTTTTCAAAAATAAGCCAATATTTTTATTTTTCCCATATCGTCTCGGGATTGCAGAGACACTGTAATCGTTGTTAGCCAAAATTGGCTTTTGAAGACTGACTGCAACTTTTATCTTGTCAATATAGTCTTTATTTAATTTGGATTGAAACCCATACACATGATATCAATATTGGGATATCAGCATGCATCCATCGTTGTTTACATGCATAAACAGACAAATACAAACGGTTTAAAATATGTTTTTTACTCTTAGTCTTAAGCTTGTTCCTTGAAAGCTAAAACAAATTCAAAGACTTGTTTTAATGTTATGGGTAAAATGATTCCAATTGATGTTAAGCCAAAATAGGCTTTCTTTTTTTCTATTGTCAAAAATAACCTATATTTGTATTCCATAAACAGACAGATAAAAAGGCTGTAAAATATTTTTCTACGGGAAGAAGTGTTTTTTAGGAACCTTTATATTGTGTGTGTCTGATATCTGATAGCCCAGAGATGAGAGAAAGAGAGACGGAGACGGAGGGACAAGGAGAAACCATTACACAGGAAGACTGATGTGTGGAGTAAATGATAAAGAGACAAGTAGAAGGGAGTGGAGGAACATGGAGGTGTGGCGGGAAATGTGGCGTGAGAGAAGATGGAGGGACGCAGGAGAGATCAATACCGCCGCGTAATGATCGGTGCTCTGGCTCAGGTGGAACAGCACTAAGTGACACCAGACATCTGTG
Organism: Dissostichus eleginoides; assembly: GCA_031216635.1. Lineage (NCBI taxonomy): Eukaryota > Metazoa > Chordata > Actinopteri > Perciformes > Nototheniidae > Dissostichus > Dissostichus eleginoides. The sequence continues at coordinate 8,262,799 of CM062284.1, read as the reverse complement.
TGTGTGTGTGTGGGTGTGTGTGTGTGTGTGTGTGTGGTGTGTGTGTGTGGGTTTGCAATACTCAGTAGCTGTTTCAGAAGAAGAGGTCGGGGTTTTCCTGCTGCATGCAAGCTATTTCAACATGTCTGATGTATGTGGGATGATACAGTTATGAGTCACACATTCATTTTGACTTTACACATGACTAAAACTGAAACCCCTGCAATAGTTTCAACACAGATATGCACATTGTGCAAGTTAAACAACTGTTTGCAATCTGTATTCAGGCAAAATGCAAGTACAGGATGAAGCAATTAGAATTTTTGCTGTTTCTGTCCACAAAATTGTGGGAAAATGCCCATTATCATTGCCCAGAATCCAAGATGACGTCTCCAAATGTCTTTTCTTTATCCCAACATTACCCCAAATGATCCAGTTAATATCAAGCAATCAGTACATCCTTACATTTGAGACATCAAAACTGGAGTATGTTTGGCATTTTGCTGGTAGAATAAGGAAAATGATTCATAGATTTTCAAGTAATACATTTTCTGTGGAGCAACTAATCAAATATTTTACAGGTTGTTTCAACTGTTATAGGTTAACTGTCAGGCTATTAGTATTAAGTTATGTTTTACTTACATTTTAATCTGACAGGTCATTTACAGAAAATTAACTCTTTCACCAAACGCTCTTCAGTAAAATCATTCCAGTCATAACCTCAGTATCTTGTCAGCACCAGTAAGTCAATTTAGTTATACTAGCGGAAAATCATGATGCTTGCTTTTCCACTCTACATCGGATATAACACTGCAGAATTTTTTAATAGTACTTTTGGTGTTTAACTACATAGGAGCTGTTTCTTTAAATAGAAAAAACATATGATATTTGGTGAGAAAAGTGCAGGTAAAACTTAATGTTTGATGGCATTCATTTTCATCTGAAGCAAGCTACTTATCTAAGTGGTGACAAAGCTGAACATAACACTAGAAAGGGTTAAAGGTGCGGGAAACAGCGACCTTTCTTCGTTTCTTTCACTGCTTCTGTTGATGGTAAACTGACCTTATACTTCTAACTCTTTTTTTTTTTTTACTCAGACATGACGTGATCACCTTTCTTTTTTCCCTTCCTCTCCTTTTATCTTAATGAAATGTGTTTCTTCTCTGTCCTAATCCACTGACAGCTCGTTTCAACACCGTGTGAATTGGACCGGTGTAATGACAGGTCAGGCATTAACATGGACAGCTCAGGGACATGCGGAGTGGCTGAGAGGGATTAGGCCCTCGGTCGCAGTTAAACAAGGCCTTATGAAGCATTAGTCAACACCCCCGCCCCGCCACCCCCTCACCTCGTAACACTGGAGCATGATGAACGCTTCAGTGTTCCTACACCTCCATCTTTACTGCTGTAGGAGAAGGTTATTGTGCCCAGGGGCTGTGTAGTTTCTCTGGCCTACAGACAAGCAATAAGACTTACTGGGACTTTTTATTTTTATACGAGACAGATGTAAATGTTCAAAGCAACTAATCTATCGTCCAGGAGGCACTTCTTCTGCACATGCACTTCACCAGGAAGAATTGGGCGACGCTCAACTTATTTGAACAAAAAGAAATTGTGATGTAATATGAAATGTAACACAGACTGGCCATTTTAGCAAGAGCTGTAAAACGACACATGTTCACGTTCAGGTGCCAAAGACCTCGAGCTGTGAAGGTATTGTGACCCTCGTATGAAGTCAAATTGGATCAACGGCTCGACAAAACGTCTTCATATGCAGCATCGTTATTTTTTACCGTTTCATTCGGACTGTCAACTTTTTAAAATCCTTTTAACCATGACAAGGACCGTTCCCTGTCCTTAGCCACATGTTTATTACTGTAGCCATGACTCCGAAGGTCCCGTAACCTTATCAAAGGAGCAATTATAACCCACAATATTTCCCTGAGGCTGAATTATACTTGGTTTGAACAACATGTTTTCCTGCGTGCTTCTCGGCCGTTGGTCTTAATATTAACGTGACGTAATGGCAGATTAAAAAGAAAGTATTTTGGTATTTTCAACAGTAACTGGAAAGCATAGAAATATTATATTGTCAGAAAAGCACCTATGTGTTGTTCTACAGGGTAGTAATACACTACATTAGCTTGCTTGCTAACTAAAACTAGTTAGCAACGAAGGAGGAAGTTAGCAACGAAGCTAAAAAAGCTAGCAGCTAGCTACATTTTGTATAAATGCTTGAAATAGAAAGCTACAAGTAATGGATACGTTTTTCATTCTTGCCTTTCTTTTGTCTCCCATACATCAGTTCCATCATCACATATATTTCTGAAAATATTATATTTTTAATGTTAAAATCTTTGACGTATCAATTGACATATCTAAGCATTGACCCAATATGATTATGAAGGATCAGTAAACTCATACTGTCCTTTCTTCCTCCTCTTTCTACTTTCTATTCCCTGTATTTCTTCCAGATATCATATGTAGTTATATAAATATTATTGAAATTACATGTTAAGTACCCCGTGATCCACATATATCAATTTGAAACAGAACCGTCATATGTGAAGCCAACAAAATCATCTGAAACCGTGCTGCAAAGTATCACTTAAACTGATATTCTCTGACAGAGCTCTTCATTTTAAAATCAGTGTCTCTGAGCTGAGAGAGAGCCAGCCTTGGCCCCTGTCTTTAGATCCTAACCAAGTAAAACACATGGACATCCTTAAAGGAAGCATTTGGCAAATTGTTTTCGAAAAAATGCTTACATGTGGAAAAGCCTTGGCTCTGACCTCCACTGGAAACGATTCGGTGGTTCCGTGGTGGAGAACGAGGTTTAGACAGCCATTGTGTGCGAAGTGTGTGTGTGTGTGTGAGGTCGGATTCATTCACACTGCTCTACCTGAAAATCCATCCTGTTGTCCTCGGCATCTCTCCACCTTTTCTTGACACTATAAATATCCAGCAGATATAAATGTCATTTCCCGATATCGATCACCTACAATAGGTCCCCTTCTATTGATCTCTCTCTCTGGTCGGCTTTATCACGCTGTTGCAGCAGAAATGAATTAACTTCTGAATATTCAATCTTGTTGACAAGGAGCTGTTACTGCTGACATTTATACCCCACAGTCTTGAGTGTTGCTGCGGTGGATTTATCGGCTTGTTCGGGTCAGTCAAACTGTGAAATGTAAAGCCAGCAGACGTGTCCTCGCTGCCGTTAGAGAGGCTCTCCGAAGAGTCCATGTGTTTTCTCTGTCTCTAAATCTCTGTCTTTATCGACTCATTTATTCGTCTCATAGTTTCCTCTCTATGTTCTATATTCCAGTTACTAGGGCTGCCCTCAAATAGTCGTCTCGTTCGACTATCCGGCTAAAAGAAGTCTTAGTGGAGCAATTTTTCATTAGTCTATTAGTTGCAAGAAAAACAATAATTAAACCGGAAAACCCCTCAAACTTCACAGAAATAACCTTAATGACCAGGCACAGCTCCCCAATGGTTAGGAAATCAAAAGCCTGGGATTATATTGAGCGTGTAAAGGACGGACCCTAAGAAGGTGACATGCAAACTCTGCAGGATAATATGTCCTTCGATATCCACGCCATCGGAGCGCATCTTCTCGAAAGCCGACTCATTGCAAAACACAGACCTTACTTATCCCGGACAACGTGTGTCTCTTTTTCATAATATCAGGAATAAAGCAGCAGTGAGTGACAGTGAGTCAGGCAGCAGCTTAGCCTTATATAAATATACATATAGAGACCTATTTAATGATATAATAATTCTGATCTCAGAACAAAATAAATTCAAGTTTCATTCCATGATGAGTGTAATTCGCATAGGAATTTTTGCCAATGAACATATTTTCAAGTGTTTCCGTTTGCTGTGTAATATGAATTTATTTTGTGCAGTTATTGACGAGTGGACCGCTTCGTCCGTGCACTGTGACTCACGTGCACTTTCCTCATGCCCTTTCCACGTGTAAAATTGTATTAATATTTCCAGGGCTCATTATTACAGATTGTATTGTATCTTTCATATGTAGCAAAAGGTAGCATGATATTACTCATATTTGTCTTTCTCAGCCCTAAAACAAAAACCATTTTGTGAAAAACTAAATAATAATCATAATATTAATAATCATAATATAGCATAAACGTGCAACGCCTAGTCGACTAATCTCCTGCATTAATGTTACTGGTCGACTGGAAAAATCTAAAATCGAGCAGTTCCATATGCAGATTTTATTTCCTGTCAGACCTTTCGACCAATCACAAGAGGATTCTCCAGTTAAATTCCTCTCTGCTTGCATTCTTGGAAGCTGCATGTTGCAAGGAGTGCAGACTGACAAAGGGTTTTCTTAGGAATATGGAAAGATAGGAAATGTATAGATCTTGTTGGAAGAAAGAAGCCTTTGTGCATGAGACAGGGTTGAATGCTTTGCGAGTATTTGAGGAATAAATGCATAAAAATGAGCAACACTATCCGGCACGTCTGTCAGAGCTAATAAACATAACATGACACGCGCTGCTATTTACATGTAAAGGGATTTTTGGCAGAATTAATATGTAAATGCACCTGGAAAGAGTATAAGGATATAATCAAACATGACTTGATAAATTGGTGTTGGACAGGTATGGATTTTTTACTCGTTGAAAAAAAACGGCCTGATCCAACTCAGTCATCAATATTTTGACAGCTCGTCATTGGTCGACCTTTCGACTCCCAGCATGCCTTGTCTCGTCCAATCAGAAATAATGGATCAGAGGCACGATGAGAGGATAGACGGGGAAAATGTGAACCTCGCTTCTCTTCAATCACAGTTATAGAGCGATGTAACGGACAGCTTGTGTCATTTATCAAACTGACTGATCTTTAATTTCAATTGTCTGGCTTTTAATTCCAGACTAAGTGTACGTTTAAAGTCAAACCCTCTATGGCTGGGCAATATATCGATATGATAATGATATGAGGCCAGATATGGTGTTTGATTTTAGATATCTTAAAGGTCCCATGTCATGGCCATTTCTACTGATCATAATTCCATTGTCGAGTTCTACTAGAATAGATTTAAATTGTGCAATTTTCCAAACTCACATTGGTTTCTCATACAGCATCTCTGTAAGTATGTGTATTCACCAGGTATTCACTCTCTGTCCTAAACGGCTTGTTGGGCTCCTGCCCCCCCTCCCTGTGAGCCCAGTGTGCTCTGATTGGTCGGGACGTTGCAAGGCTCGTGCTGCTCGCAGTGCTGCGAGGAGCGGACAGGTTTCCGGGTCCGCGATACAGCGAGACACAGCAAAACTCATCCTGAGCACACACAAACACTCACAGCCGAAGTAAAACAATAAGTGTGGCTTGATATTGAGTAAGAAAAAGGTTTATACCGCTGTGAGAATGGGTCTGCGGAGAGCATTTCTCCGCGATCCCAACTCGTCTATTACCAACCAGGGAGCTCTATGCAAGTCAATGGCGACTCCCTGTTAGTTAGCCTAGGGATCCTGGTGTGTGAGGTGCTCCGCGGATTGGTCCATTTCGGCCAATCCGGTCATTTGTTGTGGATTTGGGTGTTCACACGTCAAAGAACCCAGGAAGCAAACAATGGAAAAAGAGAAATCTCCAACGAGGCGTTCTGGGGCAGCATAGACAGGTCTTTTCTGTGTTAGAGCTTTACTCGCTACAGGGTGTACTTTGAGGGTTTGTGACTCTGCAGACCGTTTACATGCAGAAAAACCTTCATAACACAAAAGGGGGCGGGTAATAACCGGAAAAGCATGACATGGGCCCTTTAATATCATAGGTGTCGTTTTCTGGTTTTAAAGGCAGTTTTTCTCTAAAATAAATAATTCTTTCTGAATGTACTGAACTGTTCTAGCTGATCTATTATTTGCTTTTACCCACTTAGTCATTATATTCACATCACTTTTGATGATTTATAAACAATGTCATTATGTTAATATTTTGTAAAGCACCAATAGTTAATCCTATAACATCCTTTCAATATCAGTATTGGGTTTTTAGTCATGTTTTATGTCGTAATATTAGATTTTTATTACCTAACCCTACCACAAACTCGTCAAAGTCTTGATGTCTTTCCTTGTTTATTGGACAACAACAAAATAATTATCTAACCCTACCTTCTCTTGTCTACGTCAATTGCTTTTATTCTTATTTTGAGTGTCTTTTCTCTTTGCTTTGCGTCATCAGCCTTTCGTTTTAGGTTAGCGTGCGTAAAGGAAATGAGAAAGACATTCAAAGTAATTGCTTAGTCATAAAATAAGGGGAAGTTAAGGAGGAAAATGGAAGAATAACATTGCTGGCAACAGTAACATTGTGTGATGTATAGTCAATTACCAAATATTTGCAATACTAATCTGATTACATAATATAGGGATCTGATTCAACGACACAATAGTATTCTTCTTCATGGATACGTTCACATGTTTTCTCTTTTAAAACCAAACTCATATTTACATGAAGAGAGTTTTTTTGGTCACTAATTGTACACATGTCATTCATTCAATGGTCAGCAGTTAAGGAATTCCTTCTTAATGCAATTCCCTGAATGTAAGAAGGTCCTTATTTTGTTTGAACAGAGTTGAGCGATAGTGACACAAGAAAGGATTTTACAAGATACTAACTCGATTTGTCCAATTCAAATTCCTGTGGCGGCATTTTAGCTTGCAATGAATCACTTGCATTGAAATCAAACACGCAACATATCAATTAATGCGCAAGCAGATGTTATTGATGTGCATCTTCTGTGGAAAACCTACAATTTTCCAGTCAGTAATATAAGTTTCAGCTCTACAATACAAGGCATTAAAAATGATGATTTCAGGGAAAGTTATGGATTTTAAAACATTGTATTCGACTGTCTTCTGGTACTGTTTCACATTACAGTAAAGAAAGAATCTCAATGCAATATCAATCTGCTTTCCCTTTTACATCAACAACTAGATCCCTTCTACTAGAAAATAATTGACCCCAATTTAAGAACTAAATCAGCTAAAAAGTAACAACCTGCACCGTAGATATGATTTTCACCTTATGTACCTATTTTGGACTTGCATTTGCACACAGACATATATATATTTAAATGTTCATAATTTTTCATATTTGTATTAATCAGCTTCACCCAATTATATTGTTGATATTCTGTATACCTTTACGAATCTTATATTCATTTGTGTCCTTGTGTTTACCCTTATCTATGCTAGCCTGCATATCGATCTTATTCCTGATGTTCCTTTAACACCAGAATTGTATTTTTTTTGTTGCCCATATTTTAATATCCTCTCATAAAGAGTGACACACACTGACACATTACATTCACACATGCTGCTTGGTTTGATGGGCATGAAACCCTGTTAACCATCACTGCTCTGTCTGGAGAGGCAGGTCATTATTGACCGTGTGTGTGTTTATGTGTGTGTGTGGCAGCAGTGAACCCCTCACTGGTGTCTATCTCTGTTTAATGTCTGACTGCCTGGGTGGGTGTGGGGTCGTGAGAACCTGCAGCCACCCAGAGAAACACACCTTTCTTTGTGTGCTATAAAACCTTCCTAGAAAAAACGTCTGTTGGACTTACCCGACCTGAACTGCTTAATTGTCGCTGATGTCTGCGCTGGCTTTCGGGAGGAAATGAGATTAATTAGGCCTGAAACCCTGGCACAGAGAGCAGGGAGCTGAGTTTGAGGACAAGCTAAAAATCAAACAAGACGCTGGTTTTGGGGGAAATCTGGAAAGCAACACAAGTTCATGCTGCTTCCAAATTGCGTCCTGTGTGTTTGATGTGTGTGAACGTAGCCAAGTCCTCTCTGATGAGCCTGATAGATGCCACTGATCGCAGAGCGCTGACTCGAGCGACTCCAGTTGTAAAAGCTGAGCAGCTGCCAGAAGTGATTTCCTTTATTTCTGCTGAAGACGCTGCGAACAATGAGCGGAGAAACCACAAGGAGTGTCAGAATGAAACTGCTCGGAAGTGGGTTTTTAGCATCGGACAGTAATCGAGTGTTCTCATTGGTCGGGAGTTGGGTTGTTGCCAGATGTGCTAAAGTCCATTTAGGGTCAGCTGTTTAATATTGAAAACTTTGTAGTTTTTTGACACCTTTTAAATATATATTTAAAGATACGCTATAATAGCTAATACAATATATTTAGCTAATACAATATATTTTCATTATTTTATTATATTTTCTGATGACTTTTTGCTGCGTTTAGTGTAGTATAACAAATAAATGCCCATTATAAGTTCACTGAGCCTTTCCATAAAATTGAAAATCAAAGATAGTTTAGCGTATTATTATAGAAAATAAAACAAATTCGAAAAATATGTTCCTTTATTCATTAAAATACTCAAGAAATTAGATAATAATCAAAGTAGTTCCCACTTATTTTCTGTCTTGATTGCTTCAGCTTTAATGTGCTGACTTTAAGGTACATTTCAACGTTTGTATTCCTGATTAACTTTAAATATCCATATTGATTCATCAGCCTAATTATGTAACTGTGGCGAGGACATCATTCATGACTTCACCGGTTCAGGATCTACTAGATCTGTCCATCCTGTGTTCAGGGGATCAGAGGAAGGCAGGGAGGAGATAAAGCCACACAAGTAGGCCACTGCGGACTCGACAGGAACACATCTGCAGATTTTCCCAGTTGATAAGTCAGGAGGGGTGGGAGCAATCAGTACACACACACACACACACACACACACACACACACACACACACACACACACACATGGACACATACAGTAGACTCGAACATAAACATTCACATACACATAACCGTCATTACAGGTTGTTACGCATTCAGAAAGATAAAATCACTGCATCCCGTCTTCCTGTTCTTCATCCTCTCTACTTGTTTCCTTGCTGCAGTTACTTTTAAGTATTTTGGTGATATGTTGAGCCCTGGCTGATCATTATCATTGCTGTGACACTTTTGCACTTTACTTCTTAAAGATGATTTGTCACTTGACCATCATTTTAATTTGGTTAAGTAATAAGCTTATTGGTTTTCCAGCAAAGAGTTAGATGAGAGGATTTATACCACTGTTATGTCTGCATGGTGAATATAATAATAATAATAATACATTTGATTTATATAGCGCTTTTCCTGGTGCTCAAAGCGCTTGATATCAATATGAAGCTACAGCCAGCAGATAGTTAGCTTAGCATCTAGTGACAAAGGGAAAGACGTCTATTTGAATATTCGTCCATGTACACAAATTATCCAGAGACAGAGTATAAGGCTCGCGTGTAAAACCATACGCTGCTGTTTACTTTGGTTTTTGTACAAATTAAACAAACAAGATATATAATTTTTCACCTTTGTTCACACCTGGACTAAGTGTATCCACCGTTTCCAGTCTTTATGGGCTCCATCTACGTAGTTTGTACTGTATCGATCTTTTCATCCAAGTCAAAAATCTCACCAAGAAAAGCAAATTAGCACATTTCCAAACTATCATTAAGACAGATTGTGTTGCAAAGTGGCAAGCTAATGCGTAAGCTTCAAACTGTGTAGAATGATTAGTTTTGCTGAGAGTCACACAGAAAGACACACAACCACACACACAAACACACACACACACACACACACAGACAGACACACACACACACAGACAGACAGACAGACAGACAGACAGACAGACAGACAGACAGACAGACAGACACTCACTCACAGATCTTCCTCTGTCATTAGGGCCGGTTCCTCAGAGGAAACTCTGACTGACCACTTCTCACTCACCGCTCTCTGTGATGTCTCTATTAACCGTTACGCCTCCATTTTCCCCTCAGATAGACACATTCTTCAGCTCTTTCCTACCGACCTACAAGTGTGATGCAAACCTCCTCCATTAAAACCCTCCTCACCACCACGGTGCGTCAGCCAGACAGTAACCTTGGGAGTGTGTAACGGCCCGCCACACACACGCTGAGGGAAGATACAGTAACATCAGGTGTGGGCAAAATGGGTTTATGTAGTACAAACATGACGTAAGGGGGCTGAAAGATGATGTGATGTAGAACAGGGTATCTGCCTTCTGAAAAAAAACTCCTAAAAGCATTGAAATCTAAATAATTTTGCCTCTTGTCTGGGTCCAAGTTACGTGATTTGATAAATACCTCAACATAAATACATAAACCTAGGAATTACATGTCACAAATTCATTCACTTAATACATAATGTAGGCATTATTGTCGTGTTGTGTTGAAAAAACTAATAGCGCTTATTTTCTTTGTAGAACAAATTCAGTTTGATTTTTACATTTCTGTTATTCTTTAAATGTGAAAAGGGGTATTACATTGCAATTTAAAATATCTCTAAAAGGTCTTACGAAGACCTGAATTTAATGTTGTTAGCACTGCAGAAACTGCAAAACATGTCTATTCATCACTAAAACTATATACGTATGGATCGTTTCTACCTGAATTTTCCATCAAGGAAAAGCCTTTAAATCTGCAACTATGCAATGAAAACCAGATGAAATGACTTATCATTAATTACTCTAGCCTTAAAATCTCCTTTTGGCTTGAAACAATAAGGAAAACCTCCAAGATGAAGTTTTCTCTATTTTTACTTAGCAATGAATTGGCTTTCATTTAGCAAAAAGTCACATTTTGGCCAGAAACAGCATCCAACTAATGTAATGGCCCACCTCCAACAGACACAAAGAGAAGCACTACTTTACTTCCCCTTTTATTGAGTTGCTTACAATCCCCGCTGACTTCTAATCAGCCCACAGGAGCTGCTCGGCCCTGTATTTGCCGTGAGTAATGACAAACCTCTCCCTCTACGCTGCAGATCTTTGAACACACACACAGTATTCGTCTTCATACGTCCCTCTGTAGTGGTTCAGGATGTGTTTGAAAATTCCTTCACACGTGTCAAATGTATTCATAACAATCTCACCCTGAAGGATACAGTAGAGGCCAAGTGGATGCTTTGAAGTTGTCAGAAGCAGTTGGGGAAAAGTGGAATAAATAGAGGAAGTGAATGGAGGAAAAGAGGGGGGGTAACATCGCATGTAGGGGGAGAAATCTGCACATGATGACATGTTGCATTACACGATCCCTGGTGGTCTCGCCCCTCTGAATCACAACCATCTGCCGCTGACCTTCAGGGTGGAAGAGTCCATTTCCACGCTGCGCGGGCTGGCACGGATTAAGAGGGTCCGGGGGTCTGGCCGGCGGCCCAGCAGAGATCGTTTGGATCGCAGCTATACGAAGCTCTGAACCCCAGAACCAGAGGGAAACTTCCTAACCCAGAAACACTTCCCTCATCTGCCACACACACACACACACACACACACACACACACACACACACACACACACACACACACACACACACACACACACACACACACACACACACACACACACACACACACACACACTGAGGGCTATATTGCTCCCAGATGTGGAAGGCATGTTCAGATGGATGGTTGGTTAGTTGGTGTGTGTATGTGTGTGTGTGTGTGTGTGTGTGTGTGTTTCAGTAGAAAGTGCAGAAAAAAACATGCGTGTGTACAAACGGGAATACAAATAGCCTGTGCTTCCAAATAAAAATGTGCTAATAGCCACCGTGTTTACAGTACCTACAGGTGCCTTTTTTAAACTTTTTTAGAAATAAACACTCACTCACATTTGAAAACGCTTTAGTAGTAAGGGAACCCTTTCATTCCCTACAAAGTCATAGAGAAATAACTAAATTAACAGTGAAGTCAGTAAAAAAAGGGATTTTCAGGCTGCACAACATTTAGATTTAGGTTGAATGCATATGTTTTATGCACTTTTAGACTATTTTACCAACAAATATCTGGCATTTACAACATATAACACATGAAAAATACCAATATTGAACTCAGATGAAACAGGAAAACAGTGAATATGCAGATTCTACAAACCTAGAGCTACATTATTTTGCATTTGTTTCCAGACAGGAGAATTTAAAGGAGCCTCCCAAGCTTCATAGGCGATTGATCACACAGACAGCTGAGTCAGAGGCATAGGAACTCCCTAAACTGTGTATTTCATTAAAGGAAAAGAGGAAATCCAGGCATAGTTCAGGGTCTCTAAATATACACACACCAACTCACACTTCTGGGTCATAAGTGATGATTGAGAGGGATTATTTTCTACCCGTGTATACATTGTTTTTAAATAAATATTCTACTCATCGTGCCTTTAAGCTGTTTTGTTCTCGCTCATGATTGGATTTAGTGCCTGCATCGTTTCAGTGCACCAAGAAGTCAGTTCATTTAAGTTCATATATTTCAATGACAGATATTGTAGGCAAAGCAACTAAATATACCTTTAGCTGAGGCTATATAGCTTTGACTTGATATAGCTGTCTCCGAGTGGCAGAGTTTACCGAGCCAGTGTGGTTTGGCTTTGCTTGTTATACTGCAAATACTGCTTAGTGTTTTCATGGAAAAGTTACATTCCTTTGGCATAATAACTTTTTATGTAGTAAATATGTCAACAGATCGTTGGTAGTGACCAAATATGTAGTTATCTCAGCTTGGCCTGCATGCCAATAATAGAAAATGTTATTTAAACAATCCATCTGTAACTTTTTATGTTGTAAAATCTGTCAATAGATTCTGGTATTACCTCAAGTTTGACCAAATATGTAGTTATCTCCACATGGCTTGCTGGGCTGAAATAGAAAATGATATTCAAACAATCAATCTACAACATAAACTAGGCTCGCCTTTCCTAGCAGCCTTTTACGGAGGTCAGTATACACAGCTCACTCCTCATATCTTAGTCATAAACAGTAGCCTATTAGCCTGCAGTGCTTTAAACAGGCCCTAATAAACCTCAGGCCACCTACAAAGCGCACAGCTAAAACGTGAGCGTCTGGACACTTTTGTATACACCGATAAACGCACATCTGCACACTTTTAAAAGCCGACTGCATTCCTGCTCCAGATGGTAACGCTAAAGGTGTGATAAAAACAAACAGGTTGCTAGTTTTCTGTAAAGACTCTTTGGAAACCATACAGAGGCTGATATCAGATAAGAAGAACAAACGCTATGTTCTAACCTCACGAGAGAAATGAGATAAGAAGTTTCTCAGAAGTAAATCCAGGTTAATAAAAGGATTACGTCGCTGCTCAGTTTCTTCTCTACATCTGTGCTCTAAAATGCCCTTTTTCTTTAATTCTTGCCCACTGCTTTGTTTTTCTCCACCACTGTGTGGCCTCCTCCAGGGCTTTTCTGTTGTATTCAAGCTGTGCTGTGATTACAGGCTAGTGGTTCAAAATGTAAACATGATGTCAAAGGGAGCCCCACTCCACCACCAAGGGAACACCGTGGCTTCCATTAGACTGATTGGATGAAATCAAAACATCCATTTAGTGCCATAGACACGCTCACTAAAAAACACCAAACATTGCAAACACACGGGCACCTCGGTTGCTTTCAGATGTTGTTGTGGGCATGGGATGCACTGCCTGCAACCACAGCAAAAGAAATGTTAAACATATCCTGCATATCTGGGCACATTGTTGAGGTATAGTTTGCTTTTCTTTGCATTCATGTGGATAAGATGCACATGATACAGTAGGAGGCAATTATTCTGACACATCAACAGTAACCGTCAAATAAGAGGGTTTTTTTCTTCAGCCACTGTTTTGCACCTCACATGTTATACTCGGAGAAATTCATCATAAAATAAGCCTCTACTGACAGTTATATTGAAGGAGTGCTTGCAGCCAGAAATATTTTGATTAAAGGATGCAATGCTCCCTTTTTCTGTACTCTAAACACTTAATTGCTCAGGCATGTGTCTCGGGGGTTGTTTGCGAGTCAGTCTGCGACATTAAGGAAGCACAGGCTGGTAAAATAGCAGTAGATGGATCGAACCAACATCTAATTCCTGCAAAATAACCTCCCAGATGAATGACACGTCAGGATAACAGCATCCAAATGGCCCCTCAGAGCCAGAGCTGCTTAACTGCTCTTGGCTCCAAAGGAGAAATCTAGCTTTTTAGATTCATAAAAGCTTCCTTGCCACTCACGTCATGTGGTGACCAGAAATAAGCCTGCACCCACAGCTTCAGAAACTTGGCTTCAGAGCAATAGGTTGTAACTCAAAGGGTTTGACCTAAAACGCTCATTGTAGTGCATACCGATGTTGAGACTACCCATAGAAACAGTTTTGTTTTTCCAAACTGTTTGGTGTTATTGTTTAGGCCCAGCCCTGTTACACATCTCGAGGGTTTCTTATGAATACCATAAGTTGTGTATTTGGTGTTACCCTCGGAGCTTCATGCCAGGGACACGCTGGACTTGGAGCTGACTGTGTGTGTTGGATCAAAGCGAAAGAGAGGAATGGAGTCGGGTCCATCACCACAAAACAGAGCTCAGAGCCCCATAAGCCCTTCACTTACAGACCAACCACGAAGACTACGACCCAACCGTCACCACATGCCTGCTGAAGAAAGAGGGGGAAGCATGGAAATTAGCTGAGGGATCTCTCACAGTTGCAATACTGGTTTTCCTCAATGCTTAGATTTCTATAACAAACTGAGCCTCAGATCTGAATCTTTTTTAACCCAACAAAAGGGTTTTTCTTCTTAGTTGAAATGGAGGATATTACGTTCCATTTTAGTGTTACAGTAGCATTTGATTTAAAGAAAGGACACAAGACAAATAGGTTTTTCCTTTTTCCTTCCATTTGCCTTGTTTTATATACAATCTGCTCAGGCACTTTATAAGGACTCTCAGTCAAAAGCAGTCTTTGGTCAGGGTTTTTTTGTATTTTTTCAGGCACTTATATGTCCTCTCAGCCTCTGAGTCATCTAAGTAGGGGTAAAGATCAAGAGGAAGAGGGCAGTGTAGTCTATTAAGAGCCAGAGTGTGCTTAGAATACCTCAACCACTGATGATAATAACAAACGAAGGGCCAAAAGCAATAACCAGGATTGGATGCAAACACACGGCTACCAATAGACAATACTTCACTGACCTCTTTGGATCATTTTGGACTAAAATGCATGAATGAGACTTGGGAGAAAACAGTAGTTTGCTGCAACAAAATAAGACATGGCAAAAGACAAGTGCATCAACAACATCACAATTACAACTGCTGTCTTCTACTGCTGTTTTTCATACTAACATTAATACAAAGGAAGAAAGTTGACGATAAAAAACACATTCACAATCAATGTTTATTTATTATCCGTGGCAGTAACGTATTACAGTTATTTCATAACTTTTGTTCAGTAATACGTCATGTAAGGAATAGCAATTGGAAATTCAATAACTACACTACTGTCACTTATCCCAATAACACTCTGTTAGCTTGGCGCTGGAGATGCAGTTTACCAAAGGAGTATAAATGTCCCTCTCAGTAACTCCAATTTATTTTCAAGTAGTGTGTTCTTAGCTGGCTTGCTAAAGATCGCCAATGTTACATTCATTTATTTCCTATTTTTCTTTAGAGTCAGGGCTAACTCCATAGCTTAAGCTACAGTCATTGTGACTCCCGTTAAGCTAACTGTTAGGTAAATATATCCAAACAAGGCGTACGCTTGTTAAATGTCTCATTTGTTTTGTTTCTACACCAATTAAAAACTGAATATGTGATTGGTATTGAACATTTGGAGAGTTTTAAAGCTACCTCAGGTTTAAAATAATGTAGCTAACTTTAATTACTTTTCTCTGTACCCGTGGTATGGCTATTTTTTCAGTCCTGTGGCACAGTCTCCCAGCTTTAAAGACCGAGCGCTGGGGGGAGCCTGTTTAAGAGGAAGCAGTGGATGAGAGGAAATTACTTTCCTGAGGTTAATATAGCCTTGTGGTTTTCCTAGTAGCCGTTCACAGACTCACTCGTAGTCGCGGCTGACATGGTCTCTCCATCAATGCCAGCAGCTAATGTCAAGTTTATCTTCCTCTAATCTCAGATTTATCCCACTATTCACAAAGCAAAATCAAAAAGCCTTCAAGGCAAGTGAGGCATCATCAAAGGAATGCTTTGGGAATAATAAGAAAATCTGGGAAATGTGTAAAATTTAAATAATTTATAGATGTATTTTTGTACTATAGAACAAGCTGTGTGTTGGCTTTTTTTTTTTCAAGTGTAAACTAATGTAGTATTTAAACAGTTTTATTAATGGAAGTCTTTTTTTCTGTCATGCAGGAATCTGATGCCTCGCACTCTGGAGGGCCAGATCACCATGGAGAAGACCCCAAGTTACTTCATCACCAAAGAAGCCCCTCGCCGTGTTTTCTCCATGAGCCGCCACACAAAGCTCATCGTGGTGGTTCGTGACCCCGTGACCCGGGCTGTCTCTGATTACACCCAGACTCTGACCAAATCTCCCGGGCTCCCGTCCTTTCAGAACCTGGCTTTTCGCAACGCCACCACAGGCCTCATCGACACAACTTGGAGTGCCGTGCGCATCGGCATCTACGCAAAGCACCTCGAGAACTGGCTGCGCTTCTTCCCGCTCTCACGCCTCCTCTTTGTTAGCGGAGAACGCCTCGTGACGGACCCAGCGGGCGAAATGGGCCGGGTCCAGGACTTCCTGGGGCTCAAACGGGTGGTGACGGACAAGCACTTCTACTTCAACCAGACCAAAGGTTTCCCGTGCCTAAAGAAGCCCGAGGGAAGCAGCAGGCCTCGCTGTTTGGGGAAGTCGAAGGGTCGGCCTCATCCCCAAATCCCCTCTGAGGTCCTGCATCGGCTCAGAGACTTCTACAGACCCTTCAATCTCAAGTTTTACCAAATGACCGGCCACGATTTTGGCTGGGACTGAACGCCTACTCACCAAAGCTCTTAAAAACTGTTAGTAGCGTTCTTGTTCAGCCAACTACCCAAAAACCAGACAGGGATATCTTAAAGACTGTGTGTTACCAAAGCTTTTACTGTGCAAAATATGCCATTTCATTATTTTTTAAGCTATGAAGACTCCATTTTTATCATCACGATTTACAACAGCAATGCTAACAAGAGTTGTGAGGGCCTCAATCCCTTGGGCTACTTCAGCAAAGCTTTTGGGAAGCGGTGGTTGCTGACTCGAAATGACAAGCACAAGCCAGATGGAAGTCATATTTGCACTTGGCACCCCTAGAAGCAGGAGTGTGATAAGCTCTTATTGCTCTCCAAAAAACTTAACAGCCTCAATATTGAAAATAACTCCGGAAATGTGCCAACAAGAGATGTGCCTAAAATATATAAATGGCAAAAGAGTAACGAGCCTTAATAGCCTGGCAAAGCTACGATGAACAAAATGACATGTTGGAGCTTCCAGAGAAGCATGGGAGCTCTGCTAAAATAGCACAACCATAGACAGTAAAGAAAGAAGCAAATGGTTTTGATTTAAGCACAATCAAAATAAATAAGTCTTCAGAATTATTGAATCACATCAGCATTGTTCAGTTCACCTCTGTCACATTTACACGGTGGTTGCAGTATTAGGAAGTTGTGTTTTTTATTTAGTTCTTTCAATGCAAACTCTTTTTCTGGGCTGTCTTTGATTTCAGATGAAAGCTAAAGTATGGTGGGAACAGTACCAGAAATACAAAATGCAATCCGTTATGTGCTGTAAATTTGCTGATATTTATGTTGCCATTTCAATGCTTGTATAAAATGTTCTCTACAGACAAAACCAGCATCTGTGATTGTTTTCTACTTCATTTATCCAACACTCACCTCCACAAACACTATACTACAACTGTACATTTCTAAAAGATTAATTTATAAGAAGACAAAATATTGTTCTGATGTTTTTCTCTGAGACTTTTGTATTTGAAATTCTGACTAAAACTTTTCTTATTCTAAAACATGTGTTTTGGGGCTCATTTTTCTGAGAAGCACTCTGTCCATCCTCTTTGTATTTGATCCAAACAAACTAATGTTGCTGCTGCCGGGAATCTAAAATACATCTGCTGAGCAGATGATTCTTTACCAGACACAGGCAGATCATTAAGAGGAAAATGCAAATAATAACTGTGTTGTGTGATGACTTGTAGGAAAGCAGACATTTATTTAAATAAAAATGAAAAATGCTCTAGTTTAGCCATTGTTCATTATAAAGTAAGTCTTATAATGATGACTAAATCATTTTTGAAATGTAGTGTTTTAATGAATAACGATTTTTATTTACATCCAACCCAGTCTCACGGCATTTCGTGTTATAGTCACACAATTAATTTAATCTATTGATTCGTGTTCACCAACACGAGTTTCGCATTTTTGTCGTGTCACACAGAACGATCTTAAAAGCAATGTATTTCTATTGGTAGTATGTTTCGTGCCTGCACCACGTCTTTTTGTTCAGTCAGGTCTTGGAAGACCAGAAGCTGTGGGGTTCATAAAAACATTTTTTTACTCAATATCTTACCCTAACCCTATCCCTTTTATTTTAAATTGTATAATGTCAGAGTTTTTTTGCCATCCGTGAGGAAAAGAAATGGCTCAGAGCCTCAAATACTGAAATCTGTATTTTTTTCATCTTTTTTTCCTTCTAATTTGTTATTATTTGGTGCAGGCACGAAACATACTACCAATAGAAATACATTGCTTTTAAAATCGTTCTGTGTCAGAATACTGAAATCTGTATTATTTTAAATCTGTTTTTCCTTCTAATTTGTTATTATTTACATTGCTTTTAAAATCGTTCTGTGTGACACGACGAAAATGGCGAAGTCGTGTTGGTGAACACGAACCAATAGATTAATTTTGTGACTATAACACGAAATGCCGTGAGACTGTGTTGTTACACAACAGTTGAAGCTAGAGTCAGCAACCAATTAGCTTTGCTTAGCATAAAGACTGAAAGCTGGGGAAACAGTTACCTGGCACTGTTCAAAGGTGATAAAATACGCCAACGAGTACTGATTTGAGAAATACTTGTTTGCACTTTTTTGCTAAGAGATAGATAAGAGTATAGCCATTGTCACGTCTGTATGCTAAATATGAAGCTACAGCTAGCAGCAATTTAGCTTAGGAATGGAAACAGGGTGAGCAAGCCATTTTGACTTTATGACTTTTATACAAACGACATCACATATGCCTATCAGCACCTCTATAACTCATGATTATTTAATTCACACTTGGGTTACATTCATCAGAGCTAAGATAGTTTCCCCTGTTGTCAGTCTTAATCCTGAGCTAAGCTAACAGGCAGCTAGCTAAAGCACTATGCATTTCCCCAAAATGTTGAGCTATTCCTCAACGCATCAACGAGTGGTCAGTCAGTCTTTAAAAAACACCTTCAAGTTGCAAAGGTTGGTGTTTGTAGTGACTGATCAGGGGGTTTATGAGGGGTCATATGGCTGCAGGGGCTAAATTTGAAGTTAACGCAGGACAGTGGCTTTTCTGGTGTGTAAGCAATCAATTCACTGGGGTGATTGGAGACCTTTTGGGAATGGACAATCTTTGACCTCTTTCGCTCCCCCTTGACCTGTGAGCCTGCCCGCCATAAAATGCTGACCGCTACCAACACGCTGGTTAATGGAGTCGCCCTGCATGAGCTATGAGCATGCCCTCACACACATGCACACACACAAATAAACACACACATGGGTATACAACAACTCCCCCCCCCGATCCATTAATATTGCATTCTCAACCTCTGGGACCTCCACTGAAGGGAGGTGGTCCGGATCAATAACTGCCTGTTTAGTTTATAGGCTGCAGGGATATGTGCTTATACCTACATGTCCCACTGTCACTTTGATTTAACTCAGAGGTCGAGCATGGGCCGCTATCACACATTTGTAAAATATTATTTAACACCTGATATATCCTCCATACATCTGCAATCGATGCAGGACCTTTACACAAGGGAGCACACATGCTGGACCAGTAAATGACTTTAATCTTTCCGTGTTCATCCATCTACTTTCTTATTCATGCAGATGTTGAAGTTGATATTTCATTTAAGGACAAATCAGCAATGGAATCAATTTTAGGTTGAGTTGTTATAATTACTACGCAACTCGTCCATTCCCATTTGAACTACAAACTTTATAGCATGCTTATTGCAGTTTTAATGTCATGTTTTATTTGATTTATCTCTCATGTTTTTGCAGTCAAAGCTGTTTTGTTGTATAGGACCAACATTTGAATTGAATAATTGCCAGGTGTCTATGAATATCGCTCCAAATTAATGTTGCTTTGTATCTTATATGTAGTTTGTTGTTTTTCCAAAGAGCAAAATAACTGAAAACCGGATAAGAAAACCTACAATATCAAATAGTTTAATGTAAAAAAAGCCACTTAAACAGCCAACGACATTTTCAGAATATAGTTTAGACAATGATACGTTATCTCCATTCATATTTACTAAAATGTCTAGCATTAAACAGGTGGGTGGTGTTGATTTTCCACCCAGCATACTCTCCAGTTATAAAATACCTTCGAGTCACACAACCCCATTCATGTGTGAGGAGTGCGTAAAGGGAACCAGCCAGCTATGTCGTCGAGTTTCCCGCTGGTGAAAAGTTTCCTTTATGTCTCTCTCTGCACCAAAGAGCCCTGGGACTTGAGATAGCCGCAAATCTCTCATTCATCAGCTGACTGAAGTTATTCAGGCCTGAAGGTATTGATATGCAAACAGGCTGGTTCAGCTGCAGGTCTGCAGAACAGGCCTTTATCCAGAAAGTCTCCATTCCTGATACATTTCTGTGCTGCTCACACAATGACCTCCCTGTCAATGGTGCATGTGAGCGTCTGGCTTCACTGCATAGGACCCAAACCCGCACGGATTAAACCAAACCCGGATATTGGGATGGATGGGCGAATGTCACCCCTTCAGATCTTTACACCCATAATGAAAGTGACTAGTGACCCCTGTGGAGGAGGTCAAGTGTCCTCACTCTGGCGGGCGAGGAATGGCTGCTTGAGGATTGCCCGACCATTTGCCAGCCTGCTTTAAGGGCACTGCATGGGTGCAATCAGGCATGGAACAGCTGGAGGACAGGGGGAAGTGAAAAACACTTGCCCATCAGACAAACAGCCTACAGCACTGCCTTGTGCATGTACGGACAGGATAAGCCTTGTTGAATTTGGTCAAATCTGACCATCAGTTCTGAAAAACCAATCACAATAGTCAAAAGAAACATTGTGCAGAAACCATCGTTGTCCCTACCAAATGTCATGGTAATTCATTGGATAAATGATAAGATGTATGTAAGTTTGTGTACCAAAGTGAAGGACTGTCTTTCCCACTCACAAACATATTTATGATATGTTGCATTAAAGGTGGGGTATGTAATTTTGGAGAAACCAGCTCGAGTGCGCTAGAATTTGAAAGTACACAACCGGAAAAAATCTGCCTCTTCCTTCAGACTTCCTTACAGAGCCCCTCCTCCAACACACACGAACGCGCACATGACCAATGAGGGCACGAGATAAGTTTGTGCACGAGATGGAAGGCTGACAGGCAGGTAGGCCATCCAGTTACTTTAGCCGGGCCGGCTCAGATGATTGGTCGTGCTTTTTACAGCGCCACAGCTTCCACTGATGAAATTCTTTTATGTATTTATTGTCAAAGCATTTAATATATTCATTGCTATCGGGATGTTAAGAGCATTCCATGGAATATAACAAAAAGTGTATCTGAAATAAATGACATACCCCACCTTTAAGGCAATAATGAATCTTAAACCTTTTCCTTGGTCCAGCCAATGTACAATTCAGAGCATTTTAGGCAAAAATGTATTGGTATAAAACGCAAAAAGTTGCTTGCCAAAAATACCAGGTTTTCCTTTACTTAAAGTGCAATATGTGACGACATCCCCTGTGTGTCATAGGTTGGAAAGTGTTGATGGAGATTGTAACATCTGCTGATTGACATCTTGCTAAGAAGCTTTTATTCTAATATACCTTCTGCAACGGCCTCATTAATCCGAATACAATGGTTCTGCTCAAAACTGGTCAGAATACGGACTGGTTCAAGGACAATTTCAAGGACCAGATACAATTTGGTATGTAAACATCAATTTAAATAAATAATTACTAGTGTAATTAGCCACATCCTGCCACTGTTGTACTCTAAAAATCAAAGTGAACTAGCACTTAAATTCAGGCGTGTTTTATTCCCACAGCAGAGCACTTAATGTCCTGGCTTTTCTCGTGTTTATTTAAAAATGAACGGTTCATTAAATCAAATCAAAATCCACACAAGGCCTACTACTGTCCATACTCCACTTTCTCTCCCCTGAAGTGACTCGAGCAACTGGTCTCTGCTCCAGGACTCTTTCTCTTCTCTCTGGAGGTCAGGATCAGCCGTGTGGCCCAGAGGTCAGAGTTCAAAGTGCCTTCATCCACCAGGGTCATCTATGGTCATTTGACCCTCATATGCACAGGGTTATTCTCAGACCAATAAGGGGAAAGTGATTACGATCTCTTAACGTCGCCATGTAATGGACTCATTTACTGTGAATGATAGAGCTATATTGGTCATTATTGGGGAAATTGCTCAGGGAGGAACCCTTTGTTTGACATTATTATGAATGATCCCCTTACGTTTTGCCAAATTGCGGCTGAGTTTGACTACGGTGGGATTTCAATCAGCTTGGAAATAACACAACTCAATGTAACATATCTTGAAAAGAAGCACATATTTTATGAAACAACTGCTTACCAGAGGGAATTCTTTGTGGGTGGGGTGTGCCTGGTGGTCATTTGATAGAGGAGTCATCTGTTGCCCTTTGACCTCAAAGTCTGGAAGTGTGAGAGGGGGAAAGTCTGCCGTCAGCCACACATACCTGATTCTGACACCTTAACTTTAAAAACCTTAACGCAAAGATCCTTTGTTAACTCGTACCACACATTTTTGTTTGACACTTTTCTAAATGTTGGCAAAATCTTCAGAGCTAAGCGCTAAATATCCAGTTCCAATATTTAGAGTCGATGCCAAAAACCAAAGGATGTTTCTCAGGATACACCATCGGACACTGGATGTTCTGGACTCACCACAGGCTGAAACAATTCTGAGATCATTATTAAGTCTCTGTCTCAGGAGGGACTCTTGGCTAAGAAGCTAACATCAAAATATGCAGAAGGATCCAGGAGTTGATAGGCAGTTGGCGTGTTAGTGTTACGAAGAGATAATTACAGTAAATGGGCCTGGACCAGAACCTATGCATAAAGTGAGAACAGTTCCAGTTCAAAAGTCTGTCAAAAGACCTCAAATGACTGCAAAGAGACTAACAATGACTACAAAGGGACTTCATACAATGCAAAATGATGAGAAAGGTACGCAAATCCACCACAAAGACACCCAAAATGACCAAGAAGAGACACATAATACTTTGAATTAATGCGAAAAGACCACAGAGACCCAAAACAACCAGTGAGAAACCAAAAGCAAGTTCATAACGACCACAAAAAGGCGCAAAATGCGTCAGAAAAATACCAGAGATGCCAAACGACCAAAAAGAGACACAAAACTACAACAAAGAAATGCAAAACAACCACAAAGAGATGCAGAATGACCACACAGAGACAGAAATGAACTTCACAAAGGTGCAAAAGGACCACAGAGAGATGCAACATGACTACAAAGAGGCACAAAGCAAGTTTGAGTGATTTTCATTCTGGATGTCCTGTCCTACAGTATTTTGGAGGGGTGTAGAACTTATGTATCTACAGATTCCCATTGTCTCCTAAGCTGTGCTTGCATAGGCTGTTTGGAGACACGAACAACAGCTCTTCGATTATTACTCTTCGAAGAACCAAGGACATAAATGTAGTTCTTAACATATTCCCTCTTTTTTAAAATGTGCTCTATTCAAAAAATGTTAAACACACCCTTATGGGGATTGAACTGGCAGAAAATGTATTGAAAGGTTCTTCAGAGAAAAGAAGACTTTTGAACCCCATTCACTGCTAACAAGAACTCGGTCAACTCAAAAAGCGAACTGGAATCAAAGTCTTTAACATCAAAAAGGTGTCCTTAAAACTCTCAGTCTGGCAGTTGTCTGTGTATCATAACTGCCTGAATGGATGCCAAATCAAACAGCCTGTGATTGGTTTAATATGAGGCCTTCTCCACTTTGACAAGCAACCTTCAAATTAGGAGAAAACACTCGGTTCCTGGCTGCAAGAGACGCATTCCTGCAGTGGAGAGCATTTGCACCCGTGTTTCCTCTCTAATTAGCAGATCAAGGGAGGAACAAAGACATGCAACATACATTAATTACAAAATCACGGAGAGAACATCTCAAAGGTCTGTGTAACATGCTCCTTTATGCTATTTTTCCACTTTAACGGCCTCCTGTTGACAGTTTGGTTAATGAATGGGCCCTCTCATTGATTCCCCCATATGTTCAGCAGAGCCAGTTCAATGAGGTTTCGTGTTGTTTCGGATCCAAGATGTTTGGTGTTTCAGTCATTTAAACGTCTTGGGAAGCGAAGGAGACAGAGAAGGAGGAGAAAGAGCCAGATGAAGAGATCTCAGGGAACAGGTTTTTATTATGGAAGAGAAGCTGAGGTTTTAAAATATAGGTAGAAAAGCACAGCTGACAACTTGTCCTCTGGGAGGGTCATTAACACCTAATGAAGCTGACCCACAGTGAGTATCTATGGATGACCTTTGACCCTTAAAGTGCATGCAACAGTCAAATTCTAAGGGGAGGGATATTGGTCCTACTGGGAATATGCAGTTATTCTTGATAATGATCTACTGCTATTAATTATTAATGATTTGTTCTGGAGTTATTGTCCATAAAAGGACATTAAAGGAATTCAAGCAACACAACTTTCTCACATTTTAACACATTTTTGCTGTAGTGAATATGAACAAAAATATTCTTATTGTACTGTTAGCCTTTTCACTAGAAGCCAGAATTTAAATGGAGCATGGAAAAACATAATCATTTGTTTCCATAACCCTAACTCTAACCCTACATATTCAGCTTTACATGGACAGTACAAATAGGGAAACCTAATACCTTAAAACAAAACTGTTAAAATGAATGATATTTTAAATATACTAAATAAAGTCTTTCCATCTAAAGATAATTCATTGATTTTAATGTTAGAGTTAATATAGAAATATTTAGTTTCATTTAGTTTTATTTGAATCACATTTTTAAATGTTATCAATTATTTTTTTGTTTATTAAGAAACATTTATTTGTATTTAATTGTTGGCTTATGTAATTACATTTGAAACATGCCATTAATATTTTTAACCTTTTGCACCTCGCCTGCTCACTTTTCTTCCTCCCTTTAGTTGCTTCAGTGTTCATTAGCCTGCTGTGTCACTGTGTGACTCCATGTGAAGGATGTGCCATTACAGCTGTTTCTGCTGCAGCTGACTCACTGTAGTTTACTTCACATGGGCGACTGTGTTTTAGTCAGTACACACACACACACACACACACACCACATACACACACACACACACACACACACACACACACACACACACCACACCGAACCCTAATTTAATTTTATCTCATGCTTTGTACTGGTGGGTGTCTTGTGCACTCATCCTTGGCTGAGATTGATATTGAAGGTGGATGACATTGTTGATGATTTTGGAGATTGTTGATGATGTTGGTGATGTTGTTAATGATGTCAGGACTTATGTCTTGATTGTTGTTGTATTATTGTTGTATTGTTTTAAGTGTCGGACCCCAGGAAGAGTAGCTTTTGTCAAGAGCAAAAGCTAATCCTAAATAAACATAAACTATGTACACACACACACTCACACACACACACTGCACATTTACCCATGGTGCCAAGTACTCATTTCAGTTGTGTGTCTTTACTGTAATTAGAAGTTTGTGGGCTCTGCTTTGGATTTTCTGTTACCAGAGGTTTTTCTTTTCTTTCTATGCAAATGTACAGCATAATCAGAAGAGAACTGTACAGGAATGAGTCCTGAATCCCCAAAATGAGTCAGCATTTTACCACTTATGCTTCCTTTGTTTTCGAGCCAACTGTCTTTCGTTACGTGTTTTTGGTTAGAGGCCTTAAAATAAGGTCTTTGATTAGCACAAGCTTGAGATATTTTTTCGCGTTTTTTTAAGACATAAAATACTTCAATGGATATCTTCTGAATCTTTTACATGTCTTAAATACAGCGTTTGCCAACAATTGCCTTAATCAGACTACAAAACATCAAAATGCCAAACATAAGCCGCTTTTAGCTTAGCCGTTGTCACTTGAAGTAATGTGACCGGGATTGAGTTTAGTTTTGTATAGACTAACTTTACTTCATCATTTCTGGCGATTACATTTTAAATTGCAGCTTCAAAAATTATAAAAGTAATGTTTATGTGGAGAGAATCCTGAACAAAACATGTAAGTGTGTTTTCCACAGATCTTATTTTGCACTGTATTGTATCAGGCATACCAGTTGCAAAGATGGACTCACACACACACACACACACACACACACACACACACACACACACACACACACACACACAGACCTCTATTTCCCAACCCTATACTTCCCTTCGCCTCCTGTCCTTTGTGTTCCCCTCTGCACCAAAAGGTAAATTAGATGCCGCTCCACGTAACAGATGTCTGGGGAGTCAGGTCTCCGCTCTGAAGGCTCTCTCCGGTCAGATGGAGTTTCCTCTCGTTCCCGCTGAGGATACGGAGAATGTCCTCAAGGACCCGATCGTCTTTCAGCAGCTCGAAGAACGCTTCTGAGAGGAAAAGTTGAAATTCTTGCTCGAAGGAAAGTATGTTGCTAAAAGCTTTTTCCTTTTTTAATAAAAGTAATCAATTATTTTTACATTTTTCTTATTATGAAGCAGTCATTTAACAATATTTAAGCCCTATTTTCTGATATTTATTCATATTAAATACATTAATAATAATAATAATAATAATAATAGTATTTATTAAGTTTTTAACCTATATTGGAAATTATTAAAAGCTCACACCTTGCAATAGTGAAGTAGGAAAACTATAATTATTTGTACTTGCATTTTCTTATTTATTCAGTAATTTACAGTTTGATTTCACTCTTTGGGTTTTGTAATAGTCAATTATTTCTATTAAAATTGTATTTTTTGTTTTAGATGATTGATTTAGTATCCAATAATAGTAATGTCATTGTAAAGGCAATTCTATTGAGCCCAAAAAGTGAAAGATTGCAGAATAAGGCAAGACATCACTAAATCATATGTTTTGTTAATAATATAAAATTAAATTATATTACATTGTTCACTTACACTCTTTACATTTCCACATTATATCAATTTTTCCAGTGCATGCAAGACCACAATGAAAATAACTTACAAAACCATAGTTTTATCTTCCTTTCAAAAAAACATGTTCTATCGTAGGAGAACTTGTGCTGACTCACTTAGTTCACAGAGAATGTCAGTAGCTCTCTGAGCAAATATTATCCGTCAGTATGAGAAAAGATCATCAAGCTTTATTATCTCCAGCGATTACCCGAGCACATTGGGGGCAGTGTCCTCTTCCTGTGTACTGCTGGGAGCCAGGCTGCAGTTAATTCCAACTTTGGAGCCAGAGATGGGAACAATATCGCATCTCATGCCCTCGGGGGCCTGACAGGGGACCAGATCACCTCCCGAGTCTCATTATTTAATATCAGAGCGCTTTACTCAGAGGCTGCAAGGAGGTCAGAGATTTATTGTCAGCGTTCAATAAGAGGCTTGTCACACACACGAGAAAAAACACGAACGCAGACACACACCAGCGTAAGATTTACAGACTAGTGTCTCTGTAGAGGAGAGGAAGATATAGAGATAGAAAGAGACAGCACAGTTAAGTAAAGGATGAATAAGAAATAATGGATAAGGGCCATTCGACGGGAATGGAGAAAGAGGGAATGTCCAGGTCAGGCCTTCATCACCAGAGAGAGAAATGAGACAAGAAGACCCAAGAAAAATAGAAATCGTTGGCCACACACACTTTCCGTCTTTCTTTTCCTTTCACTTCAAAATAACAAAACACACAAGACGAGAAGACCACCAATAACTACACACAGATGTGGTTATCATTCACAATAAAAATATAAAATATGAATGCGCTGAAAATAAAGTCATCATTTCTCTTTAATAGACTTATTTATCTTCTTGTTTTCTTGCCATTATGGCTGTAGGCTAACGTTTTTGTTATTTTTGTCGCTCTGTCAGACTGACATCCTTTGGTTTGACGGGTAAAACAAACCAGAAATTAACATAGAGAAAAATTACATAGCCATTATTTCTGCCATTAATCCAAATGACCTTACGTAACACTTAGCAGATGAGAGGTTGGAAAGACCATCATAAATTATGATCATTATTCTATATATACTTTAATTATATGAAATGACTGCTATGATGTTACTGATGGTCAACTCAGGGATCTTATTCATCAGACGGACCAAAACACCAAGCATTACAGCTGCACATGTTCCATAATAAAGGTACATTTTTATACTAAAGGATATGTTATAAATCTAATGTCTGGACTAGAAAAAGACCCAAATTGGCAATACAAAGACAGAATGAAATACCAGACTCAAACCTTTTAATACGAACCTGATATTGGCAATTCACTATCATTCTTCACAAATAATGATGGTGGATATGAATTTATGCTCCTTGTTTTGTCTCGTGAAAGCAGTCAGGGAGTCCTTACTCTGCCAGGATGGGATCTAAAATAGGAATTTTAATCGATGGAGTTTAGCTTCATTGTTCAAACATAATGTTCTTGTGTTTCCAAACTATGACCAAGGTCACTCCCTTGCTATGTAATGCACCATTAGTACTTTTAACAATTTCATTTGGGTGTTGGAATACTTATTTTCATATGTATACTGCCCTGAAACTATCAAAAATGTAGTAGTTTTCAAGCCATGCTAGCATCATAGCTCTAGGGATGCTAATGTCAGACAGTTGGTAAATATGTAAGCGATCGTCTGACGCATTGCTAGCAAATTTCATACAGACATTCAAGGCCCTCATACGATTCCTAACGACTTTGATGGCTTTTGGGATCTCCTTACTTTCACTTTAGCTCTACTTTGTGTAAACATTCACAAATGCTATCATGCTAACACTCTTAATTTAGATGGTAAACCAGGTTGCCAACTTTGGGTACCTGGCTGGAGTGAGATTTTGATATCATGGGTTTAATTACACATATGCGCACTAAATGACTGCTATCGTGTCAGTAGCGGGACCTTAGCATATATATAGGATATATATACAATATATACAAATACAAATACACACAGACTATAAAAGGCACAAAGTTTCATTCACTAATGAAAGTCAAACACATGTTTGTTTCCACTGTATTGTGTGCATAGGCCTGTCACGATAAGCAATTAATTGACTTATCGTACGATAAATAAAAATGAACTTGATAACTTTTCTGACCTCGATAAATTGCCATTTACATGAGGATGTGACTAGCAGTTTGAAAGGATGTACTTGAATTATTATTATATATTATCATTATGTCAGTGGTCTAAAATGGTCATACAACGGTGCCGACAATATTATCGTTTATCGCAATAATTTCCGGGGAAATGTATCCAACAAAATTAATTATCGTGAGAGGCCTATACATGAAACACACAGACACAAACAAATCTACAGACTTACTCCAAACTGCCAAATATATTAATTAACGCACTCTCACTCTCATATACTCTTAGACTCTATTTCGGCCTAATAGAACAATAAGCAGCAGACTTTTACTTTTTATAATTTCTACTGGATCTTAGATCTGCGCATGCGCAATACGGGTCGGGGATTGACCAACCGGCTCCCACTGCTCTGCTGTCTGTCAACGTTGTTAAGAGTCGTGGGGGCGGATCGACAGCTTGAGCAGCTGTCAACTCAACATTGTAAATAACCAGCCAAAAACGATCGCCGGTTCATCTTGTTTTTGGCGTGAGAATAGTTTGGGCAGCGTGAGAGCGTGAGATTGAGAGTGAAAGCGTGTGTCACACGCCAGATGCGTGAGAGTTGGCAACCCTGGGTAAACTGAAATTGCTATGGTTAGCAACAGTGTGCGAAATACGGGGGTCCGGGGGAGCTCGACCCCCCCGATTAACACCTGAGCCCCCCTGAAAGCCTCAACAGCAACATTTGAGGGGGGTCTCAAATTATAATATTTATTTGTCACTTGCAATGGTCACTAAAATGTTTTTAAGCTTACTATGTCCAGTATTCATAATTCAAAACATTTCTTCCCAAATATCTTCTATTTTGGCT
Source organism: Dissostichus eleginoides (assembly GCA_031216635.1). Classification (NCBI taxonomy): domain Eukaryota; kingdom Metazoa; phylum Chordata; class Actinopteri; order Perciformes; family Nototheniidae; genus Dissostichus; species Dissostichus eleginoides. Next base: position 8,232,641 of record CM062284.1, on the reverse strand, counting down.
GGCAAAAGCATTTCCTCGCATAGAATCGAAAACAGACGGCTCTTTAACGGTCGCGTATTCATTCATTCATATGAACGTCAGAATATAGAATTATTTGACGGCACCCCTGAAGACGCCAGACGGCGCCCCGGTTGAGAAACGCTGCTATAGACTACTGATTGGGCCCGGACTGGCCATCGGGAGGACTGGGAGGTTTCCCGATGGCCTGGCCTGTTAAGTGGCCTGTTGGCCTGAGGATTTCTTTATTTTTTGTATGTATTGTGAACGCAACGCTGCGCAAATGTGGGTCTGCCTCAAACAGGGGGACTGTCTGTCTACATCTAGTCTCTTTATTTTCCCCTCAAAATGCACCAGATTGATGCATTTGACTCCAACATTTAAAAACAAATCGGTATATTGCGCAATAAACGGGAGATGGGGACCCCCCCGATTATTGACGGGTATTTCGCACACTGGTTAGCAAGCTGATGTTAGCATTTAGCTCAAAGCACTGCTTTGCCTAAGTAGCATTACAAAGCCACTTGCACTGTGAGGTATTGCCCTATAGTTTACTTATGAATTCATCTTATATCAATATCATGCAAGACTGAACATGTCAGGGATGACGCAAAATAGCTGCGCTTATGTGCCTTGTTTTGGGTATTGTAATGGTCAGTCAAATAAAATAATGGTTGGAATTGAATGTCACCTTCAATATAAAACCATCCTTTTTAGTGTGATAAATCCATACCAGTCAAAACCTAATCCATACTTTGCTTTGCAGGCCACCATAGCATGCTCCATATGCCATACTGGTGTCCATCTGTACCGAAGACTTCCCAGAGATGAATGTGAAGCCTGGACACACCATACTCCCCCCACTCTGAGCCCTCCCATGATGCAGAGTCAATCCCACCCCCCGATCTGAGAGGCTGACACTTACACACAGGTAATAGAGCACATCGTAACCAGCACACGAACAGCCGCTGCAGGCCTGATCAATAGGCAGCTAAAGGAACAGGTAATATGATATTGATGGACCCACAATTACAAGGATGTAACCGTCCATGCATGCATGTGTGTCTGAGTTAATATATCTTTTTACTACACAAATGTATCTCTGGCCGACTTGACATGCCATTGCATTCAGAGCAGCTCCTCTCCAGTCTGACACACTGGAGGAGTCATGGTCTAAAGGAAATCAATTACACAGGGACTATGTTGTTAATATCAGCACTGCATTGGCAATTACTCATGAATGAGTCCACATTTACACATATATCTGTTTTTATTGATATAAGCAAGCAGGGAAATTTCCCAAATGATCTTTTAAAGATGAATTAGCTTTCAAGCCCATCAATATTCAGTTTTATTCGACCACCTTCACGACAACTCCTGTATATTATCTGTCCTTTCATTATCAAAACACTTTCAACACGTTTTTCCAAATCCTTCAATATGGCTGCTTGGCAAGCGGCCCAACGCTTCAAACTATGGGTAAAAGGCTTGTGATACATCCCCCTAAATCTTTTTCCATCATGAACTCTATCGCTTCTAATGGTTTTTCCTTAAATCCCGCCATAATTAAGGCCATGTCAAATATTAAAAGGTACGGCCACTGTACAAGCTGCCGTATTTGGCGACATGATATTGAGACAGTGTGCAGAATCTAGACAGAGCAGCATTAAGCGCTTTCAATAAAAATCCTTTAACATGTAATTATTCCTACATAAAGTATACAGTAGGTATGTAGTCCCAAAGCCAGAGTGAAATACCAGAAGCCTAACTCTGGTGGTCCGGGGTATAACGTCACTGACAGTGAAGGGGAAAACGACTTAGAGGTCAAAGTAAATGTCCCAAAAAGAGAGCGGGAGAGCAAATCAGGCGAGCTGGGGTCTTCTAATCCAAATATAACAGACGTCTGTGTAGGTTCAATGTAACAGACCCCTGTCTTAAAGACAGAAAGAGACGGTGCGCTGGCATGGAGGTCCATATCATGTGACCAAACACAGTAAAGAGAGGAAGAGACGGTAGCAAAATGTTGGTTGAATAATCGATCGACACATTAAGATCCGTTAAAGCTTTTTCATATGTTAATGTAGGTAGTTTATAGCTAAAATACACACAACTTCAGCATTAGAGATACCAAACCAGAGTTTGGTATAGTTTTTATTTAAACTTAATTTCAATCTTGTCTTTTTTGTCTAGAATATGTCATGTTAATAAAGTCACAGACAGTTAATGTTTAATGATGTCGGTCCCGTCTCATCATTGTCTTAACACTTAGTTTAGTCATTTTATGTCAACAAAATTACCACTAGAGTCCATTTAAGTGTCCAAACGCAGTAAAAGGATGAAGGAGACGGTTGTAAAATGCTTGGATTAAGCTCCAAAATAGCCCAGACACTCACCGGTCAAATATAATTCTGCTTCCTCCACAGACTCAATCTCAGGCAGGCTCTGAAACGGTGACATACAGGTCAAAATTCAGAGGAAACACAACATAACAGACAGTGCAAAGTCCTGATGGAGCCATTAGGATTCCCTGCATTGCTGTAGGTCTGAACTAACCTGTCATCTCCTGCGCTGGCAGCTAATTTAAGGACGGACATGTCACTGCATACTGAGTCTAGGGTTAGGGTCTTATCTGCCCACCCAGGAAGAGCCGGCACTCACTTTCACTTCCAACTGCTCGACTGGTGTCTTCATCCGCTCTGTCTTTCTCTTAATCAAGCTAGATTGACTTTTCACATTTACAAAAAGAGGCAATTAAAGTGGTGATAATGTTGCGGCTGACCCCCATAAAGGGTGAAATGTCAGTATGAAGCTCCCTATTAGAGGCAAAGACAACTATGTCAAATGAAATAATATACAATGATCATTATGCCTTCACCAAATAATTAAATGAATGAAAATCGAACAAAGTTTTAACAACCATAACTGCTTTTAGTTGCTGTTTTTAGACCATGAGGTGTTTTTTTGTCTACCTCACTTTTGAGATGCAAAAATTACATTTACAGAACTTATTTTCAGATGTCATAGAATATAATTTTTGATTTACAAATAAGAAGCGGCGTGCACGAAAGGATTTACAACCTGCACTGTTTTAAATGATAGCAATAGTCCGACAGAAAACCACTAAAGACGACGGAGCATGAACATCTGTGTGTGTAGGTGGACTGCTAAGAACATTGTGAGTGCTTGTCCTTTTCCTCCTATTCATAATATAATGTATTTCTCCTTACATGTGTATTTATGCCTCATGCATGTGTGTACGTTTTTTATTTAGAGATGCAAAACTACCTAGTATATACTTTTAAACACAAGCAAGGATTATAGAAGACTCTAAATCCCATCCTCATCTTGTGACCTTTTTCATTTTGTTCCCCCCCTATGGGGTCCCAACCCTAAAATTGAAACCACTGCACTAAAGAACTCCTGGAGATTTCTAGACATAATAAAAGCAACAAGTAGAGACCATTATTTTTCTTCTTTCTGACTATTATATTCAGTCACCAACTTCATCAATCACTCTTTCAGTGAAAGTTAAATTCTCATGTCTCCGGGTTTTCATTCCTGCAGCTCTACATCTTCCTCTGATTCTCAGCGAGTTCTTCACTGCTAAATCCCCAGAGACTCCCTGCGTTCCCATTTGTTCACTTATTACGCTGAGCATGATATACTCTTACTTCCATTTTAATCAAGACTCGGCTTAACGTCCTTTGTGAAACTGCTGTTGACGTTTCATTACCCCTGGCAGAGTCTGTGCTGCCCAAAGGCCTTGTCTCTCTATATATCTCTCTGTGTGTTCCTCCTCTCCACCACAACATCGAACCCTAGAGCCTGACTGGTTATTGCTGGGAAGCTTGGCTCTTCCCAGTGACATCCCCCCCCCCCACCTCCTCTGTCCTCCCTCCCAGTCTCTGCTAGTCTGGACTGGCTGCTGCTAAAGCGCTGCAGTACATGATGGCTGGGACGGGGCCATAATTCGTTCCATTCCTTTTTATTAAACCCATAGCCACACTGTTATTAGTGCTCGGTAAAGAGAGCTGGAACAGCATGATGTCTTCCATATGTGATGTTAGTAGGCTATCATCCCAAAGAGAGAGACAGATGAGACATAGGCCTCCCCTTTCCCTCTAATGGCAGAGTTGGTTTGAAGAAGGCCTCCAAACATCCAACAGGGCACAGAGCGGCATGGCTCCCTCTTACAGGCGTCCATTGAGTCGCTGCAGCACTATCTTGGCATAATCAGCAGTGGCATTGCAGAATTCTTCCTTTAATGCATTTTCATGCACCCATCTTACAATCACGTACAATTTGTACTGGCAAAGAGCAGAATTGTTTCTCAGATAACTCACTTTTATCGAATTTGTTATGGTATTTGTTCTGTTTTACTTCTTCTGTGGAAAAATGTACAAGGAGAAGTTGGTTAGCTTGAAGTTAAAATTAAATATAGCTTAGCGCAAAGACTAAGAACAGGGAGAAACAGCTATCCTTGCTTTGCTAGAAGCGAAAACAAATCGTAATCCTAAAAGCACCTGTAGAGGTCATATATGTTCAAACCAAAGACTGTATGGTTAAAAATGGTTTTATACAAAAAATGATAGGTCTAGTTGTGGTCCTACGAGGAGTTTGGTGTTAGCTAACTGGCTACTCGATGTGCATAATAACCTTGATATCTTAGGAAGTCTAACATCCATAGATCTGGATGTATAATTTGTTATTCATCCCTATGAAACCGATCATGACTAGAATAAGGGAAAGATGGAAGTGAAAAACAGAGAACATTAAAACACAGAACCACATCATGATCTTAAACTATTGATAATGCCTAAAAAACGGATCAATCATATTCAGTTTTATATTATAAGATCCTTGAACTTCTCACTGAACATTTCTATGTATGGAAATAGGTTATATGAAGAGATCAATCGAGTGTTTTATCCACTTTTGGAAAGCAAAGGAGCCTATGAATGATTCATGCCTTAATCTGGATTTCTTTTAAAAGTCCAAGTCTTACAATAAGTCCAATAATACGACATAATGAGTTTTATATGCCAAACAGTAAGCACTCGACTATAGTTGATGTCACTCTTATTCCAGCATTGCATATTTCACTCTGTAATGAAACTCTCCCGTGACAATATCACATTATAAATAATAGAAAAGCCACTTGTGTGCATATGTGGAGGCCATACAGATGATGCAGAACATCAGCGCCACATGCCGTAAAATCTGAACCTAAACAAAGCAACGCTGAAGTAATTTAACAATTAACTCATAAACACCATTATAGCGTGAAACTGTGTCCTGCTTTGTAGCACATTTAGGGCGATGCTCCAGAGTATAATGATTTCATTGTTCAGTGGAACAAATGCTGCAAAGAAATGAACGCTTCTGTTTCATATATCAGTCGGTAATAATTGAAAAGATATGTTTCTCGCCTCAATTTGAGGAAAAAAAATGACTTCAAAGATGGATTTATTTTTATTTTGAAGAAAAAGAGAGTTTCTATCTGAGCTTTTCAGGGGAACTACCTAAACAGTGAATGTGTGAAGACGTTTGTGAGGCTTTTATATAGGTGAAATGATGAATGGTTGAAAACAAACATCTCGGGGTAACTTCACATTGACAGCTGCTGTTTATCAGGCCGGATTTTGAGTGGATAATACGTTTTAATTGTGTGGTTTCCTGTGACTAAATACTGGAAACTACGTATGCACATATGTAAAAAACACATAGCGTGGATCAGAAAATGCATCACACGCTCATTTTCACACAAACAATCTTATATGCTGTTGTCAAAAAACATCCTATAACATACATCATGTTCCATATTCAGATCAGAACATAATAACATTGGAAGCTGATTGGTTTGTGTGTACATGTAGAAAGTAAAATATATTAAAAACAACATAGATTTGGAAAAAAAAAGATCCACAGTCAATCAATTTTGTCCAGAGTAAACATTTTGACAGCTATTAAATCATTTAAAATAATTTGCCCATTAAACTTACATCAAATAGCAATAATACTGTCTTTCTGGAGCTTTTTCAACACATCTACAATTGATTGTTTCCCAGCTATGAGCAGCTCCTCCTTTGTTGGGTTTGAGAGCAGTGCCACATACTGAACTTATCCGCCCATCCCCCCTTTCATTCTTACCGATACAAGACACCACACATTTGGATTAAGTCCAAGACTGTACAAGGCAGACAACAGGAAGATAAAAATCATGCCTCAGTAGGGCGTGTAAGTGGTGGTACCTGTTTTGTGTAGACAATGAAATAAAAGCGCTTAAACCACAAGCTGCACTAAAACATAATTCCTTTTTACATTCAGTAACAGCGTGGGAATGTTCACTGTGAAACAAACTGAAAAGAGTTGTTTCATTTTAGTCATGTTTTGCAACAGAAACGTCACTTTCCCCTCGTTTAATTTTATGTCATGTAATGTAATGTTTCCTGCCTCGCTTACCGAGAATCATGGCAACAACTTGGCCTCAGTATTCCTCCCATTACCTCAATATGGTGGCATTCAGTAATAATGGGAGCTGACATCATGCATGCCACTGATTTCTGTCCTGGTGCAGCTTTTCAACAGCACGTTATTAACATCATTTAAGGTTTCCCTCCACAGTCATGCACCCACCCTCCTCTTTCTGGACACGGAGATGAGAAAACCGACGGCATTGTTCGACCGGAGCCCAGCTGGATTCAATGGCTGTGTGCAGACTCCGCGGTGCGACAGCTTTACAGTGCAGTTAGTCACACAGGTGGCAGGGAAATTACAGTGTACATACTTGGACGTCTTCCACTTCTGGAAGCCAATAAAGACTGCCAAACTGCTGCCAACCACTGTTAAAGCTATACTTGGATGTAGACCGTGCCAAGATATTGCTCACCGTTCAGAATGATTTGTTTTAATGGTTGGGTTTCAATCAAATAATGATGATAGGTAACATTTAAAAAAAACGTGTTTCATTATCAACAATAGCTCTTTTGTCTATGTGTGTGTGCAAACTGAATCCCTTTGGTTCACCAAGCGAAATACTACGACTAAATACCCACTTCCTGTTTGAGTTTATTTGGGACATCACATGTGGATATAGTGTAAACACCAGTTCCGGATCAGAAATGGTCAGTTTTTTTAGACAAAGAAGGACACACAGAAAGTAAATTTGGCGGAAATATGTAGCTGTCACTTCCTTGTCATCCCTGCAGATGTAAAAAGACTTAGCTCTGTGTTGCCATGCATCTGAGCAGTCGCCAAAGTCTCTGCTTCCTCTTCTCCTCTCTTGTTTTACACAGGGAAGTGCAGCTGAACCACAGATATCCTGTCTGGTGCCCTAATGGAGGTCCGGTGGACAGTCGCTAAATATGAACAGCAGTGGAGGAAGTATTCATCTTTTTTACTAGTAAAACCACAATGTAAAAATACTCCTTTATGAGTCAAATTGATGCATTAAAAAGTCAAAGGATATAGCTACCATGAGCATAGTTCTCTTAAAGTCTTAAAACGATGATACAGGATGGCTTCGGTCAGTATTTTATAATCTTTTTTATATTACTAGATTATAGGGAAGGGTTTTACTACTGATACATGAATATGATAAACAGCTTTAAATGTTGAGGTGGGGCTAATTTAACTGTTCCGGTATGACATGGTAGTTTAATTTACTGTATATCAGTGCATTATGTGCTAAATTGCTATTATGGAAAAATCATAATTAGCATATAGCACATGTAAAAAGAGAGCTTAAAGGGGCCCTATTATGCTATTTTTTTAAGGTTTCATTATTGTATTTTGTGCATCTACTGTGACATGTTTACCAAAACCACACACTGCAAGAAAGGGAGAACCCCAAAAAGCATAATAGGGTTTCTTCAAGCATTTAAAATGGTCACATTCTTAATGAAAAATGTTACGAATGTTGCGTTTCAATGTCTGGCATGAGCCCCTGTACTCCAGATGAAGTTTCTGTTATTATTCCCAGTGTGTATAGTGCTGAATTGCAGTTTTCTTAAGAAGCAGAAAATGTATAACAAGACATTGATTGATGTATCAGTGGCAAAATAATGAATTCCCAAAGAGAACAGCCCAGTAAACTGCTTAGTTTAGTCAAGATGGTCAGGTTGCATATTGTTTAACACAGTCAGCTTAACAAGGTGTGTTATTGTACACTTTAATTACCCGGTATTTGAGCGTTACACCTGCAAAAAGTCAGTTCTGATTGCAGTCATTATACTAGCCTCATTTACGGTTGAGACTGAAAAAACAGCACTGTGTATACATGTGACAATGAACATGGTAGATCTACACACTGTATGCACTGGTATGCATAAGGACAGAACGCACACACACACACACACACACACACACACACACACACACACACACACACACACACACACACACACACACACACACACACACACACACACACACACACACACACACACACACAGAGTCAAATGATAGATTAATAGCCGGGCAGTGGTCAGACAGCTGCAGGCCCTCCAGGGAGCCGACCTGCACTAGAAAAAAGGCCATCCAATCACAACAGATTCCTGCAGTGCCTATGTTTGAAGCCGCGCAGTTACTTATAGGCCCTGAATAAAGTCACACCATCAGAAGCGACAAGCAATGCTGATGTGCTTATCATAAAGAAATTCAAACGGTTTATTCAAATCATTTGGAAAAACCCAACCAAATATCGGAAGAAAAGGCATGATTGATGACAGATAAACCGAGGCCATGAATTCATTATGGATGAATCACTGAAGCAAAAGTAACTTGATTTATCTGATGATGCTTTACAGTGCTGCTGTGATTAATGGACTCACAAACTGTAGTGAGAAAAACCTAATGAAATTAGAATTTGAAATTTGGTATCATTTGAATAGCCAGGCACCGGTGCCAATAGCAAATCGATGCCTCTGCCTAGCTACCATGTACTTAATCAGTTCACATTATACAACATTATACAAAGTCTGTCAATACATCGATGAAACGTAACACACCAGACTGTCTGTTGGGGATTAATCTGTTCTGTATTGTGCTGAAAAAGCCTTTATAGCTGCTACTGCACTTTTTCCTCTCAGCGATTAAAAACACATTGACCGTAGAACTATATCACCAGACATATTACTGCCTGAAAAACAACATTAGTCACAGAGATGAGATATCCAAACCACAGGGATTAGTCACCAGGGAAGAGGAACAAGGCTAAGCGAAGCTAAATAAGGGTTTACTGTTACACCTTTTGATTCCTGCTTCGGTGTTTGAGACAGTATCACATGTCAAATACAGCTTTGTGTCATCAAAACAAACCAGGAAACTGTCAAATTCAGCTCAGCAAATCCGTCTGAGAATAAATCCCATGCTGTGGATGGTGACAGGGGTGGATTATAAAGGTGCATGATATCTTAGTCTTAGGTGCAGTGAAACCTATCAAAGAAGAGACTTTTAAAAAGATGACTCATTATATGATGTGTGTCTCTGTGATGTGAATGTGTGTAAGTGACAGCTTCCAATTAATTGGTATATCAGTGATGGCAGTTGTATTGTTCAATCTAATTTCCTGCATGTTTGCGCAGCTGTTCATAAGGTTTACTGTACTGAATGTGTGTTGAAATTGTGGATTTGATCCTAGGCAACATCACCTAACGTCTAACAAAACATTGGATGAATGCAGGTCTCTTTTCATCACAAAAGAGATTGCATAAGCTTCATACAGTAGTTATAGGTGGTTAATCAGTAAAATAGTAAATAATGGTAATAAAGTGGAGATGGAAGTGACTTCATCTTTTGTTATGGAGTGTTAATTTCAGACTTTTTGCAACATTTACTAGCTCCTAATAAAAGATTGATGATGATTTTTGGTTAAGAGGAGATAAAATATACTTCTATTAATCCCAATTTGGGAGAAAATAAATTGTCACAGCAGCACATAAACAATTGCAGATGAATTGAAAATACAATTAGATACAAAATAAACATAAACAGCCAATATGTACAAACAGTGAAAAAAAAAACTGAACAGTACATTTGTCCTAGATAAACTCAACATGAAATTACGATTTTCTACCGACTGCATTTGAACGCAGCATCTACAGATTCCGTCGCGTGCCGTGCAACAGTTTTGCCGCGATACACAAATAACCGTTTGGGAAAACAAAGCAGGTAAAGTCAAAGAGAAAAGACGAATTAAAAAAGAAAAAAGGTCTTAGGTATAACTGAAACTAAGCTAAAGATATTCTAACTATTACATTCAGACATAGTTAAAACCCTCAGGTAATTTAGAGGTGTGATAAGAGTGAACAAGTCACTGTGTTAATGCTAACTTTACTAGCCTTGCTAGCTAACTACTTAACAAAACTTAGCAAGTAACTGCTGTCTGTTTGTTTTAATTGTCAGAATAAGGCCATGTTAGAAATTGAGAAATGCTTTAATAACTTTGTTCTAGTTGGAATTAAACCACAACTTTCACCTTTTATTGTTTTATTTGTTTTACCTAATTACAGTGCCTGTAAATGTATTCAAAACTGGACTGGATTTAAGTGATGATTTGATAAAATGGCTGCTCAGACGTTCATTGCGATCTCTGAGCTGCATCCCAACCTCTCTCATCCGGTGAGTTTAGATATACAGCTATTTCATATCTATGTTTTTCTACAATCTCCCTTTAAACAAAACAAGTGTATAAAAGCCATGAAAAATTGTCTTAAATTATGGATAATTGTGGCCGGTTTTTCTGAGTTTGTTTTGTTAACTGACCACTGATTCAAATGTCCAATATTGTAATTTTCATTGTCTTTTAAATATTTTTCAGAAAGTGGCAGGCATCGTCATTGGGAAATCTGATGTCAAAAGCTTCCCTGACAGAAAAAGTTAGTATTTCGTCACATTAGTTTACATAAAGTTGTTAATTTCAATGTCACACTCTCCCAACATCACTGCACCTCATTGTGTTGTACACCAGCCCCCTCTTCTGGAAGCTTTTTTTCTCCATTTCTTTCCCATTCAACTGGATTGAACACTAACTGAACCTATGTATCCGAATTTCAGATATCGGTGTGGACAGATTCACGTTTGGCTTCACTATCAAGGACTCGCCTGACTTCTTCGTTAATGTCACGGCATGGGGGAACGACTTATACGTCAATGGGCTCACCAACAGCTTCAGCACTGGAGACTGTGGTGAGTCTCAGTGAGGAAGTCACTGTCAAAGACCCAGAAGCTTGAAAAGTTCCTCAAAATTACTGGATTTGGGCAAATAGAAGTGCTTATATCTTGTTTTTCTTTTATTTAGTCGTAGTACAAATTAAGCTTTGGTCATACCAGCTTTTGATATGTCTTTACTTGTAGAATACAAATTAAGCATTGGTCATGCCAGCTTTTGATATGTCTTTACTTGTAGAATACAAATTAAGCTTTGGTCATGCCAGCTTTTGATATGTCTTTACTTGTAGAATACAAATGAAGCTACACAAAACCGTCTTGATATAATACAAAATGTAGCAATAAGTTACTTTTAAAAATGCCTAAACACGTTAAATCAAATACAAAAACATAAAACTAATGTGAATGACATTTTTCTCATCATTTTTTCCAGTCATTGTTGAAAATCCTTTAGTTTCCAGCAAAGACCCGGAGAAAGGGGACAAATTCTGTCCCACAACACCCAGGTAGTTATCACTTTTTAATACAGATTTCACTTCATGGTCACTCTCTGGAGCTTTTAACAGCTGGAGGGTAATAATGTTAATATGTAACTGTGTGATGATGGTGTTCAAAGGCCTGTGTCTGCTCTGTTAGCTTCTACAGGCTGATGGTGACGGAAGTTCACTCCCAGGTGTCTCTGTGTGCCGATATGGGCACCATCGAGCGGCTGCTGCCTCTGATCCACCACCCAGTGAAAGACCCCGGGGATTTCTACTCTCTGGGAGACATCGTGGCCAACGGGCAGAGGCTGGAGGGCACGGTGATAAATATACTGGCTGCAGTGAGATCGGTAAGACGCCTTAACATCACATGCGTTCAGTATTGAATAGCATTGAAGAAGCGATATAATAATATACTTTTTATTACATTCAAGCTTTGCTATATTAGTTATTTGCTTTTTTTGATGATCCTACATTTCTGTCAAGCTGCTGCATCTACTTTTACTTTTGTATGTTGTTTCCTACATTTCCCAGAAGTCTTTTCTATGTGTCTGAATATGCAATTGAATAAGTGTTGCATGTTAAATCTGTCATGTTTAAAACAGGTGATGACATTTTTGAGATATCATTGATTTAGGGAAGGTGTTTTTTCCTACAGAGAACGAGAGAAATTGAAAAACCAAAATATATTTTCACATATTGATTGCATTAGATGTAGGGATGGGTATCGTTAAGGTTTTAACGGTACTACTACTTTTATCGATACCGCTTATCGATCCGGTCCTAATTTACTAAACATAATACTATTTCACATCAAAAGAAACAACAGGGTTTTAACAAATCGTATTAAATAATGTGATGACAGAACTGTAAACAGAATAGCTGAAACTTTAACAAAATAAATAACTCAGTTACCTCTAATCATTAACCCATGTTTGTATCATTGAGGTAACTCTGTGTGTTGCTGCTAGCATACATATACCTGACGTGGAAACGTTACTCGTGGATGGGGCTACAGAGCTACTAGAAAGACAGTCGAAACGGTGCATTTCTCCGTCTGAATGTGGTGCACTTTTGCTAAATGTTTAGACCAATTGCTCGTGTTACCGCCCTTACATGCTAAACTCTGATTGTACTTTTGGCAACGAGCATTGTCCACATCGAGACGGGTAAACTTTAACCACACCTTGGAGCACTTAGTTCTCCTCGCCATCTCCTCCGTGTGTGTGTGTGTGTTGCTGCATGTAGCAGAGCGTGTGTGTAAACCGCCCCTCCCCCTCGCACGCAGGCGGGGGAGAGAGATCTCTCGTCTGGATTGCGATATAATGTTTGTGTAGCAATAAAACACATGACATATATTTTTTAGATGTCTCCAGTACCGATAAAAAGACCGATAACGCCGGAGCTTAACGGTACCACGGTCTTTAATAATTCAGCCCCGGGGCCCATTTAATACCGGGGCTCGGTACCCATCCCTAATTAGATGTTGGTTTTTCTGCGGTATTTTTCTCCACTTTAAGGTGCAGCGCGGGTGGAAAAAAAGCTGTAAAAGTTCCCTGAGCTTAAACAGAATAATGATAAGGGTTTTTGAAAAAGTGTTCTGAGGTCAAACTGGGAAAAGTAGGGTTACCTCTTCCTTAGATCGGGGAGTCCAGGAACCTTTTTTCAATGAGCCTGAATGCTAAGCAAATATATATATGGTTTCAGGGTGTCTGCGGGGTCTTAAAGTAAAAAGTATTAAAAGTTGATATATCAATTTAGCGAAAATGAAGGCTATTAAAAAGTATTAAACGGCATTTTCCAAGGTATTACATTTTGTAGCTTGTTTTCAATAAGTATATCAATTGTCCAAAGAGGTTGTATTCTACAGTCTGCCTGAATGTAATCATTGCGTAGGTGTGTAGTGTGATTCTGTGTAGTTTATTTATGGCATCCCGTTGGATTTGACGTCATCTGAACAGGACATCGCGCGCTCACTGCTTGATAGCGCGAAGGCCTGTTTACGCCGGTTGTTAAACAACATCGTTATGGGGAAATGCAAGTTTGCGTCCAAATGGTTGGAAGATAAGGAGGAAGGACAATCAATACTGTATATAGTAAATGTGAGGTAAAGTGTGTCGCCAATGTAACCGGTTAAAACTCAGTGGCGATGAGGTCTTAAAATGTATGGCAAGGGTCTTGAAAAAGGTCTTAAAAGGTCTTACATTTGACTTCAGGATTCCTGCATATACCCTGGGTTTTCTAATTTAACTAAATATACATATTTTAAATTGCCTAATTGACTACATTGTGTCTGTTTTGTCTGTGTGGTTACTTTGTGGTGTTCTCATTGATTCACCATAATTTTAAGAAGTTCAGAGAGAGGCCAAACCCTTCTCTTAATATCACTGCGCCTGTTCACAGAAAGGAAAGATACTGTGAAATGAACTTCTGATGACCCTGTTTACATGTTCAGATTGGAGAGATGAAGCAGTTCATCACTTCAGACCAACGCAAAGGGCAGAGGCTGGAAGTGAAACTCTTTGATGACTCCGTGTCTTCCTTCCCTCTCGTCTGGTGCGTCTTTTATCTGTTTGGAAAAGTGAATAACTTGTGTTGCATTCGTTCCATGTTCCATCTCCTTGGCCCCCTCGCATCACCGCTGAGTATCTTTAGGTTAACCGCACATTTACTTTGATGAGATGCAGCTTTAGATTAACCTGCTGAACTCCATGTGCGTTTGATTTCCACCGAGTAACTCCCTGACCTCTGTTTTACCCACAGCTGGGACAGAGAAGCCATTCAGCTCGTGCAAACTTTGATACCCAAGGAGACGGGTAGGTTAGCAGCTGCTGCTCACTTCCAGCCACAAAATGAATCTGTATTTAACTGTTGTTCCCGCCTGTCACGTCTCATTAGCATACTGTAGTGGAGAGAAACATGGAGGCGGATATCTGAGATGTTACTCTGTGTTTATGTTTAAAATAGCGTTCTGTTGTTTTAACTTTTATTCTTCATTCACAGTGCTCTTCATAGCCGATGCAAAGATTGGTTTTGACAGCTTTCGCAGCGGCATGACAGCAACGGTTAACGCAAAAACTATTATCACTCTCAACCCTGGTGAGGCTTTACAGCAACAGTTTATAAAAACACAGCATCTGATATATAACTTTTAAATGTGGAATTAATCAAAAACAAGATTTTCAACCGTTTCCATTGTGATCCTGCTGTGTACTGTAAGTCATTCATAATTTGCTCTCAGACACCAGAGAGGCCAGTCTGCTGTTCAGCTACGCCAAAGAGGTGGCAGAGTCTGGAGCTCTGGATCAGGACGAGAAGCCAGAAGACGTGCCTGGTGGGTTACTGGGAAGAACTCCCCTCCTTCTCATACTGTTACTGTAGTATTAGAATGAGCATAAATCCTTCTTTTTGTTTTAATTCCCTTATGTTATCATTTACTTTCTGTCTTTTACATTTCCTTTAAAGTCAGTGTTAATTGGCAATGCACTTCTAACTGTTATCCTACTCCCTGATACATGCAACATTTTCTTATTGCAGTCAAGACAACTCACGTGTTTCTTAATATGTTTATTAGAAGCAGCATATAGTTTGAGTTTGGCGTCTAGACTCGGCCTCATCACTCCACAGATTTACAAAGAACATTGAGTGATGACTAGATAACTATCCCCCGAGCCTACAGGTGGAAGCTGGGGTGGAAGCTGCTGGGGTGGAAGCTGGGGTGGAGCTGGGGTGGTGGTGGGGCAGGCAAGCAGCAACAACATGAAACACAGCAGCAGGAACATGAAAGCAGCAATAGCAAGTGAACACAGCAGTGGCAGCAGCAGCATAGCGAGGCAGAGGCAGGAAGACCTGGCAGCTTAAATAGAGCGGCATGTTTAGGAGAATGTGTTTGGTTGGTTGTAAGAGGGACGAGGTGCGTCACGTGTTTATGTATTATTGGTGCTCGAGTTGACTGCCTGAACTAGCTCGCAGGCTTCGCCCCATTTGCGCTAAATGGCTCAAATCAAAATGTTCCTTGTGATATTCTGACCACAAAATATAAGGAAACAAAATTCACAATGAATTGATCCTACTTACAAGTACTGCCTGTATAGCCTGCCTTAGACCTAGATCATTGTCCAAATATATATAAAAAAAATAAGCATTCCCACATAATAATCATCTTTGTGCTGTAAAAAATACACCAAATATCGGGCTGAAAGTGGTCCCTGTCAAACTACATCATTAACTACAATGCCCATCAATCTCTATTTAGGGAAATACTAACACTTTAGTTTATGAGTCAATTAAAAAAGATTAACAGGGTGTCCGCGGGGTCTTAAAAAGTATTAAAAGTTGATAAATCAATTTAGCGAAAATGAAGGCTATTAAAAAGTATTAAACGGCATTTTCCAAGGTATTACATGTTTTGTAGCTTGTTTTCAATAAGTATATAAATTGTCCAAAGAGGTTGTATTCTACAGTCTGCCTGAATGTAATCATTGCGTAGGTGTGTAGTGTGATTCTGTGTAGTTTATTTATGGCATCCCGTTGGATTTGACGTCATCTGAACAGGACATCGCACGCTCACTGCTTGATAGCGCGCGAAGGTCCGTTTACGCCGGTTGTTAAACAACATCGTTATGGGGAAATGCACGTTTGCGTCCAAATGGTTGGAAGATAAGGAGGAAGGACAATCAATACTGTATATAGTAAATGTGAGGTAAAGTGTGTCGCCAAGGTAACCGGTTAAAACTCAAAGTGGCGATGAGGTCTTAAAATGTATGGAAAGGGTCTTAAAAAAGGTCTTAAAAGGTCTTACATTTGACTTCAGGATTCCTGCATATACCCTGATTAATCTTCAGAGAAGTTTTTTTTAAGCTTGTTCTGAAAGCACTTCAACTTGAGTACGAACGCACTATTTTTATGGAATTAGTTATCAATAAGAATAAGATATACTGTCTTATCAGAAACCTATAAACAAAAAGACTGCACTCACGTTTGTGTGTGTTTGCCTCTGTGTGTGCAGTGGAGTCCATCACTGACGTGTACACCGTGAGCCAGCTGAAGCAGAAGGCCCAGGAGATTTCTGAAATGTTCTTCGGGATCACATACAGCTTCATCTCCAAACTCGACCTGAACTCTTCTGTTTCTAAAATCATCAAGACTCGCTGGTAAATCCATAAAGTGCATTTGTTATTAAACAGCTGCTGTATTAACTGTTTTCCCCTCAATTCTTTCATCATCTGCAGAGGTGGGAAGTAGTGGAGTACAAATACTTTGTTACTGTACTTGACCCATAGATGCACGAGTGCCTGGAGCCTACACTCTTCCATAAGTGGGTCAAAAAGGACCCGTATTAGAATAATGTGTTTTTATGCCATTTTTGTCATTTTGGTTAAGAAAAATCACTTGTATAATATTTCGTATTATATTTTGGTTCACTAGAAATATTTTATATTTAATTTTTCACTATTTATAATTTTAGAACTTTTTTTTACATTTAGAAAAAAAACGTTTTGAACATATCGATGCAAAGATCTCCGCTATTCTGAGACCCTCACAGTATTCCAGTCCCTTTTCAAAACTCATCTCTTCTCCTCTTGTCTACTCATAGCCCACCCCCCATCAATCCATGCCGGTTGATCAAGTTTGATAGTCCTATACCCCCCACCCTAACCTTCCCTTATATTGTAAAGCAATTTTGAGTCCTTGAAAAGCCCTATCAAAATATAATGTATTAATATTATTATACTGACAGGTATCAGATCTTGCTGTGTACAATAATCTTCCTGAGAGGTGTCACTTGTGATGTAGTCTGTGTGGTCTACAGTGAATGTATTCCTGACAGCAACAGGTGATAAGAATCAAAGGTTCCCATAGGATTCCATAGAAAATGCATGCGGGTCATTTTGACCCACTTATGGAAGCTTGGGGTAGAAATACAAAAACTACAATTTCTTAAAATGTAAATGTAAAATTTGAATGGCATGATATCCAAAACATGGTTTTTGAGGAATAGCTGGAATATGAAATGATAAAAAAAATGTAATTACAAAGATACTTCAAGAAAACCACCTCACCGGGTCAAAAAAGACCTACTTATGCATCTAAGGTTTAATTACTTTTTTCTGGTATCAGTACTTTACTCCACTACTTATTTTTCTGACGACTTTTTTCATCAAAACAGGCTGGTTCCTTTAGTTTGAATGTGTGTTTGGTGGCGTGATCATTATTATTTAGAGTCATTGCGTGCCTATTGATTTGAACACGATCCGTGTATCCATCATTTCCTGGTCTTCTCTAAACAAGAGGGACCAATGAAAACGTTGTCATGTTGCCGTTGTTCAGCATGGAAACATTCATTAGCTAACAATGACATTATTGTTCTATTAATATAAAGGGAGGTCAGGTACTCTTTAAAACAGCTGCTAGTTATGGGTACTTTTTACTTAAGTAAGTTTCGAAGCCCATACTTCTTTACTTTGACTTGAGTAAAGAAGTTTAGTCAGTACTTCTACTTTTACCAGAGTACTTTTAAACGTGAGTATCTTTACTTGAGTAAAGGATTTGTGTTACTTTTGCCTCCTCTGATCATCTGTTTCCTGACCCTCTTCAGCACCAGGTGTAAGTTCATGGTGACGGAAGAGGAGGTGAGCTGCAGCAACCTGATGTGTCCGGGCAGGGATCAGATGTTCTCCAGCGCCACGGGCTTCGACATGCTGATGGACTTCACGGACCACACCGGCACGCTGCAGGCCTGCTCTCTGAGGAGCCCGCTGGCAGAGAAGGCTCTCGGCTGCACGGTCAGTAACGCCTCACAGGATCATCAATCATCCTCAACTCTATATGCGGTTTCATCCGGGAGTTAAAGAACGTGAGAGCAATGGGATGAATAGTTTCTTTAACAAGGGGCCACAACATGTAGAAGGTCTCAAATCCAAGACATTCAACATGAGAATATGAAAAACAAAACGTATAGAAATCAAATCAACACTGAGAACGTAAATAACCCAGTTATAACAAAAATGAATTAAAAGATAGGTTATATATAAGGTCATCCTACATATTCTCCTCATTTTAAAGAAGCCATATTATATTATGTTGGGGTGTCACACAGTCCAGTTCCTTTTTGTATGCAGCCTTTATAATCCTTCCATTATTAATCCCAGTTTCCTCCTATTACCTCCACCAATGGTGTCCATCTTTCTTTAAAAGTTTCTCTCTGTAATCGTAGCATATATGTAATACTGGTGAATTTCGAGTATAACACGAGCAACTCTACCCTGCTTGAATACAACTACAATATGCAGTATTTTCTTCCACTGGACAGTATTTAAGTTTAAAGGTCACCTATCATGCTATTTTTAGGCAATAGCATAGGTCTCAGATATATACAAATATATAAAAAACATGTCTATGAAGTGTTTTGCTCAAAATACCAAACAGATCACCCATTCTAGCCATGCCTCATATCCCTCTATTTCACTTCCTGTTTCAAAAGTGCTGATTTGGGGTATAAAGCTTAAAAAAAAAAAAAATAATAAAATAAAAGAGGAGGGGGCTGAGCTCATGCGGGACCCGGCAGCTACTGTCTAAACTAAATACTGCCGTGATGAAACGCCATATCATGGATTATCAAGGATTATTTCTGAAACAGTATGGAGCTCAAAGGCTTTCTCTCTTGCCGGTTATACCACAAGGTGAGTTCCTTTTTATTTCCTGCTTCTTCACACACATGCTCTCCAGTACAGGTTAGCTCTGAGTGTTAGCGATGCTAATGTAAACACCGACCATATCACGTCCAAAACAGTCGGGCATTGTTTCTGATAGCAACGTTTCTGATAGGGCCGTGGGTCCACATTTCAGATATTACGTCATATCGGACGCAAATCTGGATCAGCTCCGTTGTTCCCCCGTTTTTAGAGATTTGGGTACGGAGGAAAAGAGAGAGGGTTTTATTTTCTGACGCTGCGTGAGTTCCCTGACACACCGGGGACACATCTTTATGTATAAAAGACATCAAAAGGTGCATTTTGCATGATAGGTCCACTTTAAGTTCTGTTTAATCTTATTCTATTTAACATGTATATGGTTTACTTCTTTCTGCCTTTACGTGCACTGTTGCTCCACTTGCTCCCTTCTCTTTCACGGTTTTATTTCTATTTCTTCTTGCCTTATTTTTACCTAGTTTTCAGTCTTAAGTATATTTTATGTTCCACTGTTGGAGGAGCTTGGGACTTTAGATTTGAATTGCCAAACTAACCTTTAGCTACTGTGAATATGACAATAAAGCCTTTGAATCCTGTGTTACGTTTGTGTTTACATCTACGCTGGAAAGTAGAATTTGCTGCTGTGTAAATATAATAAATCCATGTCATGTTGTACTTTTCTCTTATGAACTGGTATCTTAAGCAGCTATGCTCCAAGGGGATAAACCACATTTGAATTTCTTCCATCAGACAGAGGAGTTCACCAATCTGACTGATGACCAGCGGACGGCAATGAAGTGGAAATTACTTTTGGAGAGATGCAAGATATACGTGAAGGTACTGTAGCTTTTGATTAAATAATGTGTGTTACCTATAAAAGAAAATCATATTAGCTTTTTATTAGCAACCCCCCACTTTAAATGTTCTTTTAGTCTTTATTATTCACCTACCTTTAAATTGTTTTATTTTATAGGACTTAATCTTTTTATTTTATTTCTGTTGTACCTATATGTTCACTTTGTTTTATGGGGTTTTATATTTTACATTGTTGCATCGACTCTTGTGTCTTATCTGTCGGAGAGAAACCATTATTTATTTTAATTTTATTATCATACATTTGACCTCCTTGTGTCTATTAACCTGATCAAATGTTATATTTTGCTGCATGTACCTTTTAAAGTTCTTAACAAATAATAAACTTGTGATGTGTCATTTTGTAAAGCACTTTGAGCTGCATGTGTTGTATGAAAAGTGCTATATAAATAAAGCTTTATTATATATTTAAATATTGTAATGAAACGTTTCAGATCCTCCCCTCCATTAAGATGAAGAGTGGGATGAGGGCGGTGGTTCTGGACTGTTCTGTGGCCGACCCAGGAGAGGTGAAGCATCACATGTCCGCCCTGCTGCAGCAGCCATGAGCAGAACACATAGTTACAGTACAGTTCTGATTGAAATGTAATAGATGGTCATTTATATACATGTGGAATTTGTGTTTTGAGAACATTACATTCTTTGCATAATATATTTATTTATTTAACTTATTTATTTAAATATGTATTAAAGGATATACTGTTCGCATGACTGCTTGAAACTGTTGAATTAACTAACTTATATGTTATACATTAAAATAAAGTTATATGTCAATATCTCATGTATCAATCAGCCTTTATTGTTCCATGTAAAGATGGTTTGATGAGCAGCCGCACTCATAAATAACACCATAATATAATTGTAATCACTTACCCATGTTTGTTGTGAACTAGTCAAAGTCAAAGTTAATTTTATGGTCAATCTTTCAGTTTGTGTGTACAGACAGAGAGATCGAAATACCCCACAATCCCGAATACAAAAACAAATATATATAAAAATATGTATGTATGTAACTAAGTATTACTTCAACCATCTATCTCTGAATTCCTAATAATATCCTGATTATAGTACACGCTTTTTACATGCTGTGTAATTTTTGTTAACTACATTCAACACGATCCAGCCACACCTGCTAGCTGAGAAGCTGTCAGTGATGCAGGTGGATCACAGCCTGGTGGCCTGGATCACAGACTACCTCACCAGCAGACCTCAGTATGTCAGACTGCAGGGCAGCGTGTTGATGTGCAGCTGAGCAACACTGGAGCCCCCCAAGGAACTGTGCTGTCACCATTCCTGTTCACCCTCTACACCTCAGACTTCCGCTTCAACTCCGGCTCATGCCACCTACAGAAGTTCTCCGATGACTCCTCCATTGTCAGCTGCGTCATAGATGACAACGAGGAGGAGTACAGGGCCCTGGTGGAGAACTTCGTAGGCTGGTGTGACAACAATCACCTCCAGCTCAACATCAGCAAGACTAAGGAGCTGGTGGTGGACTTCAGGCGGAGCAGGAAGAGGCCTCTGACCCCCATCACCATCGAGGCTGCTGCAGATGTTTTACCAGTCTGGTGGCCAGTGTGCTCTTCTTTGCCGTGGTGTGCTGGGGTGGAAACACAAACACAAGGGACACTGACAGGCTGAACAAGCTCGTGAGGAAGGCTAGCTCTGTAGTTGGAGTACAACTGGACAATCTGGAGGAGGTGGCAGAGGGGAGGACGAGGAGGAAGCTAGACAGTATCCTAGAGAACCTCTCACCCACTCCATGCAGAGCTAGTGAAGATGAGGAGTACGTTCAGCCACAGACTCATCCCTCCACGACACAGCACCAAGCGCCTCGGACAGTCCTTTGTGCCTGTAGCTATCAGGCTGCACAACAAGGGGTCAATAATGTAAAATACATGATCTGTTTGGTATTTTGAAAAAAAAACGTATAAATATACCTTATATAGGTGTGGCCCTACAATATATTATTCAAATATAGCATGATAGGTCTCCTTTAATAAGCACCGTAACTTTCATGATATAATTTCTCGGTCATAATCGGTTGTTTCCGTGAACGGCCGACTGTTGTGTGACGGCAAATGCTGCGGCTGCAAGGCATTGTGGGGCAGCATTTTCTCCTCTCCTTTCGGTGAGGGTCCAGTGGTTCCTAAGCTAAAGGAGGTTATAAAGGAAGTTTGAAACCTCCTTTCTATCATCTAGAGCAGTGGTTTTCAAACTGTGGGGCGCGACCCCTGGTGGGTCGCGGAGGTACTGCAGGGGGGGCGCGGGAAGATTTTTGCTTTTTTTTAAATTATTTTCTCCTTTTAGCTTTGTGAAGCACCTTGAGATCACGTTGTTTTTAAAGTGTGCTATATAAATCAAATGTATTATTATTATTATTAAATTGTAAACAAACACTGCTCGAAAATATCTCATTGGTCAGAGAGCTGTGGGCATAATGCTGCCTTTTGCAACATCCTACTTGTGTGAGATAGGCTTTTCTGCTGTTGCTGCCATCAAAACGAAATACAGATCAAAGCTCAACATTGACAATGAATTGAGAGTGGCAGTCTCAAAACAACAGCCCCGGTTTGAGAAGATCTGCAAGGGAAAGCAAGCACACACAAGTCATTGATAGGCTATGTGTGGAATAGGAATGGTAAAGTGATGTGATAGTTTGCAACCTGCAGTAGAAATAGTAGTTAAGTGTTCATTAATATATTTTCCTTAAAGAAATTTGAATTTAAAAATCTACTACTCAGGGAAGAAGGCCTACTAGTTTTAATTAGGCCAAATTAATTCACAGTATCTATTACAAGCACTTTTGTTCATGTGTAATCCATAATACAATATAAAATTATAGTTGGATCATTCTATCTTCTTATTATTAGCAGAGAAAATGTAATGTTTTTACAACAATATACAATTAATCCTACCAATATATATGGGTTGGGGGGTCCCGAAAATATTTCCAATTACCCAAGGGGGGCCCGACTGAAAAAGTTTGGGAACCACTGATCTAGAGAATTCGAACGGCACTTATCATGGCTGCCACTGAGGGACTTCCGGTCATTTCACTCCGTTAGGAAGGTTCCTAAGCTAAATTGACTATTCGACTTCAGCCCTGATATATTACTCGACTGTGGTCCATTTATCCTGCTATGATACAATACGTCACAAGATGGCGGCAAAGCGACGGTTATCAAAGCGGAACGTTTGAATCATCAGTGTGTGTTCCTACCGGACACATTACGGGCCGGGGACGTTCCTATTTTTCACGTCAACACCAACAACAACTGAAGGTAACAAAAACTTGTACATTTTATTCTGTAAGGTAGTATAAATGATCACAAATAATGTCACACAGTGAAATAAGTCACAATGTTTTAGCTGTTGAAATATAGCTGTTATCTAACTGCCTTTATTGCAATGACCCTTAACAACTAGCTCTGCTAACGTTAGCGTGCATGTCACAAGTTAAATGTATTATTCCCACAGTATTGCACTTAATTAAACTACCTTTCTGTTTAAAGTTGCCATTAAAAAGACAGAAATCTGCAGCAGCTGACTGTCTTATATCTCCACGCAGTTTTATTCATGCCTCTGTTTGCATTTCACATATTAATTTATATTACAGTAAAGTATTGTATTACTTGTTTTACGTCTTAAGTATATTGCATGTTGCACAATTGGAGGAGTCTGGATCTGAAGGTATTAATTGCCAAACTACCATTTACCATGTAAACAGTTTTATTCCTGTACAATATTACATTTTACATTCTGTTTGGAGCTCATCTTATTCTATTAATAAATGTTTATCGTTTACTTCTCCTGCAACATTCTCTTGCACAATTTTATTTCCATTTGGTTTCTTTTTGCACTATTTTATGTCTTTTTATATATTTTTAATTCATTGTTGGTGGAGCCTGGGACTTTCATTGCCATAACTACTGTTAAAAAAATATCACTCGTCACCGGCTTGGTCTTCAATCTCGATCCATGTATTTCTGATCCTCTCAGAATGGAAGTAGTCATCACATACAGAGCATCAACTAGTTCCTGAACAGTGTCCTTCACATGCTGATATACAAGAGAGGGAGTTACCCAGTCACAAGATGGAGGAATAGAAAGCAGTATTCAATGTTTAGTTCAGATTAGCTCCACGTCAGAAATGATCATGCTTGTCATATGTCTATCTCCATAGAGGCTGAATCATCATGTTAATCACATAGCTATCATATGCCTAAAACAGTCCTGATGCTCTTCTAGGTAATCATACATCCTGTCATGTACACAGCTACAGTTGGGATACCTTTGTTATCATGTTACTCTCAGATTGGAAGAGGACATTCAGTATTTCCCCAACAACTACACTGTAGCTGCTGTGCATATTACAATATAACCTTTGAACCCTTGAATCTTACCTCCCTCTGTGAGCTGTGACAGCCAGCAGCAGCAGCAGAGATGAATGTGAACGCGGGCACGGTGGGCAGCGACCCGGTCATTCTGGCCACGGCTGGATACGACCACACCGTCCGCTTCTGGCAGGCGCACAGCGGCATCTGCACCAGGACGGTCCAGCACCAGGACTCTGTATCCTTACCGTGACTGAGAGCAACAGTGTGCTTTTACTGTGACATGAGGGTGATTGTGTACAGAATGCATATTACACAAACACATGTGGGTCATTCCAAGTTTTATTATCTCGAATCGTATAGATCTACTCCAAATATTTGAAATTGTAATGTTTGTGTATTCTTGCCTTTATCACTGGATTGGGTTGTAAGGCAAGTCAAGGCAAGGCAAGTTTATTTATATAGCACCTTTCAACACAAGGCAATTCAAAGTGATTTTGTACTAAACACCCAATAATTATATAGTGGATAATGGACGAATGTAACATCATCATTTTTATATATAGAGTATACTTAATACATTACTGTAATAAAATCTATATTGACAAATCGATGCTGTCAATAAAGCATTTGTCTTTTGCATTTCCAGAATTTGACTGTACTCACTGTAGTAACTCTCTGATTCTATTGTATAAAGACAGACTTGCTCAAGTTGGCTAACCAGATCAAGAGCTGTAAAATATTACAGACATTAAAAAAACAATCACCTTTTCTTAACGATTGCTCCCAGCAAGTCAATTCCCTTGAGGTGACGCCTGACAGGAGTATGATTGCAGCAGCAGGTTGGTCACATTTTCTCAAACTTTCTTCTGCATTATATATTTAAGTGAATATCTCCTTTAATAAGTAAATTCCACTCTGTGTTAATAGGTTATCAGCACATCCGCATGTACGACCTGAACTCCAACAACCCAAACCCTGTGATAAACTACGACGGCGTGAGCAAGAACATCACGTCTGTGGGTTTCCATGAGGACGGACGCTGGATGTACACGGGAGGAGAGGACTGCATGGCTCGCATATGGGACCTTAGGTATATAGAGGAAGCTCATTGTGCTAAATGAAATTCACTCTGTGTTAAAAAAAACTTACTTTAATCCCTTATGCTCCCTCCAGGTCAAGAAATCTGCAGTGTCAGAGGATATTCCAGGTCAACGCTCCAATCAACTGTGTGTGCCTGCATCCCAACCAGGTGAGACATCAATTACAGTCTAGGATATGCATTTGTTTATATATTATTGTAAGACAGTTAAGAGTTTATGCCGAAAAGACTTGCATTAAACCATGAGTTGTTACATTTTTCAGGCAGAGCTGATTGTTGGCGATCAGAGTGGAGTGATTCATATCTGGGATCTGAAGACGGACCACAACGAGCAGCTGATTCCTGAGCCAGAGGTCTCCATTAACTCTGTTCACATCGACCCGGATGCCAGTTACATGGCAGCGGTCAACAGCTCGGTCAGTACTCAAAAAGTCAGCAAATGGCGCTGTGTTTTGATACATCGGTATGTTAAAATGATAGGCCACCTACAGTCGGTCGCCATTGGTACGCCCCTAGTTCTGAAAAGCAGACGGGAGTACCGGCACAGAAGCCAATTGAAAGAAAGAAAAGTCAATATCAGTATGAAATGTTTGCTATATTTGCTACATGTTTTCAGCACCTTACCTCGCTGTCAGTCATGCATTTTCAAGCCTTTATATTCACCTATGCTGTCTTCAAAGAAATAGAAAATAGAAAATAATCAAAATATAGCACTTGAATATTTCTGATTTCTTTTTGGTGGTGGCTATATTGTGTTTTGCTTCTGCCCCCTTGAAGTCCTTGAGGTTACTGTATATGAAAGGTCTTCTTTTCTCTAACAGGGAAACTGTTATGTGTGGAACCTGGCTGGAGGGGCAGGAGACGAGGTGACGCAGCTCATCCCCAAAACCAAGATCCCGGCACACAAACGCTACGCCCTCCGCTGCAAGTTCAGCCCTGATTCCACGTGAGTGCCCTCCTCCTCCTTTACACACTGTACATCTTTCTCTGATTGTCCCTGCTGATCAAACACATATGTGTGTGTTTTTTTAATCCCCTCCAGTCTGTTAGCCACCTGCTCAGCGGACCAGACCTGTAAGATCTGGAGGACGTCTAACTTCTCTCTGATGACGGAGCTGAGCATCAAGAGCAACAACCCCGGGGAGACGTCCCGAGGCTGGATGTGGGACTGCGCCTTCTCCGGAGACTCCCAGTATATCGTCACTGGTCAGTACCTTTTATATATATGAATCAGGAAAAAGCCAAAAAATCTTGACCAAAAAACTTGACTAATGCCACTTTTGAAAGAACCTTAGCCTTGTGAAAATCAGATCAGGACACTCCGTAGTCCTAGAGCCATTTTGGCACGTTGATGACACCCCACACGTCTCCTCATTTCTATTCTCCCCTTGTCTTGCCACATTTGATCCAACACATCTTTAAACACTGTTTGTATATATATATATATATATTTATGTTAGGGCTGTGCGATTATGGCAAAAATCATAATCACGATTATTTCTGGTCAATATTGATATCATTATTAAATACGATTATTCATTGACTTTAAAACATCCATTTATTGAACTTTAAACCAACTAAAATAATAATTTGAACAGTATGTTTTTAACAGTTGATTACCCTGAACTTTAAGTATAATTCATCTGAAAAACAATAAATTATACATTTATATCTACATTTAAATAAATAATATCAAAATAATAAATACCAATAAAGAAGATAAACAAATATTTTGGAGCGCACTTCCACAAGCTACTAAACATATATAAATATGATAACTAATGTCACTCACAACCTGTAATGTTTAACTATACTGCTACACGCAGTGCTCTTATTTTGGTAACCCCTTATCCGGAAACAGGAAGTAGCTAAGAGGCTCCGGCTTGGCGAGTTAGTGAAAGTTGACTGAACGCTAGAGCTGACCGGAGAATAAAGACACGGCAACTAAAGCTTCCCTTGGAACTGAAGTTATCTACTGTAACTCCAGCTTCTAAGAGTACAGAGAGGCGAAGTCCCGCCCATCTACTTCCGACCCATGGGACCTTATTTTGGAAAAATATGTATTGAAGTCAATGGGGAGAGAAAGATTATCTTTCGATCCCGTTTGAATTGTGCCACGAATTACACATATGATGTTTGTCAATCTTAAAAAATCATTTCCATGTCAAAAAAAGTCACAGTTTGTCGTAAAACCGTTGAAATATAAGACTATGAAAAATACGCAACTAGAAAGACTACAAATCCCAGAATCCCGGTCCCGCATGCTGGCTCTTACAGAACCGACTAACTCCCCTTGTGTGTATGTACAGCTCTCAACATGCCCAGACTTGGAGTGATTTTCACCTCTTTTAATACTTTTCGCCTCATTCTGAAAGAAAGAAGTGAAATGTGCCAACGTGACGGCCGTCTTGGTGTGTGGTGCGAGACGGGAGATGTAGTTCATTGAGCGGTTTCACACCAAAAAAGTGTTACTTCACAGTTTTACGACACATTTTTTTGACTTGCAAAATGATCTTTTAAATTGACAAACATCATATGTGTAATTCGTGGCACAATTCAAACGGGATCGAAAGATAATCTTTCTCTCTCCATTGACTTCAATACACACTTTTTCCGAAATAAGGTCCCATGGAGCTCCCCCGCAAAGGGAGGGACTTCGCCTCTCTATTCGAAATAGAACGTGTTGATATGGATTTATTAAACAGACCTGCAAGTCACAACACAAACTGGCTGAGAGGGATGTTAGGGAGGGGCGACAGCGCCCGCGCGGGCAGGATGTATAACGCACTTTATATATACCATCTATGATAACGCAGACAAATTGAGAGCATCATTGCGAAAGGGAATGCAGCAAAATAATCGATTTCGATTACGTGGTTTTCATAATCGTTGCTAGCCAAAATCGAGATTAAAATACGATTAACTGCACCGCCCTAATATATGTAATTATATATTACCTTCAATAGTGTTTTTATTTGTCAGTCAGTTTATAGATTTGTTATCTTCACGGTCATCTGTATAATGTTCTTACTCTCTAAGGCTGCTTTATTTCTATTTCTATTTTGAGATGTTTCTATTTAGAATTGTTTATTACGACCCTTTTGATTTGTTATTACGAGCAAAGCCTTGTTTTGTTTTATGCTGCAACAACAAAAATCACAGATTGGGATTAATAAAGTACATTTGATCTTTATCTTATTAAAGCACAGAGGAAGTGACTTTTACAGAGAAAAAAGTGATAATAATAAAATGTGTATTTACAATTTCTACGAATGGAGTTTCCATCTTGTTCCTGTTTGCATCCACAGCCTCTTCAGATAACCTGGCTCGTCTGTGGTGCGTAGAGACCGGGGAGATCAAGAGGGAGTACAGCGGACACCAGAAGGCCGTGACGTGTCTGGCCTTTAATGACAGCGTGCTGGGCTGATGAGGAAGATGAAGAAGAGGAGGAGGAGCTAGCACAATAGGGAAGAATAACAGAAAAAGCAATGGACTCAATTGGGAATTATTACCAAATGTTCCCAGAGATGATCACCTTGAGAAAGTGGAGGCTTGTGTTTGAACATTACGATGAATCTCAGCTGTGTTCCAAGTTCTCCACACTGCTCTTTCTTGCCAAATGCCCGTAAGTCTTTAAGAAGTCCATTCATAGAGTCCAAATCCATCAAGCGCACTATTTTGCAGGAGTTCAAAGCGTAGGTATGTACGGGAGCACTTCTGTACCGTGTAGAAAATGGTAAGTCTGATTAAAATACACAATATGTTAGCATTAATCAGCGGCACTCTATGTTTTTAACCTCATTACATTATAATGGTGCACCATATTTATGTTATAAAAAGGACCAAGTTTTACAGCAACTTGGAATAGATGTATTCCTCACATGTGAATTCCTTTGATACTCTTAACTCAAAGACAACTTGTACCATTCTTAATGTGGATTAGGGAGATATCAAATGTACAGGAAATGATTCTGCAGTAAAGACGTTGTTCAAAGTTGTTCAGAGTCTTATTTCTTTAGTCAAATGAAGACAGAATTGGCCGCAAATACACAACAGTCTTTTATTGAACAGGTGAAAACACTCTGGAACGGTTACGCATAATTATACTGCAGCAGTGGATTACAGGAAATACAATTGGATGCAAAAAAAGGGGGATCTTTCTTCTGTAATCTCCAAAGTGTCCCAGCAGAGACGGTATTACTCATGAACAGAGTGACGACGGGGCTTTGGCTATAACCTGACAGCCTGTCTCCATCTTCTCTCTGTCGGAAAGGCTCTGAAGGGTTGGGCTGCGTCACTGGGCTTCTAGCGTCTGTATGGCACAGAGGAAACAGTCAAAGCTAGCTTTTGTTCTGTATTTTTCTTGTAGAAGGAGCTAAAAAGACAACTCTGTTTCCCTGATCTTCACTCTGGCAGGTAGTAGAAGCACACAGACACGCAGATGTTGCTTGGGAAGCAGATGTCGATGCAGAAGTAGACCAGCCTTGATTCCCCGGGCCTAAAACCAGACAGAGACATTGGTGACTACAGAAGATACAGGTCATCATTAAGGAGACAACGTAGCATTACTGTTGAATAGAAGAACATGTAAAGCAGGGGTGTCAAACTCAAATACCAGTGGGCCAAAATAAAAAAATGGGTACTAGTGGAGGGCCGGACTGGTTCAATGTTTATTGCAAAACTTATTGAAATGAACTTATTGCACATATTAAACCTGGAACTAACAAAGCTTCAATTATTGCCTATAAAAACAACATTAAACATTAAATAATCAGTTGCATTCATTTCTTATGGCTCTATCTGCAGCTTTTCCAGAGTCATTTCTTATGATTACATTTTTCCACAGGCCAACAACAGATTCAAAAAAACTATTTCCCTCAAAGAAAAAACAAAACATGCCCTGTTGTTGTGAGAAAAAAGTGCAGAAGGAAACATCCATTAAACTCAGTTTGCTGCTCTGTGATGCTAGCTCAAGCCAGATACTTGGCATCTCATCTTGGGTGCAAGTTCATCAATGTTTGGGGTCAGGCTCTAGCTGAGGAAACCCTCAGGATGGAGTGAAGGTGTGCGTGCAATATACCGGCGGGCCAGATCTAATAGTAATTAGAAATTATCCTGCGGGCCGAAATTAAATCCACCAAGGGCCTGATTTGGCCCCCGGGCCTTGAGTTTGACACGTGATGTAAAGGATCCAAAAGCCAGCCCTAAAAATTCCTAAATGAAGATTATTAACCTCTTAAACTGCCAAAATGACCCAAAATGTCATGCAGAAAACACATGCATTGACTAATGATCTGTCACAACTTAAAGGCATGAATAATGAACTTAAAATATAAAAAAGGGGTTTTTCTTCTGGGTAAAGCACAATGTATTCTCCGCTTTTTAGCCCAAATAAAAACTAATTAAACAATATCTACATCAGATAATTATACAATAATAATAATACAATAAAAATAGATAAAAGCATTTTTTTTTTTTTACAAATGTAGAGACCAAATATTGTTTAAAAGCAGCCTGAATAATAGTTGTACTTCTGTTAGCAGAACATATGTTGGTTGAGTGAAGATTTTTCCGCCTATCACTGACTGCCACAGTGGAAAGGTCACTGGATGTCTCAGATTAGGTTTAGGTTTCAGGAGGTCTCTATGGAGCTGCCAGCTGGCGCTTTTTAAAAGCTCCCTTCATGCTGCTTCTGTGGTTCTGACAAACACATCTAGAACCTCTGCTGATAGGACCATTCCTTCTTTAGTGATGTTTAACTCTTGAGCCTTTCTTTAAAGGGCCCTTATTGTTGGAGTTGTCCCTTTCCTGTAGTGTCCCTTTCCTGTAGGTTTTTGTGCATGTAAATGGTCTGCAAAGGCTAAAATCCCTGTGTTCCAGAGGGAGCTTCTCTCCCACACTCCCCCCTCCGACTAATTTGTTTACTTCTGTAACATAGTGACATCACTCTGTAAAACTCGCGCTTCTATTGGCTAACGCTCCAACACATTGTAAGTGATAGGCTAAGCGGCGGGACATCTCTAAGCGGTTGAGCAATCACAACAGAGCCGGCCAGCTAACCAATCAGAGCAGACTGGGCTCTGGTTTCAGACAGAGGGTGAAAAGAGGTGCTGCAGCACAGGCAGTATGAGAGAAATAAAGAGCTTTTTGAACCTTAAAGCATGGAGACATGTCACAGTAGAGACACTACATACTGATATACACCTGAAGATGAGCAGGAGAGGGTCCCTTTGCAGACAGTGTCAATGTTCATGCCACCAAAGGCCACCCAGTGCTATGGTGTGGCTCCCAGATGCTTTATAACCAGGCTGGTGATTCAAGAGTGTTTGCAATTTTTTATTTAACCATTTGAGTTTTATGTCAAAGCGATCGTCTCTAGATAACGTGTTGCAGTCCTCACCGTCGACCCTCCTGGTCCAGTGTACGGAGCTGTGCTGACACAGAGTCTGCAGAGGCTCCTCCAGCGTGGACACGTCCACCGGACTGCCTGCCAACACCCCCAGGAACTCCCTCTGCCTCTGGGTCTCATTCCCGGACAGCTGGATCTGACCCTGCTGAGGACAAATCACAACATCTCAACAGAAGACCCAGGAGTTTCTGTCTGGAGCTGCAGGGTTATTTAATAAGGGTGAGAAATCATATTCAGCTCACAGTGACAAAGTAAGAATGAATAAATAAGCGAAGAAGAAAAAACAAGATTGAAACTGGAGCTGCTATTACTCTGATATCTGCGCTGATGAGGTCAACACACACATTTGCGCTCTTATTAGTCACAAAGGCAGTGTGTAATTGCAACACTTACACCTTTGATAAGCTCTGATAGCGAACCACTTAAAGCGCTCTTATGCTCGAGTGGGTCACGTAACCTCCTCTGCTGAAAAAGACCTTTGTGCTGCAGAATAGAGACAGAGAGCGTTTACTCTCCATCCATAAGGGGCCCCCTCCCATCATAGATTGAATGACAGCAGTGAGGAGCTGTATGAGATACGTGACACCATGAGAGGGGATCAGAAAAGACGCTCTTAGACTCAACTAAAGGTGGAAATGATGCTATTGTGCAAAATGAGGAGGAACTCAGTCATCTTGGATTACCTGCCAGGTCAAATCGTTTTTGACTTGTGGAAAGAAAACCTCAAAAACACATTTCAAGGTGTTGATATTTAACTATACTGTCTATTTGCTATTGTAGATTTCTCTTAAACAAATACAAAAATAAGCATAATTTACATATTTAAAGATAACATTTCATGAAACTTGTAACTTTAAAAATGATTGTGTGAATGTAAGAAATCATTTTTCTCAATTTGTTTTTTTTTGCTCCAGAAATCTCCACTTCAGTAACACTTGCATTACAACAAACGTCCACTTTCATTTCTAGCCATACAAACTGAATTTAAACGATTACTTTGTATGTCTATTATCTTGATTATGTAACATTTAAATCCTTAAAACATGGCAACAATAGATTTGTTCTAAAGCTG
This sequence comes from Dissostichus eleginoides, assembly GCA_031216635.1. Lineage (NCBI taxonomy): Eukaryota > Metazoa > Chordata > Actinopteri > Perciformes > Nototheniidae > Dissostichus > Dissostichus eleginoides. The sequence goes on along the minus strand of CM062284.1, from coordinate 8,199,509 downwards.
TTGTTGTATTTTCTGATTTAGGAGTTGTTTTTAATAAGTATCTAACATTCCCGTTGTTAAAACCTTTGACTTTAATGTGTAAACAAAATCAAGTATGCAAATGAGCACATATTTAATAAGAAATTGCCTCATATGCAGCCTATATTTATTTTGTAAATATATTTTAAGTGCTCTTTTGGTAAAGCTTCATGGTGGCATCTATAAGTTATCTGCATCGCTCCCTTAAATTCAGAGCCAAATACCTATTAGAGAACCAGGTATTTGCCACAGAGCAGGCGCACTCAGGCCGGTCCCTCACTAACCATGCATCACTCTGTATTTGAATCCAACAGAACAGTCTTAAAAGCTAAAAAGCCCTCACACAGAGCTGCCATTGTGCCCTCTCCACGGCTCAGGCTGTCTGCTGGAGCCGCCTGTAAGAAGATCCCGAGCAGCCGAGGGGCCTGCAGGGATCAGATGTGCCTGCAGGGATCAGATGTGCCGAGGAATTCAGCCGTGGAGGTGAGAGAGGGAGACTATACGGCTGTTCATATGCAACCTTAAAGCTTCAGAGCGGCACGGAGCTATGAAACCCAGCAGGTCCTGGCTCAGATAAAACTGTGAGTCACTGACAGAAAGGCCAGTTCACACATTAGTGAGGCGGCGACTTCACAAACAGCAGAGCTAAAAGGGCAACACTTCCTTTTGTTCGTATGCCCAGGTGCATTTTTCATCCCAAGTTGTGTGGTTTCTTGTGTCCTGAAGGCACTGAAGGACAAACCCTATTGTTTCAAATCAGCGTTCAGCTCTCACATGTAGAAATACCTTATGTGTAGACTCCTGGAGGAGGGAGTGCACGTTTTTATAGTCAGATTCCTCCATCTTTCGCAGAAGCAGCTCTCCTGGTCCATGGGTTTGTAACATATTAAACCCTGAAACACAATGGCAAGACATCTTCCCATTAGTCAGAAAACTCAGGCGCGCTTTCTATCAAAACTACCATTCAAACCAACACAATCTCATGCATATCCCCTACATGTTTGATATCAAAGAGCACAGTGGACGTCTGATTTGCAGGTGAGGTGATGGAAAAGGTCACCAGGTCATTTTGCAAGTCAACGACGGCCGATTGGTTGATCAGAAGTCCGGTCTGATCTGGAGCTGTGATCCGGACCAACTGTAAAGACTTACAAACACACACTGATTCATGAAAGACAATAAGGTCTAGAAATGATGCTGGAGGGTGTATTGATCGTCATGTTACCTCTGCAGGAGGCTGCGACAGCCCCAGGTGCCCCGTCAGAGCGAGGGCGATGATGACCAGGAGCAGGGACGCTGAGAAGCTTACCCAGAAGGCCTTGTGTGGGAAGTGGGACTGAGGGGATGCAGCAGAGCCCCCATCCTGAAGACAGGTTTACACACACAAGGAGAAGCTATTTACACAGTACTTCAAATCTCATTATTGGATGTAAACAAACTGCAGCAGGGTGGGAACACTGCTGCAGTTGAGATTTGTACTTAAAGGGACAGTTCACTCAAATCTCTTACCTAAAATGTTATTCGTCAAACTAGATTGTTTTGTTGCTTAGTTGGAAATACAGGCTGTACATGTCTGCCTTCTCTCCAATATAATAGCTCTTGATGGCACTTGGCTTTCGATGCTAAGGCATTAGAAGGAATCTTTCTAAAAATCATGACCAGGATTCTCAAGAAGATCCTAAAACCATATTGGACTTATTTAGATTTTCACTGTACAACACATACCAAAGAGTGAGAACGACACTCTTGTTTCATGAGTAGATGCACTTTTCCTCCCAAAAAATAAAAATGTTACTGCTTAAAGAAAGGTATTCTTTGAGTTAACGTGGTCATGATTTCTGGAATATTTCTTTTGAGTTTTTCTGCACAACAGAGTGTCACCTGCATTATATTTGAGAGAAAGCAGACATCACACTTAACTTACTCTCACAAAATAGTCTAGATATATAAATGTATATATTGCAAAACAGATAGAACAAAATGAACTGTCTGTAAAGCTATATCTGTAAGTCTCATCCTGTCATGTATATTTTACCTGTGGCAAAATTAGCTAAATGTGCAGGTACGCAAAATCCAAACATGTCTCGCCATCACCATCTTTCCACAGTCGGTGGTTGCTTTTTAAATGAAAGTATATTCCTTACCGTGCACTCTGCATCTTCCAAACGGTTTTCCGAATGTTTCCAACACCTCAACATCCTGAGTCCCTTGACGGCTCCTCACTGGGTCAGCTCCCTTTTCTTAGCTACCGGCATGCAGCTGTGGTCATGACTGAGACTCAGTACACCTGGCCAGCTTCTCTTTGTCCCTGTAGACCTCCCCCTTCCTCCTCCTCCTCCTCCTCCTCCAGTCACACTCCCAAATCCCACTTCACACAAAACTCTGAACCTGCCAAACTCACATTTGGAGTCTTGTCTTCCTGCTATTTCCTCCCTTTTTATATCTAATATGACTTAATATGCCTCTCTAACATTATCCTGTCCCCCTCACTCAAACACACACTTACAGGAGAGGAGTTGGCCGCCCTCCCCGGCTCAGACAATGAACAAAGGGGTGAGGCAGGTGCAGGTTGAAATCCTCTCTCATCAGGTGAGAGGCGATATCGCTGCTGCATCCAGACGACGACAGGCCAAGGTGACTTTAAGCACGGGAGGTTTTCTGTGTTCACTTTGAGGTAAAAAGCCACAGCGAGCAGACGTTTATTTAGTCAATATAATTTCAGCTTTATTACAGATTTGAGCAGCTATTCAGTTAGAGAGCACATGAAGTAAAAAGGAAGACCGGGTTCACTTTAAAACATGAATGAAACACTGTGACTTACTTCCATTAATGTATCTGCAGTGCTTCTGCTGAGGTGTGAAAATAAAGTTTATAATACACAGAAAGTTCAAGTAAGACACTTAGACTCAGTGCTTGTTATTTATAGACGTTAAAACAGCTGTAAACCTGAACAAAACATGTTACAACACATTATATTATGTGCTCATCCTCCTCGAGTTTGACTTGTAGTTGCTAAAGAGGAACTTGCATCACAGACAGTCTTTAAAGTACACTCTCTCTTCCCCTTTTCCCCAGGAACGGAAGATATACACAACACTGAATCCTTGTTCTTATGGTATAAACAATCATTAATACCATGTTAAATTGGCAGGTTTTTACATTTCCAAAATAGATAAATTATGTATATCTTAATAAACTTTGTACTAGATTTTAATCATATATATCTTAATGAAAAATATTCCCTTTTGGTGAGTAATGGAGTCGTTCAGTCCAGGTTCATCCCTGCAGAGCGGGCAGCAGGTCAGCGATGCTCTCCACGTAATAATCCGGCACCATCCCTTGCCTCTCCGCACAGCCGCTCTTCTGATGGGCCTCGGCGTCCTCCACCGTGCTGACCCCCGTGAGGGTGAGGAGGGTCTTCAGGCCGCAGTTGGAGCCCAGCATGATGTCCGTGTCGAGGCGGTCGCCCACCATCAGGCAGCGGCCGGGGTCCACTCCAAACTGGGAGGCCACGCAGTCGAACATGTACCGGTTGGGTTTGCCCACCGTCAGGGCCTGGCGCTGGGCGGCGGTCTCCACGGCCTGCAGGAGGCAGCCGGTACCTGAGAGGAAGAGGAGTAGTGAGGACACTTTAACTCAATCTAGCTCCTACAGCTTTAGGCAAGTTAGATTAAAAGGGGCCCTACTATGCACTTTGGGGTGTTCCCCTATATGGGTTTTGTGCATGTAAGAGTTTCTCTCCCACACACTCCCCCCTCGCTTTCAATTATAATGATCCCTCATAGCATTTTGGATGGGTGGAGCTTAGAAATCCAGACAGGTGAGATGCACGTGAGTTTAAGACATGTCTTTCCAGGAAGTAGACCTAATACTTATTATCTGACACATGTTATACAGTTAAAGTCTGACTTTGTATTGAGCATTTTATGCACAATTTAGTGCATGCTTTGTTGTTGTTGTTGTTGTTGTTGTTATAGCCTCAGGTCTCTGGCCCTGCAGATGTAATAGTTGGGCATGCTTGTACTTGTAAACAAGAACTATCAGATTTCTTTCATGACCTGGCCTAAAATGTAAGATTTATATTTCCCCAACAGTTTAAGTGATGTGTGCAGAAGATCCACTAACTATTGTTAATGTGTGCTGCAGTGATTTAACCTGCTTTAACCCCCTGTAATATGTGTCTGTGTATCCAGTACAAGTACTATCAGATTTTTTTTCATGACCTGACACACAATTGAGGCCTTATATTTCACCATAAGTTTCTGTGCAGAAGATCCACATGCTGCAGTGATTTAACCTGTTTTACCCCACTGTAATATGTGTGTGTGTGTGTGTGTGTGCAGTCCCTACCTGGCACGGCCTTGCCTCCCTCCAGGGGCAGCCTGGTGTCCCTGTTGGTCCCCACAAACAGACACCCAGGCTGCTGGATCAGGTACTGCAGGGCTCTGTTCAGCTTCGTGTAGCTGAAGTGCTCATCGAACCCGACCACCACCGCCTTCACCTCGGGGTTCAGGTCCACGTTGGCCCAGTCCATCTGCTTCCCGGATATATGGTCCTCTCCCACCCCGGTCTGCTGGATCCCCACCGCCTGCAGCTCGTCTCTCATCGCGTTACTTCCGATCAGGTACACCTTTTTACCCTCCAGTTTGCACTCATTCTTCAGGTACATAGCTGAACAGTACGCCGTCCCGAACACCTCCTCTTCGCTCGCATTAAACCCCATTGTGGTCATTTTCTCCACGTACATCTTCCTGGTCTTGGTGCTGTTGTTGGTGACGAAGAACACCTTCTTGCCGCTTTCCTTCAGCAGGTTTATGACCTGAGAGGCTCCCGGGATGGCTTGGTCCCCCCGCCAGATGACCCCGTCGCAGTCAAACAGGACGCTGTCCACCGAGTCCAGCACAGGCTTCACCAGAGCTCCGGTTAACCGGGTACATTTTGTCCCAGACATTAGGGTAAACAAGAGACGTGATTTCAGGTTAAAATATGAATAACTGTTCGACCGTTAAATAAATAGCTGTTACGTGTTGTCAGGCTAAACAAATACAACAACTGTTTAACCGTTATATAGCAGTTCCACTTCGTGTTCCCTACCGCGCAACGTCACGGGTTGTCGCTAATGTCAGCACTACTGTTTGTAGTTACGTCCAGTTTTGTGTTAATGGTAGTTTTGTTGTTTAAATAAGTTTGTTGAGATACGTCGCTGATAAAATCCTGACCTTCCACTTCGGTGTAAAAGTGTTGAAGCAATTCTGAGGTTACTTCTGAGGTTACTTCCGCACCGGCTTAAAGGGAAAGGAACAAATACAGTTCCCTTCCGGTTAAGCTCATTTACTGTTTACAACATGCATATGTTTTTCTTTAAAATAAACAATCTTTAATACATTATAGCATAATCATGTCGTATTCTAAGCTTTGATTCTAGGCTACAAAGCATTACAAAAAGAAGCCAGGTACAGAACAACACCCCAACAACTGCACTTCCGGTCAAGCTAATGCCCTGCCCACAACACATGTGTCTTTTCAAAATAATAACACAATTAATGAAATATGTTACATAATAACTGCTTATTCAAAACTACAAAAGTGCTTCAACAAAAAAGCCAAGCACACTGTCCCTTCTTAGCATCAAACTACAGCTCCCATTAGTCTGTAGGCAAAGTGTTTAAATCCCACTTGGATGCAAAATATATAAAGTTCACAATAAGTACACAACATTAAAAACCTGAGTCGTAATGCCTTTAACAAATATTGAACAATTACAATGGCAGGACATATGCTCCAGCTTTTGAAGCATTCACACTTTAGTCAATGGCAGAACAAGAATGAAAAAATATGTTCTAAATTGGCAGTCAAAACATCTAATTACTTTTGTGTTTGCTGTAAATGTTGCCAGAGCTTATTAATACAATACATTGTGTGGGAGGTAGACACCAGAGCTCGTAAAGAAATTGCTACCGTAAACTTTATTCTTTCAGTCAGCAGTAGTTCTTAGGCACAGTGACCCCAGGGGGTGTACAAAAAATGCAGCATAAAAACACAGACTAGTAATTTCTTTTAGTTGTCTTTTTTGTGAACAGGATGTGGAGGGAAGAAGATCTCTCCCAGGTTTCGGAGTATTCCTCTGCTGTAGTAGTTTCTTTTAGAGTGGTCTGGTGCCGGGCTGCAGAGATGGTCAGTGGTTGCAGTCGGGTGGCAGTGCTGACACACGTAACCTCGACTTTTGTACCACTCGTTGGAGGTCTGGTTCACGAGAGCCAGGTAGGAATGGAAAAGAGCATAACCAGCGAGGAGGAAGAAGACAAAGACCAGAAATCCCAACATGAAGACGATTCGGGGGAAGGTCAGGAACAGATGCTGCAGAAAGAGAGAAGGTATTACGTGTCTTAGTGTCTTCACCGAGGGCCACATACAGAAAAATATACGAAGGGCTGGGCCACTCACTAGAGATGATTAATATCGCCTTGTCAGTTAAGTTATAAGTTGAACAAATCAATCAAATGTAGGTAAATGATTATTGATACTTGAAAATGCTTTAAGAAACACAACAGCCTACATCTCAGCTCTCCAGAGGGTTTACTTTATTTTGTTAGCAGCTCATTCTTTAAAACAGAAGCCTCAGTGTGCTTATAATAAGAGGAAATAGAAAAGGGTAGATTTCAAGCTTGTTATCTAAATAAGTTATTGGGCTTTTTATATAAACTAAGATTTGTTTACAAATGTTTCCAACTTTAATTGATTGAATTTATTTGAAAGGTGGGCACACATGAATACTGTGATATATATATTTTTACATATATATTTAAGTAGTACAATATATCACAAGTTGAATTTGTGGGCCATATTTCATTATACTATTTGACTTAGCTGAGGGCCGCATTTGGCCCCCGGGCCGTAGTTTGGACACCCCTGATGTAAAAGGAAGGTAGCCGCGACATGCAGTATGTCAGCAGTATGGAGTCTCACCTGCACAACAAACAGAGGCCCTGCTGACTGCTGCTGGCCTTCCTCGTCTATATAACTGGACCTCAGGAGCCCTGACCTCAGGACGGCGTGAAGCAGCATGTCTCCTGTTAGAACGGCCACATTGCCCGCCGTGGCGCACACGCTGAAGAGGTAAAGCAGAAGTAGCGTGTGTTCTGAGCACCGATGCAGTTGTTCACCCAGACGCAGTGGTGGTCAAAGCGTTGAACACATCTGTTGCAGACCCCTGAAACACAGACAGTGAGTATGATTCTGTATTCTAAGCTTTGCAAATATAATGCATTACAATGTTAACTATGCTGCCTGTTCATATTTCTGTTCTCACTGCAGTGTTTGGAGCGAGCCGGTTTGACGAGCTTGCAGGTTTCACAGGAGACGCCCGGGTGAAACAGCCTCCTGTCATACGGATAGATGTGCAGCTGGCCGGCGATTTTCTTCTTCGTCACTGTGCCTGCCAAGGTTGAGAGGAGAGAAAAATATAACTGCAAAATAAAAGGCAAAAAATCTCCAAAACGAAAAAATTGATATCTCTGCACATTATGGCAAAACGGCTGAAAGTATCTACTTTGAATTAACTGGAGTCATATGAAGTAATAATTACCAATTAATACTTAATTTCATGCACACCCTCAATCCACATGGCTGTATAACCAGTAGTAATATGGACTAATATTGCTTTTTTTAGACTAAATGATCGTTGTAGGGAATTGAGCAGCAAATGTAACAGGAGTACGCATGCAAACAACACAACATTTCTCATATGAAAAGACAGATGCTTTAGGTTGGTGCCAAGAACAAAACAGACACCAGAGTGGAAAGGGCACATTAGCCGGATCCGTTATTCCCAAGACTTGGACTCACATGAGGCCTGTTTTAGTGCACAATGATTGATGCTATGTAGACCACAAAAGTATTGCTTATACGAGTTCTTAATATATCACACCTCAACACACCAGGGTTAACCTCCCTCGTCTGTCTCATATAATATTTCCTAATATTGCAGCAAATAACAAATTACTTTGAAAGCTAGTATAATATTAACCTGGATCTCTCCTGATGCAGAGGTAGAAGCAGAGACTCTTGATAACCAGCAGGATATAAGGCACGGACAGGCTGATCAGAGTGGTGTCCATATCCCTGCAGAAGCCAAACACCTCGTAGGTGAACTCTGCAAACACAGCGGCCTCTATCAGGATGTGCAGATAGATGAACATGTTGTTCCTGCAAATAGAAGCAAATGACAAAGATTGAAGGCAGATATGCAGGAGTATAACTGGAACTAAATATACACTGTTGTCTATGATATTACAGAGGTATATAAGATTAAATAAAAGCCTTTATTCATTCCACATTGGGGGCATGTACTATTCTACACAGAGCAGCTCAAGAGTCAAAGGATGAAAGGAAAATTAGATTGAGTGTTTAATACAAATGAAACTACATAATAAAAAAGGAAAATCACACAAAAGAAAAGCTATATACACAATAAACACCTTTTGATTTATTCAGAGATGATCCAAACTGGATAAACATTGAGAAAATAAAATGTATCTATACTTTTCATAGACACATTGTGTGTAGTATTGTACAGGGAAATACAAAAAGTGATAAAGTTAAATAAAAAATATATCTATTTAAAAAAACGAAGGAATTGAACTACAAACCTTTGATGAAACAGCCTGTGTAAGGTCCTCTGTGAAAACTGCTGGAGCCATCTTGGTGTAATCGGTGCAAACACCTGTGCAGAGAATATTTGTCAGCTTTAATTGCAGTGAATATCATATTTTAATATTGTTATAAATTAGTCAAACAGTGCCACACAGTGTCAGTTTATGGGAATACAGTCAACCTGCATCTTACCTTTCCTACAAAGCTGAAGAGGATACTAAATGGAGTTTGCTGCTGGCCTGAGTATTTGCAAACTAACACTATACATGTCAGCACCACCGTGACGTAGACAGCGAACAGGGTGAGGAAATCCATCTCACCTGGGGGCTTCAGAGAGACAATACAACAGGTGTTAATGGTGCAAAGTCAACACGAACAGGTAGCAAACTCACCAAAAAGTTGTGTTACTATTCAGTGTTTCTGCTTGTGTAAACACGACTTTAAACCAAATGATGTACCACTCCTAAAACTACCCACATGGACACGTTGACGTTAGCATGCTAACCTAAATCAGTACCTAACGTTAGCATAGATATTCCCACTTTCTTCACCTCTTAAAGTCCTTTACTCACCTTCTTCCTTCACCTTTTAGTCTTGGTCACACATAGCTGTCTGTAAGTGTTTTATCTCACGATAACATAGCTTATTTTGTTAGCGCTATGGACACTAGCATCCCCTTTGGTGCTCTGTAAACAATGCTACTTCCTTAGCATCGATGTAGCTAAATTCCAAGCTAACGTTTGGCTGGGTTTACCTGCTGCAGGAGGAGGGGGAGTATCTACTGTAACTCCCATTTCGATATAAATGTAAAGTTTGTCCAAATATTAAAGGGCAGTGGTGGAACTACACTTACTCAAGTAAAAAATGAAGGTACTTGTACTTTCCTCGAGTGATTATTTAAAATTTTTATCTTAAATGTGCCATTCTGCATAATGAGTACTTTTGGTACTATGATACTTTTTTACTTCTACTTGAGTACAATTTTAAATGCAATACTTTTACTTGTAACAGTATTTGTAGTCTTTGGTATTGCTACTTGTACTTAAGTGAATAGTAAGAAGAGTACTTCTTTCACCTGTGTTAAGGGGTTTCTTAATTGATATTCCTAACACGTTCTATGCTTACTTTAACCTCCTATTACTTTTTAAAGCTCACAAGTAATTCATGTAATTAATAGACTGTCATGTTTTCACTTATTTCAGGGTATCTTATATGCCTTTCCCCTGAAGACTCTTATTTTTCCACAATTTAAAAACTATAGCTATTACGTATTCACTATCTTAGCCAAAAATGACAAATGACAATGATTAGGAGAAACATTGACTTTGTATTTGCTACAAAGTTCAAACATGAAAAACAGGCTAAAGGTTATTTAATGCACACACTTCCTTCAATTTTGACTTGAAATCTAACCCTTATGAATACCTTTATAACATTTTGGCTATAGTGCATGCTTGAATTCCCGACTATTAGTTACTTAGGCTTGTTTTTCTCTGTCATTGCCTTCCAGAGCTCCACACAATGCAACACGGCATCACAGGACACCTGTTGGGTCTGGTTGCTGACATGGCCCGACACTCATATTACAGCTCTCGGTGCCGGAGAGGAAAGCTTTACTCTGGAGCTCTGCATGGACATTTATGGATGCTGTTTAAAAAGGTACAGGATGTGTTGGTGTGCCGTAGTGAGGTGTGGACAATATTATATGTTTCTTATTTTGATGTGTTTTTGGTCACAATGCATTTTTTCTAAATGCTTTCCACCTTAATTATGACGAATGAAGATGTATTTTATTTAAAGTCCCTTGTTTATAATATTTAAAAACATGACTAAAGGATAATCGATACATTCTTAAATGTATACATGATTAGGCCTGTCATGATAACTACTATTATCACTACGACTATTGTCATAAATTCATTTAGCAAGTACACACTTTAAAAGAAAAATGATCGTTTGACCTGCGAATTGGTGCAAAAAAATAACATACTATCTTGAATAAATAAAGTAAAACCACACAATGGAAACTATATAAGAAACATATGTTGGGCTCAAAATGACACTCATTAATTCCTTAAAAGCATCACGTTGGCTAAAACGTTGCTAACATTCTCATGTAAACAAAGCAAAAACATCAGGCTATATCAATGTCATGTTCATGTTTCACACAATAATTGGACAATGTATATACGTTGAAAACCCTTCACGATTTCTCTGAAGAATAATTTATTACCGGGGGGTTTATCAGGGTTGATTGTCTGTGATATGTCAGTTTCTGTCTTGTCACACGTGAGTAAACGTCTTCGCTGTAATGTAAGAGGAGTTTGATTGTAGCGAGCAGCATCTGTGTTGAATTATTCAGTTGAAGCCGGACTGTCTGTTCTTTATTGCACGCTTTGCAACTAATGACATTTTGAACTCCAATAACTTAGTCACTACTTTCTCTTCAGCTGTAATGACTTCTCATATAAATGTATTACTGACTGCAACGTGTTACCCGCTCTTATTGACACACCCTCTATAAATAATATGTCATAGTTTATCTGAGGTGCCCAATCAATCATAAATACATAATGATATGTTTTTTCAAATATCCTGCACTATATACAGTAGTTTCTCATATTGAAGGGTGAAGCTAACAAATTACATTGACATCTCTTATTGTAATTGACAAGCTTTTGTGTATTTTCACTATATGATTATTTTTTCTATTACATGTTGATTTTACAGCCACACGATTTTTTGAATTGTCTACAGCCTCTACCCGTTCTCTTTATTATTGGGTACTGTTATTGGTACTGGATTTTAGCCCTTGCAGACCATTAACATGCACAAAAACCTATATAACACACTACAGGCAAGGCAAAACCCCAACAAGCATATTAGGGCCCCTTTAAAAAGATAGTTCTGATTCAAAGACTTTATCTTCACACTGTGTACTTTCCGTCACTCGTCATAAATGTCATATTCACAATGTGTGCTTCCACTTTAGTCAGTGTCTGCATTCTTTATTTGAGGGGAGCATGTGTTCCTTTCAGTATTAATGACAGGGGGGTGGAGGAACACTAAAGATTCAGTTCATAATCCAACTAATCCCACAGGCTGAAGTCTTAAATTGCCCCCCCTCCTTCTCAATGGACGGCACATTTCGTTGTGCTCACACACGGAGGGACGCATAGATTCCCAGGCATGCAGACGCTCCAATTAGTCCTCATCAGGCTGGGCTGCAGCGACTCAGAGTGATTCTGGGCCACGAGCGGTCCCTCGGAGAGCCACCTAGCCGAGAGAGCAGGAGGAGGAAAAAGACATGTTGGTGTATTTATAGAAAAATGAGGCCTCGCACAATACCCTGTTCGGGAGAGAGATTATTAAGGAACCGAGGTGCCTGGGTGCACGCGTCCCAGTTTTCTGATTAACACTGTGCAGGCGGGCCGGCCCGAGGATGAATCAGGGAACAGGACTAACTCGTTGACACACTCGCACAGAGATTTCACTCGATGCCCGTGCACACTCACCTTTTGCTTATGAGGACACTGCTGTGGTTTTCAGGGTGGAAGAATGGGGTATTGTTTTGAGTTTGTCACCCTTTCCGTTTGACTTGTCCTTGGGTTTTTTCTAAAGATATAACATTTGAGGACACAGATTGGCTGCCAGCAGGCCGCCCGCTGTTTGACATTCAAGATGAAGAAGTTTTTGCAAAACAAAAAAGGCAGATACTCTATCCGACGGGGCTCTCGGTATCCATCTAAAGATTTCTGTAAGTCTTTTATCAGCTTTGTGTGAAGGCTGTGGAGCAAACTATTAGCTACCAGCTGAGCCAGAGGGGTTTATATTTAATCATATTTAACAAATCCAACATGTGTATATCTGTAATTCTGTATTTGTCATATTAGATATGTTTTTGAGAACTGTCCATGTCTCATTTTGACATTTCAGAATGCCTCCATATAAGCCAATTTTATGTTATTGATTCCACTTTTTACCTTTTACCTGCTCTGAAATCCATGCTGTCAGTTGTGTGCTCTATTATATAATTGTCATTCAACAGGATTGACTTGCAGGGAGTTAAAAAAAAATGGAATTGCTGCAGGAACTTTTGTCTCTAAAGCTAATTAAGGTCACAATCCCTGCAATGACTTAATTTGATTGGCTGCTTTGGAGTTTGTGAACCAGGTCAGGGACCGCTGAGTGTGTCATGGTTCAGGGTAGAGGGTTAGAGCCGCACTCATGAGTACATCTTGAGATTCGAAAGACAGCAGGAGGGAGAAGAGACCGGGGACAAAAACGTAGTCACTTTGAATGCAAGCAAAGGATTATTTGATCAAAAAATGTCATTTGACTTGAATATTTTGGCCAAAGTGGGTAAGTGCTTGTGTTTGAATGTCTATGCGTGGGTTTTTCTTCATTTCGTAGCTTTTGTCTGCAGTATAGCCAGTGCAAGACCCTTGGAAAGTCCTTGGATCATGAGTGGGGACTCTTTTCCTTCTCCTATCTTACATATTTTCTCCCCCCCTTAAGTCCTCAGCATGCCGTCGTCCAACCAGGGCTGGCCTGAGGAGTTCGGCTTCCTGCTGGGCGGCAATGGCCCCAGCTACATCCTGTCGGTGGAGGAGGGCAGCAGCGCTCACCTGGCCGGGCTGCAGGCGGGGGACCAGGTCCTGGAGATCGAGGGCCACAATGTGTCAACGCTGGGCCCCCAAGCTGTCGTGGCCATCGCCCAGACTCAGAAGAACATCCCTCCCAGCATCGGCGTGGTGTCCCGCATACAGCAGGTCTGACAGCTCCTGAATCTATCACAGCAATAATGCATAAGTAGGTTAATGCCTGTGGAGATACCGCAATATGTAACAGTGCATCTAGATTGATCCAAAGTCTTTAGGGGTATGTTCCTAAAGGTGTTCTTCACCCGCAAAATGATTCATTGCATGTCCGTCACTCGCTCTGTGTGACCTTGAATCCTTGAACCCCGCATGCCTCTATGGTGAACAAAAAATGTGGAAAAGGTTTGACGAATTTAAGTACATCGTGGCCATATTTCACAACAGCAATACTATATATATATAAAACCTCCCTTTTCACACTGTCACAGAAATCGTGCAGTATAATCCAATTATTATTTGTCTTATCGTATGCTCTGTATTTCCAAACGAAGTGCATATTTGCTAAATCTTAACATTTAATACACTTCTGCACTAACAATCTCAGCTGCACGTTTCTTGTGAGAGTTTATAAATGCATGATGTGATATGATTTTGCTGCTTTTTAAATAAGGCCCCCCATTTACTTCAATACATCGATACTCTTATTCTTTTTTGGATTCATTATTTATCATAGTGGCATGTGGGACAAGCTAACATTTTGTTCAAGATAACGTGGCAAATCATTATTCAATAAGGGTCTTTTGGGGAGTTTAATTCCTTTAATTTCAATACATTTACAATTTTTTTTTTTTTCCTGCGTCACAGATGGACATCATACCGGGTCCGGACGGTCGTTTTGGGTTCACCATCGTGGGAGACTGCCCCCTGCTGGTGGAGGACTGCTCGCCCTGCTCTCCGGCGGCCGTGCAGGTCTGAAGGCGGGGGATTACGTCATGGAGGTGAACGGGATCCCCGTCCGGCAGCACGAGACGGCCGCTGCGCTGATCAAAGCCTCGCAGGGTCGGACGCTCCGCCTGGGGGTTCTGTGTCTCGGCCCGCGGCAGAAACACAGCATCAGCATTGAGGACAGTCAGGTGGGAGGAGACGGAGCGAGGTTGGACCGCAAACACAAAGCTCTGGAGTTCAACAGGAGGGTACGTTCAAACTCACAGTCACGGCTAACAGTGCAGGTTTTGAACTTTTGAAAGAACATTCATCTGTCTGCAACTTATATACATCAATATTCCAATTACTTGTATATAGACTATTCTGCACAATTTCTATTTTATCTTATTTACTTGCACTATTATCTGTTTTATTGTGTTGCTCTGTTGGAGGAGCCTGTAAACTAAGAATTTCATTGTCATAACTACACTGTAGCTATGTACATATGACAATAAAAGCCTTGAACCTTGAACAGTGCAGGTTAACTCCTTTTTCTGTTCAAGTTGGGTTTGACTTTGTTCTTAATGTGATCAATTGGTTGAATGATACAACTATTGGAAATGATCCATTAGGGCTTACCTAGATTGAAGATGTAGTCTTCTAACACTTATTCAATATTGTCTACTGATGGATGAATCAACATATCTCAAAACCAGAATTATACAAAAGCACTGCTATAAACCTTTTGTAAGCCAGATTAATTGCATATTTAGTCATGAGACCTGAAAAATTCAGTTTTGAGACCAAGTTTTTCATTTCCACCATGTTTTTGCAAAAGTTACAGCAACACTTAAATATGCTAAATACTATTACATTCAAAAACTGTATGTGTGTAATTTCATTCAATTCACTGGTGTAATCCTTTTACAAAATGTACACTGTGAGGAAATAAAAACAAACGGAGGAAGATGAAACTCTTAGAAGGACGTAAAAAAGATTTAACTCAAACTAAAGAGCCCTTCTTAAGGCAATTTGTCTTTTTAATTGCAGATGAAGTGCTTTCACAGTACCAATCAGGCTTTGAGTTCAACTATGAGCTGACAGCCTCCCCCTCTAACATCACTATCCGTTCTGCATCAGGTGGAACAGATTCTAGGTGATGACCCCGAAGTGAAAGAGAAGCTCTTCACGGCTCTGAAGCAGTACGCAGCGGAGAAGAGAGTGGAGTGGTTGGCCTCGGTGCTGCCAGACATCC
Source organism: Dissostichus eleginoides (assembly GCA_031216635.1). Taxonomy (NCBI): domain Eukaryota; kingdom Metazoa; phylum Chordata; class Actinopteri; order Perciformes; family Nototheniidae; genus Dissostichus; species Dissostichus eleginoides. Next base: position 8,184,059 of record CM062284.1, on the reverse strand, counting down.
TGAACACTGAAGAGCACCGACAGCTCATCTCCAACATCCGGTAATGACAAAGCGTTTCAACTTCCATTACAATGAGTCACCAAACACAGGACAGAATAAACTGCTGGTAGTAGGTAGACAGGTGATTTTAAAGAAGGCTGCAATCTCGATTCTAGCCAAGCGTCTTGAGTCTAGGCTTTGAGACGAGGGGAAATTTACCAAAGTGGCCTACTGGTAAACATAAAGAGAGATGCATCATTTGTGACCAGTGGCGACTGGCACAGCCCCACCTAGTGTCAGCAGAAAGTAATTCAAATAATAATTCCCAAAAAATGCAAATAAATGCAAAAAAAATACATCTTAAAATATATTTTAAGATCATGTTTGATCATATGATTCGTCTGTACATTGCTGTTTTAGTCTGTGTTCTTCTAATTAGTGTCTACAGTGTGCCTATTGAGCCGTTTTGAGCGACGTGGGTCAAGCCCCGATCTAGCCCCTCTCTCTCACTGTCTAAATGAATGGGTGCTGTAAAAACTACACTGCGAGCTCAGAGTATTTTTATATTCAATGTGTGCGGCAAAAAAATAATCACCATAGGGGCAAAGTGCTGACATACCCACCAAACGTCATCTCATAATTCAGAGAGCTGATTGGCTGTAAGTACGTGTGCCGCAAAAATAGTAGTTGTTTGTGAAGAGGTGACGAGACAGAGCAGCGTATAGCGATTACAATCAGGAAAACGGAAAGAAAATGAATGAAGTTGACCATCTACTGCAGCTTTGGTAAGTTCATTTTATGTCATATCTTTTGTTGATCTTCTGTGCTTTGCCTATAGGCTATTGCTCTGCTGGATCCATTGATATTGTGACCTCGGTGATGAGTGTTTTCCTTATACCCCCCCCCCCTCTCTCTATCGGAACGATGGATGGCCTACAGCTATTTGTTTACGTGTTTAAAAAAGCACCAGAAGCTTATATATACACATCTAAGTTGTTCGTGCCCCTCCACCTTTGTACATATAAAAACGCCACTGTTTGTGATTAAGACATCTGTTGTCTGAAAATGGCTTCTTCCATGTTATCCCCCACTGTCTCGGTCCCATGGTACAAATCATTTTGTGCTAATTTGTATTATTTTGACTTTTAAGGCATTTGAGATATGACTCGCAGTATTGGAGGGATTCATTATTTTTAATTTCTCTAATTTTCATTGTAAATTAGATTAAAGGTCCTTTGAAAATAAATATGGACTAGTTGTAAGCTGGGATGTCTCAGCAGCTCCACAATACTTCATTCAAGATGGTATTTAAAACATATTGTATTAAACATTTTGTGTTTCCTGGGATTATTACACCAGTCCACATTGACATTTGGATACAATTCCCACACACACATCCCAAATGTGTCATATTTCAAGTAGTGAAAAGTAAAATAATCTGCAGTATTTGTACACACACCCGTCAAACATAATGACGGGTAAACAGGCTTTTCCCGGTGCTCGTCCTGCAGGATGGATTAGCGCGGGGGTCTCGACCGCTGCCAGCCGTTTCAGAGCTGAGCTTTAGGTTTAGGTGGGCCCCATCTGCCACTCCACAGTAAATCCACAGTGACCCCCTCCAAGTCGCTTTATCAGTGTTAGTGAAACTCGGACTTAACTGCCCGAGCTAAGAGTTTTTTAGCCGTAACTGAGTATTGGCAACGTGAGGCGAAACTCACAGCACGGAGGTGTGTGTGATGACGAGCCACAGACAGATTTAGTTGAGTACTCGCTTCATGGAAACATAATCTAATACCGGTGGCTCTGTATCCACTGTCCCTGGAGAAACACACAACAGGTTTTGTGTGTTTCTGTGAAGTGGAAACGTGAAAAAGCACTCAGGTAGCCAGAGGATTTGTTTGCGCCAAAATCACCAGACGTTCTCTCAATCCCCAGACAGTTTGTCCACAGATTCCTCCACAAGTAGAGCCAATCAAAACCTCTTATTGTCTTACTACGCTGGCTCTCATCCACTACTACACCACTTTGTTCTATTCTTAGTGGCATTAATATACAGTATAAAGCCTTTTCAGCAGTATGAGGTCGGTGAGTGCTGTGGTTGCCTGAAATGACAAATGAGGCGACAGGATTTCTGTGCTCTAAATTGGTCATGAATAATTCAAACACTGACAACTTTTTTTATATTTAAGGACACTCCTATTTGCTCGAGCACCAATAACAACATTATTATTATCTCTTTGCGTTTTTTTTACGATTCCCCCACCCATCCCCGAACTCTTCTACCTCCCCTCCCTCTCTCTGTGTTTTTTCCGGATGGATTTTATTCTCATTATTCTGCTCACTCTCTGTGGTGGCCGTTTTCCCCTGACACTTGGTAAAGTCCCAACATATATTTGATCCCCCTCAGAGAGCCAGCACTGAAGCAGTCTTATAGTGAAGCTGCTCACTATTTGACGGTGTAACTTAGTTTCTTTCTTTGAGCAATGGGTGACAGCTAAAACGATGAATTGCCTGGGGTGAGTATTTACTCTTTCTCATGTTTCTAAGGTTTTAGGAAATGCCTCTGCGTAATTTGTGCATTTTTTATTGGCTTCTTTGGGTCTGCACCTGCACTGGTTTTGCCATCAGTGTAATTATGTATGTGAAGTGAAATCTGATGGCTGCTGCTGCTGATGTTTTTGCCTCCGAAATCCTCTATTCCCTCGTTGTTTTCCTAGCTTTCTTCAAGGCAATTTCGAGCCTTAAATCAGGAGTTTGTTCAGGCTGTTTGATATGATTGTGACCAACATTAAAATGGACACTGCCGGTTGTAACACAGTAAGTGATACAATGGCATGTGAGTGTATTTGCCTCTTTCGTGAGCAAAGTCATTAGGTTGAGTGATGCTCTGCTTTTAGGATTTAATCTCTCGCCGTGTGTGTGTGTGTGTGTGTGTGTGTGTGTGTGTGTGTGTGTGTGTGTGTGTGTGTGTGTGTGTGTGTGTGTGTGTGTGTGTGTGTGTGTGTGTGTGTGTGTGTGTGTGTGTGTGTGTGTGTGTGTGTGTGTGTGTGTGTGTGTGTGTGTGTGTGTGTGTGTGTGTGTGTGTGCCTGCCTGTGTGTGTGTGCCTGCCTGTGTGTGTGTGTGTGTGTGTGTGTGTGTGTGCGCGCATGTGTGTGTGCCTGTGCCCGTGTGTGTGTGTGTGTGCTTGCTTATGAGCTAAATGTTGCTCCCTTTTTAAACTGAGTACTGGTTGTGTGTGTCTTCTCATTAACTCAAGACCCACCGTTTTATTTGGCTTTGAACTGAATTGTATTTATTCACATTTGATTCCATTTTATTAGAATGTTTTGTATTATTTCCTTCCTGTTGTATTCAGTGCTGCGTTGGGATTAAGTGTTTTGTCATGTCTATGATGTCTATGTGTTTGGTTTGTGAAGCACTTTGAGTTACCTTTGTCTGTGAATACGTTTGATGTGATTTGACATCGCTGACACTATGGTCATTGGGATATGTTTCAAAGCAAGTGCACTTATTTAATCATGCAAACATCGACTTACATCTTCATTACTTCATTGACATTCATGCATTATAAAAGAAATGAGTGATTAGAGGGTGATCATGGTGCGTCTAAATGATCCACATATCTGCTTTTCTCAGCTCCTTTGTCTTGACCCCACAGTGCATGTTGTGCACAACGCTTTCCGTTCCAATGCTGCTGATAATGATGGTGTTTAATCTTAACTGCAGGAGTCAGTGGAGCTCGTTCTGCAACTACTGCTGAGATGCTACACTTAAAAACACAATCATGGCTCACAAGAGCCTCCCAAACGGCTTTTAATATGAGCACCAGCAGTACTAAAGCCAGTACATTCATAATTTAGACTGGAATAAGTTGTTTTTTTATCGTTGTTGGTAGATGTATTATCTGTGCTTTATGTGAGCTTTAAGTAAGAATAAAAAACAGATTGCATTTTATCTACATGGCTCTAGGGATGCTTATGCCGGAGGGTATATCTTTACTACTACTTGATGTATAACATACAATCATGTTCACATAGACAGTATGCTGTATATCATGTAGTCAAGATTCTAGGGTATGATTTCTATTGACTCTGATTGATCCTTAAAAAGAAGTGGACGTAGTCACTGTGACGTCACCCAGAAGTGACCATATTTAGACGAGAGGGTTGAGCTGGGGAAGAGCAATGCCGTGCGGGGCAAGGTACATTATTTTAAATACTTTATTGAAGGTATTTGCATTCCAGTTATCCGTCTCTTCACTTAAAAAAATGTATAAAATAAAAGACTTAAACAAGAATTTAAAAACTAAACCCAAATTAATTAACTGTAATTCAGGTTAAATATACATTTCGATGCTAATATTTGCTAGCAAAAACCATACTTGTTTGTCATGTTCGTATCAGAAAAATATGAAGGGCCAACGTCTTGGAGATTCTTTTGCTACAACAAAATGCTGACGAATGGCCTAATAAATCTGGCTTTTTTTGTCACCAGTATATCTTCCCCCTGCTGGCCATTTGAAAGAATGCAGGCTCTCGTGCACTGGTTCCACTTTTCAGATTGCAATGCAATGTAGGACACACATTCATGTCCTCCTCAGGTTTAATTATAATAACTTAAAATGTTGTGTTTTGTTCTAAATAGCAAATGTTAGCATGCTTACTCAAGTGTATCTGTTTCATTATTTATTTTTCCTTCATACATCACATGTATTTAAAACCACATTAGTGTGTTTATTCAGTGGCTCAGACATGACTGACCTTTTTTTAACAGCACCGTTTTTAATCTACTTACTTTTGACATGTTCCTGGACACAGTGAGGCTCATAAAGGATTTGAAATCGGATAAATATATTTTAATCTCACTGGCTTTATCCTTACATGTGTGACCAACCACTGTGCCTTTCTTGGCAGGATACCATATCACACCTCTATGTGTCTAGACATGTCCTCAATTTCCCCCTCACTCACCTTTAATCTGGACACTTGAAATGAAATGAGGTCTCCTCTTTGTAGTTTCCTGCTCGTCATTCTTCCCTTTGAGATATCTGTCCCTGCTTGCTTCCTCCTCCACAACCCTCCTTCAGATAATTATAGATCCCTCTTCTGTATAAATGAGGTCAAATCAGAGCACTCATTTAGTTTCGGAGAGTTGACGCAGAAAACTTTTTGTGATGATGTTGCTGTTTTACCCTATGGCTGTGCATTTCGAGGTGAATGAATATCTGGATTTCATAATATAAAAAAATGCTGATAGCAGCAGGTAAACTCTCACAGACAGGTACTGAGTGAGAGACGGAGACATGTTAGTGCTGTGATATGAATAGATGGCAAAAAGCATGGAGGCTAAGATAGAAAACAGAGAGAGGCTGTGTGGGATGCAACACCTACATCACTACAGAACATTTATTTATATCTCAGGAGACTTCTCATTGTAGCCGGCAGTCTGTGCTCAGGCTGCAGTGAGACACAGCAAAGCCTCAACAACTCATCAAAACCTGCAGAGACAGCAGGCTAAAAATACGTGGCCTTTATTTTCAACAGAGTAGATTTGTTCCCAAAATGTGATAGCCGCCATTCCCCTGAAGTGGCAGCTACTTTAACACGAGTGCTAGCGTTACATCTAGAAAGATGGTGTGTTTTTCAAGCGATGGCTTATAACGTGGCCACTATGTGTGTATTCTGTACTTAGATGTGATTTGGTATTTTTAAAATGATTCTAATCTCAAATAAAATGCTTCTTTGCTGCTCCACTTGGAAAAAGACCATAGGGAGAAAATATGTTGTGCTTTTTTTCTCACAAGAGGGAGGCTATACTGTATGTGTTCAACAGCTGATGATATCATTAAAGGGACCCTATTGTTATTTTTGGGGGGGTTTACTCTATGCTGACCAATCACAACAGAGCCGGCCTCCTATCCAATCAGAACAGACTGGGCTCTGGTTTCAGACAAAAAAAGGACAGAAAATGGTGTTTTTGCTAACCTCTCGTGGTTCCACTTTTTGTTTTGCTGCAGTGAGGTATATGTGTACTACAGCATGCCATCATTTCACAGTGAGGTGTAACTACAGCAAGCCATTTCCACTGCTGGGTGTTACACTTAACATTTTTACATGACATTACATTTAGCTGACGCGTTTATCCAAAGCCACTTACAATAAGTGCATTCGACCAAGAAGATACAAACTTGAAGAAAACAGAATCATATAAGTACATCAGGTTTCATAGAGCCAAAACGTGTCAAGTGCTACTCAACTGGCTTTAGATAAGCCAGTCCTTTGTTAGTATATAAGTGCTTTGTTAGCAATTCTTTGTTAGCAATTCTTTGTTAGTAATTCTATCGCTCGAAGTGGAGTCGAAAGAGATGAGTTTTCAGTCTGCGCCGGAAGATGTGTAAGCTTTCTGCTGTCCTGATGTCAATGGGGAGCTCATTCCACCATTTTGGAGCCAGGATAGCAAACCGGCTTGTTTTTGCTGATGGGAACTTGGGTCCCCCTCGCAGTGCGGGTGCAGCGAGCCGTTTGGCAATCAGAGAGGGAAAACGCTGCCTGTACGCTTGGTGTTAAGTTACTCTTAAATGGGTCATTTCAGTGATTTCAAATGCAATTCTATAAAGTTATGGGGCTCATAAGAGGCAGATTTGAAATAAAAAAGAGATTTCACTTGAAGAGTAGTACTTCTCATGACATTGAAACTGATCTAAATGTGTAGAACTGGAAAAGAACCCTCTTTATACGCATTTAATTGGCTCATTTAATCCTTTTGCACTTCACAAAAACACATATTTCAAGCAGCAGGAGAGGGAAATGTGTCAGAAGCAATAGGCTGCTGCATTGCTGCTCTTTTGTTGTGTTGTTGTGGTGCTGAAGGGAGAGCTCATGTAAAGAGAGGAGAAACAAAACCATTACCACAGTTTGTGATGCTACCACTAGGGGGCCCAGTGTCTCAATTATAGTCAATAGATGTATAATGCAGCATTCTGTAAGGTGCTGTACTCCCTGTGAGGATGGATTGCATTCAGTATGTAATAATAGAAGACTTCCTTGAGCTCAGCTGTATTTACTGAACTGTATTTCTGATGTATTGCCAGCATATCTTAAATGCCTTAAAGGTCACCTATTATGCAAAATCCACTTGTTCATGTCTCTTCTACATCAACATGTGTCCCCTCTGTGTAAAGAGACTCTGAAAGCTTCAGGAAAAAAGATTCTCTCTCTTTTTGTCCTGATCCATTTATATAAAAACCTGTCTGAAAATGAGCTGATCAGATTTTGGCCTCTTTATGATGTCATAACGATGTTTTGGCTTGTGTAACCATTAGCCAATCACCAACCAAGGTAACCCCCCCCCCCCTAGTAGAGCACCATCGTGTTCTTTTTAACCAAATATCTCTCAGAGGGGCGTGGGGAGGGGCTCCTTATTTTCATCTAAAGTAACAGACAGAGAATCAGCACTTTTGAAACAGGGCTGAAACAGAGTGGATTATGGGATGCTGCAATGATCTGTTTGGTGTTTCAGCCAATCAGAGACATGTTCTGTATATATCTGAGACCTATAATATATTGATGAAAAACAGTATAATAGGGGACCTTTAATTTGGAAAAAAAACATTGAACATGTACCAATATTTCTATATAGAATACAATCAGACCTAGATCTCACTAACTAGGAGGAGCAAAAGGAAGTGACACGACAGAATCATGCCTTTATTGATCTACAATGTTAATAATAATATTTTGTTGTGCCGCCGAAAGATAGCATGCTAATATCTGTACAAAAAGCAACTCTCAAATTGTAAGGATCAGAATTTCCTCTGTTACATCTTTATCAAATGTTCTTACTATCAGCATGAAAATGACAGCATGTTCCGGCTCGAATGAACTCCTTACTACGCCTATCTTAAAATACCTCTATGTGTTCAGCTACTAAAGAGAGAAGATAAGGTGTGCTGTTTATTCAATGATCTCTTCACACCAGCGTTGTTAACAGAAGCCGTGACCTTTAATATCCGCATGCAAGTGGGACTTCATTATCCCCCACTAGGCAATAACAGCACAGGTCTTAAGGTCCTCTATATTTACCTGAACAGCTTTTCATAAAACTCCAGATAATGAAATGAACCGTGGTGGTGCATCACAATCACTCTGCAGCTGTTCCCTCTCTCTATCCGTGTCTCTGTGCAATAAGTGTGTCCTAATTGCTTTATTTAGCTGTCAAAGTTGTTTTTACACCTCTTCATTTGCTTCTTCAGGACGTGCCGTGGTAGCTGCTGTGTCTCTCGCTGCTGTCTCTCTCTTGACTTCAGTGGCGTGTTTGTTGCTAATTACTCAACTGGTGATGTTTTCCCCTGGCGGCGCAGCATGTCTGATTCATCTGCATCAGCTTCAGACTGCTGTATGTGGGAATCAAAACACTCGGTGCAAATTTGTGTTGGGTCTCCGCTCTCAGCTGGATGTTAATGCCGCTGTGATTCAGCAAACATGGAATCAAATTAACTTCTGACTCGCTCCATGTGTCAGCTGGGGTTTGGTTCTCTTTCATTCACATTAACAAGTGCAGTCTAAAATGTTCACACTTCATTTAGATTCAGGCTCTTGTTTTATTCCAAAATGAGATGATTTTAGGCAGTTTTACACTATTTTACTGGGACTAAAGCAATCGTTTGACATTTTTGAGAATACTCGTATTTATTCTTCCTGCCAAGAGTTAAAAGCTAAGATTGATACCATCTTTACTCCGTCTGAAATGGATATTAATCTTCTTATCTAACTATTGGAAAGAAAGCAAAAGGGATTATTTGCCAAAAAGTCAAACTGTTGATTTAATAAAGAACTGTCAGTGGGTCAGTTTAGCTATTGGACCAAGATGTTAGCCTTTGCAGACCATTTTCAAGCAGAGAGCTGAAACCTTGATGTGGTGTTTTCTGTTTGTCTATCGATCTCCTCCACCCCCTGAGTTTTTAACACAATGGATGGCGTCACACCTACTGTACACAAGCACCCTAATTAAGCCACGCTCATTTAACCCTTTCACAGCACAAACGCCCACTTGATTAGCTGTCAGGCTTACAGTAATCAAATGCCGACATTATAAGACCCCATTTACACGCAAACGCAAACGAACCGAATACGATATCAAAAAAGTATTCCGTTCACACGAGACCGCTCGAAAGCGCTGGAGACGCTGTAGTACATATGCCGGGCCTGTAAGTGGCGCCACAAAATACACCAAAAGCAGTGAAGAAGACCCCCGAGCATGGTTGCCATGGTTGCCCTTCTGTTTATGCCCCGCGGTCGATTTAGCAACATGTGGTTCATGTAATTCTCCATGTCCACTTGTTGCTGATGGTTGTGGTAGAGGAGCTGTAGATTTTGCACTAACATCTGTACCATGCTGCAGCAGTGAGCAGCAGAGGTGGGGAGAGGCGGGGCTATGGCCTCATCGTTATCAGGAAAATTATCGTATAGGGCGTACACACGGAGCCGTTTGGCCCCCCAGAGCGTTCCGTCCGCAGATCTATCCACCTTGGGACCCGTTATCGTTTTAGGGGTCCGTTTCCGCGGTTCCGTTACGGCCTCGTGTGAACGAACGGGCTATACGAAAGAGAAAAGTAGCGGATACAACCCGTTTCGTTCCCGTGTAAACAGCACCTAAGAGACCAAAATGTATTCGACCAATGGCCCGCATATTGTGCATCTATTGCTTTATCTTCATACAGTTTATGAACAATTCATATGTTTGGTATTAGCAAATACTAACTTGATAATTCTGGGGGATGGGAACTTGAATCCAGGTTGAAAACCACTGCTGTATAAATGGAACGCCAAAAAGCTCCCAGAACTGTGTAAAGAAATGTTATTATTAGTGCAATTATGATACCTTACTTTGTTAGCAATACCAATAAATACTTATTTTATGATACCTTACTTTGAAAAGAGCAATTCATAGCATTTTCCTCAAGTCGGAAATAAAAGAATGTGAAAAATGGTGATTTAATTGTAAACTATCTTAGGAAAGAATATGTTAACAACACTACAAGTCTGACTTAAATTAATCTGAAACGCTGTGTTTCCAATACATTCTGTTTACACAAATTGAGAAGTAGAACAGTAAACTTGGATTTTGTGGCACAATAAACTAGCAAAAAGTAAAACGGGGGGGGGGAGCGTACTGTACTGTACATGCTGTTTCATACTGAGGGCTGGCTGCGTAACAAACAACAAACAAACAATGAGAACAAAACAAAAATGAGTCGTCACCCACACACAAGGACAAGAGAAAACATTTCATTCAGTGATCAGAACTGCTGCAAAGAGACAAGGCAGCCGCCCACACAGGCATTCACTCACACGTTTTATAATTATACCCATGAGGATATCCACACTCTCTCACATTTATCTTAAATTGCTCTAATGCCTTACCATAAACACTTTTTCTATGTGGGCACAAATAGTGATGTAACTGCATTTCTGAGTCTTTAGTTCTTTAGTCCCTAACCCTAATTGACACGATTGCAATGGAGACAAATTAATTATGTGATTCTTGAGTAAAGCTAACAGAGTAAATAACTATCTGCAATTCATCACAGACTGATGGTAGACTTGTAAGATAAGGCACTTTAATGAAGAAAATTAGATGAGTCTCTTCTGTAACTGTGCAGCCATCACCAGTAGCCGCTTAGCTTAGCTTATAAATCATTCTAAACTTATTTTTTACAGTACAATATCACAAATGATGGGCTTTAATGTTCAAAAGGCTCTTTATTTTACTCATACTGCCTGTGCTGCAGAACCTCTTTTCACCCTCTGTCTGAAACCAGAGCTCAGTCTGCTCTGATTGGTTAGCTGGCCCACTCTGTTGTGATTGGTCAACCGCTTAGAGATGTCCCGCCCCTTAGCCCCTTATCACGCTCAATGTGTTGGAGCGTTAGCCAATAGGAGTGCTAGTGTTACATATATACTAGAAACTCCCTCTGGAGGATTTAGGATTTCAACCTTTGCAGACCATTCACATGCACTAACCTATATAACACACAGGAAAGGGAAAACCCCAGAAAGCATTACGGTACGTCCACACGGCAGCGTATTTGAAGCTTGCCGGTGGGCGTGTCTGGCGTGCGACCAACAACCAATCACATTAATCTCCTGCCCCGGACACACAAGCACGCGGTTTGATTGGCTAGCGCTTGTACTGGCATATGATTTGATTGCTGACGCTTCCGTCGAAGCTTGAAAAGTTGAACTTTTCTGAACTTTTGAATCGAGCAACGGAGGCAAAGCGACGCGACGGAACCACAATGCAGTTCGACAAAGCCTGACGTCACCCCATTCAAAGTGAATGGGAAGCGTCTCCGTTGAAGCAACGCACGCTGCCGTGTGGACGGGCTGTTATAGGGCCTCTTCAAGGAATTCCAGTTGCATCATGGGAATTGTAGGATCCAGCATTGTTGGGACTACAAGTCAGACATATCTGCTTTTTCTGTACCAATTTTGACTGTTTGTTTTTAAAGTTTGTCTTACTTAACGTTTTGAAGTACTTTGCTCACTCTCTGGAATACCTCTTTAAGAAAATATAAGCAAATGGAGCTTCCAGTGTGTTGTTTGTTCCCCTCGTTGTTGTTAGTATGTTGTGAAAATGTCAACAGCTGAGCTTTTTCCATTAAGAGCTGAAGCTATTGGAAATATACCAGACTCTCAATTTAATTCAGAATAATTATTCAAACTGAAACATATCCACCCACTGATTTGATTAGGCATTCTTTCCTAGTCTTTTACCGCTTAAAGAAATGTGGATTTGTTGCACGTTGAGTGTTTCATTGTCAGAATGGTAAGGTGTGAGTTCAGTACGATGATGACAGCTTTCTGCTCGGTGCTCACACTGACAGAGTGACACAGAGGTGAAGCGTGGACGGAAGTGTGGGAGAGAGTGAGAGAAAGAGAGGGAGATAGAGAGAGAGAAATCCCATGCTCGCCCACTCCCACACCTTTTCCCTCTCGCTGTATTCTGGCTCTGGTGCTGCACGCTGCTGCAGTGAGACTCCGGCAGGCAGCGAGTGACGGCAACCTTTCCTCACTGTCTCAGAGAAAGATCTTTTATCTCCGGCTTCCTGTTCCACTTCTCTTCATTTCTCGTCTCTGGGGACTCAAGTCCAGAGGGAGAGACTGTCCGTCAAAAGCCTTTTTTTCTTTGAGTCTTCAAGCCTGTTGAATTGAATTAGAGTGGACTTCAAAGATAATCACTTTTTAGAATCTGTTCAAGCTGGATATTCTGACTTAAAAACTCTTATTTCACCGGGAAAATCCGAGGTCTTGTGTTTTCAAAAATGGATTGAGGTGGATCTGTGATGTAGATCCATACTCTTACCTTTTTTTTCCAACTCTTGAGGACAGAAAACTAACAGTCGCCCTCTTTATTCCCCCCCTCACATGCCACCATGTTTGCCAGAATCTTCATTCCCAAGAAGCACCGGCAGCGTTTCGACGAGTCCGTGTCCCAGAACGTGATCAACCGGCTCTGTCGCAGCAAGAGCATCAGCGAGCCGCAGGGAAGGATCCGGAGGAGTCGGAGCGAGGATCACTCGGACCGGCACCACGGGTCCAAACGGGCCAGCTCGGTGCCCAGAGATGGAGAACCAGGGGGGAGAGGGGAGACGGAGAGGGAGAGGGACCGGGGGGTAAGGAAGTCCAGCTCGGGGATACCGCCACATCCCCCCCTCGGACCCAATCAGAGGTGAGCACACATGTTCTTTTTGTTAGATTCAAGATTCAAGGCTTTTATTGTCATTCGTACGGAGCTACAGTGTAGTTATGTCGATGGAAATCTCAGCTCCTCCAACAGTGCAACACAATAAAACAGATACAATAGTGCAAGTGAATAGAAATAAAATAGAATAGAAATAGTGCAATAAAAGTCTATATACAAGTAATTGGAATATGATATATTAGATACATAATTTGTAAGTTGCAAACAGGTGAATGTTATGGATGTTCTAGTTCAGGTGTTCAACAGTCTTATGGCCGTTAGGATCTGATTAGTGTTGAAATCAGGTAATCCATAGGTTCATTTCCACAGGGAATGGGATCATATAAAAAATGAATGTCATGCTTATCCTGATCGTGATTCGTGATATCCCAATGGACCCTTAAACATACTTGGATCACTTTAATTTTCATGGAAAACAATCTTTTTCACACATAGGAGACATTTCTTATAGTAAACATCCTTTTTTAGAGAAAACAAACTATCTTTAATGAGGTAATCGTGAATCAAAAGGTCCCCGTGCATAATTAAAGGATGAAAAAGAGCAACCGTCTCATATTTGTTACATAATCATTCCTGTATTTTTCTTAGGCTCTGGTTTACACTTATCTACCATGATATTGAACTGCACACACGTGATCACAGTTATGATAATGGGAAAAACCCTTCCAAATCTAACAATCCCTAATCTCTGATCTAATGCCAAAAATGCACTTTATTATGCAGACACTCATAAGCATTATGTCTTAAGAATATAACTAGTACAGACAACAGTGTGTCTCTTTTCCATCCTTCCTGTTTTCCTGTCACCTTCAGATTCATTCATCTTTTACCTCGAGTTTTCCTCGGCGTCTACTCGCAAGCTGACTTTAGGAAACCCCAAATCCGTGTGTAAAAGAAGACGTTTTCAAACCCTACGACACATGTTACAAAGAGCTCAAGCGCAGTTTTTATTAAGCCAAATAACCAGATCTTTTAAAAACTGAAACTACCTTCCCCTCCTGAAATCCCTTCATCTATTCAACGTTTTAATCCTGCACTGTTGTAGAGCTCCTGACCATTCACACTCTCATGTTATCCTCCACCCACTTACACACTGATTACACGACTGTCCACTTAATAACACCACAGTGGACTTAGTGTAGGATTACAGTCAGGGTGGCAGTGCACGCCCACACCATCTAAACCCTGAGATCTGTCTCTCTGTCCACTCACTCAGGATATATGAATATGTCAAGTGTGATAATACCGACAGGTCTCACTACAATAGGAGGCAGACTGATTGTGTGAAATGAGACAGGAACTGACGTTATGTGGTGTAAAAGGCTCCGTCACAAAAGCATGCTAAACTCAAATAACACCCCTCTCTAGAGTATTGTGCAACACTGCTGTCTCTCCAGTGTGAGAAACTAGACTTAGGCCCCGGCCCCACGAGGACGCATACGGTAAAACGCATACGCAAACGCAAACGCAAAAAAGGCTTCCGTCCACACGCAATAGACACCGGAAAGTGTCTGTTCACACGAGACAGCTTCGTTTAGCTCCAACCGCTGGAAAAGCTGCAGTACATATGCCGAGCCTGTACGTGGCGCTGTAACTTCCTCCACCAAAAGCAGCGAAAAGAGCTGCTGTAGATGTTGCACAAAGAACTGTAGCATGGTCAGTAGCGTCTGGAGCACGATAGCAACGCTGCGATCCGCCATTGTTGTTGTTGTTGGCGAAACACATCAGCAATGACGCGGGGTACGCGGAGGTGAGCAGGAGAGGTGGGGAGAGGCGGGGCTATTGCGTCATCATTATCAGAAAATGATCGTATAGGGCGTAATAACGGAGCCGTTGGACCCCCCAGAGCGTTGCGTATGCCGTTCTATCCACCTCGGGACCCGTTATCGGTACCGTAGTCGTTTACTGCCATATTCTGTCGTCCTAGTGTGGCCGAACGGTCTATATGACACAAAACTGTAACGGAAACTACCGTATGCGTCCTCGTGGGGCCGGGGCCTTAAATTGATGGAGAAAGAAAATAGATTGAGATAGAGACAGAGTTGAAGATTAATAGCTATTCAAAAAATAAGGTAAAATATAGCGATAGAGAAGAGATAGAAGGAGATACAGAGAGATACAACAGAGATAGATTGATGGATGTTGGAGATAACATTCAGGTCAGTCTTTGTCTTTGTAGGAGAAATTAGAAATATAGAGATCGAGAAGAGATTTTAAAAGAAGAAACATTGGGATTGATTGATGGAGAGAGGAATAGATCCGGATAGATAGACACTTAGAGACAAAGCTATATATACATGGCTATCCTTACATGTTTGACACTGTAAACAGCCTTACAGTAAATGTTCTGCAAAGGCTAAAATCTCCTTTGTTTACTTATGTAACATGGTGACATCACTATGTAACACTCATTACTATTGGCTAGCGCTCCAACACATTGTACGTAATATGCTAAGGTGCGGGACATCTCTAAGAGGTTGACCAATCACAACAGAGGCGGCCAGCTAACCAATCAGAGCAGACTGGGCTCTGGTTTCAGACAGAGGGTGAAAAGAGGTGCTGCAGCACAGGCAGTATGAGAAAAATAAAGAGCTTTTTGAACATTAAAGCATGGAGACTGTCCCAGTAGAGACACTAATACTGATATACACCTGAACATCAGCAGAATATGGCCACTTTAAGCTGAGCTGTCCATGGCTCATGGTGCTGATTAGGCTACTGTTTCCTTTCTCTCCACATACAACTACAATGACTACTTATCTCATTTAAATCTGACTTTTGATTTCTTAATAATAGACATAAATTAACCAGAGAAACTATCTTTGTTATCTCGAGTAAACAAAATATTTAACTTGTGATCTCAAGATAACAGCTTTTTCTTTTAATGGATTCCCTGCTGCTGTAGTCATTTGTCATATTGCACACTCAGTGGTGTCATTATAAAGTGACTGATTGTTAATTTGGGTTGTTATGAATAAAATCCTTTGCAAAATGTCCGGGTGAAATCATGTCAAATTGTAGATACAGCTGGTGTCGAAAGAAGGGAATCAGGAGAAGCCTTGAGCAGCCTCTCAGTTTGTCAAGAGTGTTCACTGCTGACACACACACACACACACACACACACACACACACACACACACACACACACACACACACACACACACACACACACACACACACACACCCACCCATCTGCATTTAGCTGGTCTTGCATAACAGCCAAAGGACGGCTCTGTCTGTTTTCCCTCCCTCGTTTTTTTTGTTGTTGTCTTCCCCCTGTTTACATATCGAAGCAGTGTACCCTTTAGCGGTTTCCAAGGCAACGCGCTGGTGGATAGAAACCATAAGTGTCTCATCTTAACGGGAGGTTTCTGCTTGTACTCCTCCACTGGGGGGGGGGGGGCGTAGCAAAGTACCACCATCAGCAAAATGTCAACGCTCTAATAACAAGAATGTCCTTTCCTAAATTCTTATTTGTTTCTAGAGCAGACTCCCAGCGACAGAACGAGACACATGGAAACACAAGCAGTCTGGTTAACAGCAGAGAGTGAACCCTCCCAAACACACGAAGGATGTTAAGCATCTGAAAAGTTAAAGGACTTCACGATTCATGCTGGAAACTATTGTTATGATTAATTGTTTAATGTCAAGCTCTCAAAAGTGAGGCTTTCCCACCTGTTCTATCATTCTGAATGAAATATATTTGGTATTTGGGATTTCTGCTGACATTTTAATCACTCAATCAAACTTTATTTCATAGCACCTTTTGGGCCAATTAAATGCACTTGCTTTAAAAGTGATTGAGAAAAATAGGATGTTAAAAGAAGTCAAATGTTGATAATAACGTAGAATAAAACAAGTCTTAAGTCAAGAATACTTTTCATGACGCTGTTTGTAATCCTTGTGTTTAATCCTTTATTATAATAATAATAATAATCCTTGATTCAATTTGATCTCCCGCAGAGAAGGTACAAAAAAACAGAAACAGAAGAAATAGGAAAAGCTCTTAGCATAAAATAAAAGAGACGTTTAAGCTTAAATTGTGGGAAATCTCAAAAGTAAATACAAAAGATGTCATGATGCTCTCTGTAAAGCTTTTATGTAATAATGTATCTCCTGTTTCTTGTATAAATGTATTTCTTTATTTTATTTAATAATAGGAACTTCCATAAAACCCAATTTCGGCCGTAAAAATGTAAGATAAATTTAAAAAAATTTGATTGTGAATCTGATTCTTTCCTCAGGATCGTTCGTGTTTACCGGGGGAAGAAGAACTTCGGCTTCACGCTGCGAGGCCACGCCCCCGTCTGCCTCGACTCCGTGATCTCAGGTACTGATTCTGGTTTAAAAACACACACACACACTGCTGATGGATTCCTCCTCTGTGAGTGTGTGAGTGAGAGTGTGTGTGTGGTGCTTGACCCAATCGTTGTTCTGTGTTGGCTGGCTGGTGTGTTTTCTGTGGGTGAGTGTGTTGCGGTGGCAGCCTGTGTGTGTGTGTGTGTGTGTGTGTGTGTGTGTGTGTGTGTGTGTGTGTGTGTGTGTGTGTGTGTGTGTGTGTGTGTGTGTGTGTGTGTGTGTGTGTGTGTGTGTGTGTGTGTGTGTGTGTGTGTGTGTGTGTGTGTGTGTGTGTGTGAACGTGACTCACCAATGAAAGGATAATAGGAAAACACTCGGAACAGGCTGTTCTGTGCAGGAACAAACACTTTCAGCAACATGTTTATTTTTATGTTCAATACAAATTGTTGTAAATTGAGTTGTCACGATGCAATATTACAAACGAGGTATAAAATAAACCGGGGTGTATTTTAAATAAAAATTACATAATTTGATCTCATGTCCATACTTATCATGCACTTTAGTCACATCCGTCACACTTTTATATATACTTTGATTACTGATACTTTTTCTTCACAGCATCTCAGAAAAGGGTCCTTGTTTTCAGCCCGATTACCTCTTTTCATCTTTAATGGACGCTGATATGGACCCTTATAATTAGCTGCTCTTAAATGACTGTTTGCTCAAGGATCTCTTATGTTTGCAGAGATTAACAATGCCTAAATAAACACATTTTAAAGGGGCCCTATTCTGCTCATCTTCAGGTTCACATTAGTATTTAGTGTCTCTACTGGGACGTGTCTCCATGCTTTAATGTTCAACAAGCTCTTTATTTTTCTCATGCTGCCTGTGCTGCAGCACCTCTTTTCACTCTCTATCTGAAACCAGAGCCCAGTCTGCTCTGATTGGTTAGCTGGCCGGCTCTGTTGTGATTGGTCAACCACTTAGAGATGTCTAATATATACATGGTTATCAATTGGTATACAATGTGTTGGACCGCTAGCCAATAGAAGCACAAGTGTTACACAGTGATGTCACCAGAAACTCCTTCCTGATGGAACTTTGGGATTCATAACAGGGCCCCTTTAAGGGATGCGGTAGGGACAATTAAGTGACATTCAAGTCTTTATGGTTTGGGAGATACACCTAGAAGAGATCTGCACTTTGTTGTTCAATTTTCTAGTTGATTATTTGATCAATCATTTGTGTTGGTGTATCTCCTCTGCGGTGCATTTGGATAAAACATCACTTTTACCAGAGACATTATTCACAGAAAAATAAAACTATATATTAGTTGGCGAAAGAGCTTCTAGTGAGCATACTCATTACTTCCATTTTCTTGAATTTCCAGCAGTAAAATGTTTTTTAATTAACTGTTATTGCGCTCCCAAACAAAAGCACCAGACACGAGAGGCTGTGAACTCACTGGTGAGGGAGTTTGCCAGGTTCCTCAGTGGTGAAGAGGGAGGTGTGTGTGTGTGTGTGTGTGTGTGTGTGTGTGTGTGTGTGTGTGTGTGTGTGTGTGTGTGTGTGTGTGTGTGTGGTGTGTGTGTGTGTGTGTGTGTGTGTGTGTGTGTGTGTGTGTGTGTGTGTGTGTGTGTGTGTGTGTGTGTGTGTGTGTGTGTGTGTGTGTGTGTGTGTGTGTGTGTGTGTGTGTGTGAGATGACGGCACTGTTCCCGCCCACCCTTATCTCCCACCATCATGTGCTGAAGCGGCAGCGCTGACTCAGTGGGCCTTATGGAGGACGATATGGAGAAGGAGGGGGTGCAGAGCCTCTCATCTGAACTCAGATCCTTTTCTGATGAACAGGAAAACACCAAACACTGTGATTTAAGATCTGTCTCGTGGCCTTTTAATGTGCACACATGACATTATATTATGAACAGAATCAGACATGTTTTTTTTTTATCCCAGGGGTAAAATAAATTTGATCACAGGTGCTCCATTTTAGAATGAAATAGAAAAATAAATCAAATCAATACAAATAAATCAATAAAAAATCATAAAATACAAAGTGAAATATTTGTAAAATCATAGAAAAATTCTATAAAAGAAACAACAATATTAAATATATAACAATATAGACATTTCAACTTGTAAAAATATTATAATAACAATAATAATATAGTGGGTGGAAATTATTGCTCTATTTGAGAATAAAATACAATAAATAAATATATATATTGAAATCAACATAGAGAACTAAAAGTAAACATTTGAAAATTGAATTTGAATTTTTTAAAATGTTTAAATATATTAGTATCTATAAAAATATGAATATTACAACATATACAGTCGTGTTTAATATCTATAATTATAATAATCTTCAATCGCAGACTCAATCTCATCTGTTTTGGCTGCACCTTGGCCTATAATGTTACATAAATAATGATTTATATATGATTTATGTAACACCTAAAAGTGTTTTGCTATTGAAAGCTAACGCAGGATCTCTTCTAGGTTTAGATAACTTGCTGGATTGTACAGAGTTATACAGTAATTCTGCCAAAGTGAAGTGAGTTTTGCGTAATTTAACAGCTTGTTATTTCCAGGTTTTGGGTAAAGAAAACAAACAAGATTCATTGTGAGTGAAATCCAGCAGTGAGTTGACGATGAGGAGGAGGAGGACGGTGCAGTCGGAGCGGGATGTTTTGACAGCACTGCTTCCTTATGTAATGACAATTAAGCATGAAGATCATCTCATTATGTTGGATGTCAGACTGACAGAATCACATTAGTCACCATCTTGCAGCCCATCTGTTCAGCGCACCTTGTTAGCCAGGATCCTTTTTTTTTTATACCCTGATGGATGTTTGATTTTCTGCCATCTTTCCTGTCTCTTGTAGACAGTCCTGCGGAAGAATGTGGACTGAAAACAGGCGACCGCATCCTCTTCCTGAATGGACTGGACATGAGGTTTGTCTTCAATGAAAAACAATATTATTATTATAATCTTTTTTTCATGCTACCATTCTTTTTCTTTCTTTTTTTATACTTATTATTATTTTGTATTTAAGCATAGTTTTAGTAGGATTTTGTCTGTCCCTACTCTCCAAGTTCTTTTACTTATTGTAGAAACAAGTACAATGAAAAAAACTGATACCGTAGCACTTTTTATAAATAAAATAAAATATTAAATCTATGCAAGAACAACACACAAGTTTTCTTTCCCCAAAATTCTAACTAAGTCTCAAACTACAGATAATACCTGGAACAATCTCTACTTTCGGCTTTATGTAGCTGTATATTTTACTGTCTTGAAGACCTGTGATTATTATCATTATTTATGAGTGCTTTTGTCTTTAAACCTACTGTGCTATCAGCAAATATAACATGTTATTAATACATTAGAGGCACGAGCGTTATAGAAAGTGCTAGCATTAACATGCAATTAAATCATGAACGTAGTTGTCAAATACTGTGGGAAAAATCAAACACAGCTGACAAATATTCAACATTTTGGAAAATGTGCTTTTCTGCCAGGAGTTATGTGAGAAATGTCCAATATGTCCGACTATTCTGAAAGTCACTGGGTGCGTCTCACTGCGGTTATTTTACATTTCCTCGCTCCTCGGCCTCGGTATCACCGGAAGTTGATTTGTCTGCGCCATCTTGAGTACCGTCCCAGTGGCCTTATTTTTGCCGGAGGATCGAGGAGTGATAACGGAGGAGCGATAATCGAGGAACTACCAGACCATCCTCCGGTGAAATCCTCAGACACTCGCCCCGCCCCCTTACTGTGTATCGCTCACTGATTGGACGGTGCAGCGCATGCACTGATCTGGCTGCTGTCAGACGATCAGCTGTGCGTTGTCATCACAAACGGACGTCGCTTCACGTGACGCTCCGGAGGAAACAACGTCCCATTGCTCTTTAACTCATTTCCCTGCTTCTCGTGGTTTCCTTGCGTCTCTCCATGCTTCCCTGGTGGGAGGGACTAGTCGCAGGGAAACGACGCAAGTGAGGGACGCAAGGAATCCATTTAACCGAAGTGAGATGCACCCACTGTCCTCACCTTTAACCTTGTTTGGGCCGAAGCACTTGAGCACAGCTTTTATTTAAAAAATGTTTTGTAGGAGTAGTCATCGTTCTTGTGTGGACTTGTTGACCTCCTGCCTTTAGATTTGTTAGTGTATGTGGGATCGCAGATAAGAAATCCAGGGTGTATCAGAGTGAATTATACTTTAACGAACTCAGAAAACACAGTTTATGAAGCTATTCATGAGCCTGTGTGAAGTCGCAGTGTGGCTCGTTGCACCACCCTGATAGCCGCCATGTGGGAGCAGAATCTGTTCCCATGGCTGCCTGATGTACGCGTTTGATTGGCGCTGTATAATTTTGCTGCTCTGCCTGATAACACGGTGCTGCAGCAGTAGGAGGTGATCGGCAAAACTGTGGGAGTTGTTCACCAGAGGGAGGAAGAAAATAAAGAACAAGACAGGTCGGAGCTATCAGTGTCGTGTTTACAAAGAGAGCAGATGGTGAACGGTTTCTATGAACAGAGAGATTTCTTTGCTCTTTATCTCAGGTGTTTTACATCCCGGTAAATCCCATTTCTTAATCATGTTATCTCAAGATCATAAGCTAATCACCTCATTATTGACATTACGAAAGCACATTTTCTCAAGATAACAAAACATGTAATAACTTGTGTTTACATTAAACCATAATTTGACTTAAGAATATTAAGTGTAAGCCTTACAGTGACTTTCAGAGAAGCCATGTTGTTGCTGGGCTTGCTTACATTAACATTATTTTATTGTATTTCATTCTGAAATTGAACAACTGTGGGTTGCAGGATGATAAACAACGTAAGAGGAAAAATAACAATATTAAAAATGTATATTATTTGATCATTTTATTTCTTCATGTCTCTCAGAATTGTTTTGATGCTGTATAACATGATGGAAAATCACTCATTTAGTTTAGGACTCGACCTTTGTAACTGGAGATGAATCTTTTTTGTAAGGGATGACAGGCCCCAAAATGGCTAAGGACCTCCTTGATATATCAATTCCTTGGTTTCATGAGTTTTATAGATTGAATTTCTTCAATCCATCTTCTATAAGCCAAACACACAAACTGAAAGATTGACATTAAAGTTGACTTTGACTCTCCATTTGTTTACTTCTGTCCCTCTCACTCTCTCTCTCTTTGCAGGAACTGCTCCCATGAGAAGGTGGTGTCCATGCTTCAGGGCAGCGGGGCGATGCCCACTCTGGTGGTGGAGGACGGGCCGTCTGAGTTCTCCTCAGAACAAAACGACCCGGAGGAATCCCCGAGCCGAGCCCCCAGCACCATGCCTCGCTCCAGGTCAACACACTCCAACAACACACCTGACATTTGGATTTGATATTACCCAGCAGCCCCTAGTCTGCAGGGACACACACTAACCTCAGTCTCTGTCATTTTTTGGAAGCCAAACACTAACAGGAAAACAAGAGGAAGACAAGTCAATACAGGCCAGTCATCAATATTTAGACAGGCAATAAGAGAAGGTTATGTAAGGTGGTGTGTTGATTTGATCTTGGTCTGTGTGTTTGTTTGTATGTGTGTGTGTAGGGTGGATGGATACAAAATAGAACAAAAGTGTGGGGGGTTGGCAAACTCAGGTGAAAGAAATTGAAAAGTAAAGTCAATAATAAATAAGATATAACATAAAGTATACAGAAATCATAATAATACATTAAATTGAAACACAAATGCATATCAATCCTCTACCAAACCTCAGACCCCTCTGCTAAATGACACTGGGTGTTGCAGAATGAAGAAAAAACAATCATTTGGTGAAAATAAATGTAGGAATTAAAGTATAACTGAATCCTTGCAGGTCTCCAGCCCTCAGTTCTCTGCAGTGGGTCGCAGAGATCCTCCCCCCGAGCATCAAAGTCCACGGGCGGACCTTCAGCCAGCAGCTGGAGCACCTGCTCACCATCCAGGAGAGATACACCGTCTGCAAGTCCCTGGAGACCTTCTTCCAGCACAGGTCAGTATAGGGGAGGAGGGGAGGAGGGGGTCTATAACTGGGAGTAGTGGGGCAGAGGATGTACTGTTTAAAGGGACCCTATTATGCTCATTTTCAGATGCATACACTGTATCAGTATGTAGTGTCTCTACTTTAAAGAGTCCTCTCCTGCTGATGTTCAGGTGTATATCAGTATGTAGTGTCTCTACTTTAAAGAGTCCTCTCCTGCTGATGTTCAGGTGTATATCAGTATGTAGTGCCTCTACTTTAAAGAGTCCTCTCCTGCTGATGTTCAGGTGTATATCAGTATGTAGTGTCTCTACTTTAAAGAGTCCTCTCCTGCTGATGTTCAGGTGTATATCAGTATGTAGTGTCTCTACTTTAAAGAGTCCTCTCCTGCTGATGTTCAGGTGTATATCAGTATGTAGTGTCTCTACTTTAAAGAGTCCTCTCCTGCTGATGTTCAGGTGTATATCAGTATGTAGTGTCTCTACTTTAAAGAGTCCTCTCCTGCTGATGTCCAGGTGTATATCAGTATGTAGTGTCTCTACTTTGAAAGAGTCCTCTCCTGCTGATGTTCAGGTGTATATCAGTATGTAGTGTCTCTACTTTAAAGAGTCCTCTCCTGCTGATGTTCAGGTGTATATCAGTATGTAGTGTCTCTACTGGGACATGTCTCCATGCTTTAATTTTCAAAAAGCTCTTTATTTTTCTCATACTGCCTGTGCTGCAGCACCTCTTTTCACCATCTGTCTGAAACCAGAGCCCAGTCTGCTCTGATTGGTTAGCTGGCCGGCTCTGTTGTGATTGGTCAACCGCTTAGGGATGTCCCGCCCCTTATCCTATCACGCACAACGTGTTGGAGCGCTATCCAATAGAAGCACGAGTGTTATGTAATGATGTCACTATTTTTCAGAAGTTAACAATGGAGTCCAATGGAGGAGTTTCAGGCAGGGGGAAGGGGGTGTGTGGGAGAGAAACTCACTTCTTTTGCAGACCATTTACATGCACTAAAACCTTATATAACACACAACAGGAAAGGGAAAATCCCAAAAAGCATAATAGGGCCTCTTTAAGGATTTGGAAACAAGAACATCTGCAGTCCGCAACAATGCAATATTGAACAGATGGAAAAGAGCTCAGGGATTTAATATGGAGAGAAGAATGATGTTGTTTCAGAAATGTGATAGTCAGAAATCCTGACGTAACAGCCTGAAGCAGCTTCACATGACGTAAGCTCCAAATAGAAGAAGGAGGCTGCAGGAAAATATCTAACTAAAAGTTTTCAGCATTTTTCAAACTCCATTAACCCGATCGCTGACATTGACAGAAATGTAGCTGTTGCCTGGGAAACTATTTTTACCATATTGGATATATAACAGGCTGCAGAAAGCTCTTAATGCAGCAAAATAGAGAGAAATACGAAACCACGAAGCAGCGACGACAAAAAAATGCAAAAAGCTAAACAGAGGGTTGATGATTCCCATTAGGTTTAGATTTCATTTACTCGAGGGTGAAGAGTTGAGAAAGACATATGGATAGAGATTTGCATATGATGCGAACATGTGATTCTTATAAGGAAAGCATCAATTCCACACAGTGTGTATACAGTACTAACCCCTGAAGGCATTACTGTCATCCCTGTTATCCTCCCACCTTTTCATATTCTCTTACACATTCTCAGCTTTATGTGTCATTATGGATGCCAAATCCTTACATCATGTGGCACTGAATTACCCTGCAGTA
Source organism: Dissostichus eleginoides (assembly GCA_031216635.1). Lineage (NCBI taxonomy): Eukaryota > Metazoa > Chordata > Actinopteri > Perciformes > Nototheniidae > Dissostichus > Dissostichus eleginoides. Next base: position 8,159,267 of record CM062284.1, on the reverse strand, counting down.
AGCATGGGGTTTGGTTATATAACGATGTGTAACGGAGGCATTGTGTGTCAGAATCAGAAACAGGTTTATTACCAGGTAGGTTTACACATACGAGGAATTTGACTTGATGTCATGGTGCGTGCGTGTGTGTGTGTGTTTGCAGGAATGTGGACACTCTGATTGTCGACGTGTTTCCGGTGTTGGACACTCCGGCCAAACAGCTGATCTGGCAGTTCATCTACCAGCTCCTGACGTACGACGAGCAGGAGCGCTGCCAGGGGAAACTGTCACGCTTCCTAGGCTTCAAGAGCAGCGGTGAGGCACAAAAAACACATCGTGGAAATATTGAAACAGTATCAGGACTCAGTCAATAAGATGCTTGTTGGATATGGTTGATGGTTCATAACATGTGAAGTGGAAAAACATAATTAAAAATGTGTGATTTAATTGAAAATCAAGGTGTTTTTTTATCAACAACTTGGTGTTAGATTAACTGTAAGGTTGTTTTTCATAATTGACACAAAGGAGCAGGTGCACATAATTTTCAAAAACGAAAAGCGATGCTGAATATCAGAACATCAGAATCAGATTACTTTATTCTCTCAGGGGAAATTGGGTTTCATGACAGATGCTACATTTTAAAATAGAATTCAATTATAGAAAAAATGCTGATTTAAAAAAATAATAATAATGTAAAAAAAATATCAAATTGATCCAAAATAATGTTGATTAAATTAAATAAAAAAAATTATATATAATGAATAAATAAAAAAATTACAAAAACATAAAAATGTGTGTGTTTTGCAGCCGTTTTGGAGCCTGGCGTCAGCCCGGAGCAGCTCCACCGGCGGAGCAGCTCCATGAGGATCTCGGGGACGTCGTTCCGCAACCCCATCCGAGAGAGGAGCTCTGACGACTGCATCATCGGGACTCACCTGGGAATGGGTACGCTGCAAATCACAAGAAGAAGGATTTAACATAACATCTGTGTAATCTCCGCAGGTTTGGTTTCAATAGCTTTTCATTCTGGATCAAAAACTTCTCACCCAAACGGGAAATGAAGAAATGTTTACCTGAACTGAGACAACATTATTATATGTTTCTCTTAAGAAGAAACCAATATCATCTAGTTGATAAACGTGAAGCTTCCCCAGTTGATCATTTATATTAGGACAATTATTTTTTAATTGCTACAGAATATTATTGCGATATTGACTTTATAGGTGATGATTCGTCAGCGTTGTGGTTGCCACTCCAGCCTGGTGACCCAAAAAAGTTTTTAAAGGTTTAACAACAATTAAAACGGTAAAATTAGTATGTTATTTGGTTTTGTAATAAAAACTCATCTTCACTATAGATTCAGTATCATTTAATCGTATTTTTTGTGGAATTACTCGACAAACTAAGACAATCTGAGACAGTAAAGGAGCTTCCTTCAGCAGGAACTGAACTACTCATATTCCCTCAGGCAAGGCATCTGAAATGCAGTCACTAATAAGGCAGTGTTTGTTGTTGGAAAGATAGTGTGCTCAGTAAATCCTCTGTGGATGTATGGAGGCTACAAGAGAGTAAAAATGGCCACCATACATTCATAGAATAACTCCTCATATCTCAGCTTTCTATAATGTTCAAGCTCTCTGAAGGACATGTAGTGATATCTCCAGCAGATTTCATTCATGCTTTTCAATCGCCATTGTTCCTCCACCACCTTGTTTACCTCTGCTTCATCCTCTCTCCTCTCTGGGAGGGTGGATGGAAGTCCATGTGTCACTCTTCATGCCTTGTTGTGCTTTAGGAATACATGTGGATGAATCCGGGAGCCCGGAGGAGAGGCAGTCAGGAGACGGGACCTCCTTCCCCGAGTCCCCTGACCTCAACCATGTAGGTATACCTGCTAGCTTTCATGTTATCTGTGCTTTCTGGCCTCACATCATTTGAAGGTCTGCTCGTTTTACGCACATTTCGTGCTGTGAGTGCAAAATCCAGCAGACCTTCAAAGGGGATGTGCGCGGCGATGTGTGTGCTAACAGCTGATCATGCCTCCACCCGTAGATGACAGGTGTTTACACGGAGCTGGAGAACGTTTACGCAGGAAAGAGTGTGTCGGCGCTGCAGGGCTCCTCAGGAGAGCCCGAGGGCCCGGGACAGACCGAGGCCTACGGGCGCCCTCTCTCCCCCCTCACACTCCCCCCTCTCAAAGGTACTCTGGGGCAGACACACACACATCAAACACACTCATTTACACGCACACACACACGCTTTCAGACACATGCTTTCACCAGTGGTTCATAAACAATGTGCCGTTTATGTTTGGTGCAATTACAGAATGAGTTATTGATATCTGGACAATGGATATCTTTAAGCCTTAATGGCACATTACTGATGCCATGTTCAAATCCTGTGAAATTTGCCGTAAAAACAAGCTGCTGAATGGGGGAAAATGTTAATTTGATGGACAGTGGTCAAAACACAAGTCAAACATGGCATAAGATCTGTTGAACTACTAAAAATGGCACACATATGGTTAATAAACTCAAAAACCAAATACTTTCCCTCTTCCCTGTAGTGCTTTTTATCAATCTGAATGGTTTTAGTGTGAGTTATGTTGGAGATGTCGGCCATAAAGATGTCTTAGCTACAAAATAATTGAAAAAATCCACAGCAATTTCTCTTCTCAGAAATCCTGACGCACTTACTGATTCAAAGACTGTAGATCGTCTTTCTCTTAAGAAAAATTGCTGTTTACTGTGAGTTTTTCAAATATATTTTCTCCAAAGCTCTGCAACTTTCATGAAAAAACATCTTGTTTGATAAAAAGCACCAAAGGTAATAAGAGAAATATGTAATTTTGGATTTATTGTTGAACTGTCCGTTTAAAAATGTACCCTCTCATCCCCAGCCTTGTGTTTATGGATGATTTAACATGAACAACATCATTGTGGATGTTTAACTGAGTTGGTTTTACCCAATGTGATGCGAACATGGCATGAGAAAACCACTGAATGTGATCTCTACCTATATTTGCAAACCAGCCTGCAGTTTATCCATGTGTTTCCATGGTTCCCTATCAAGGGTCCCCAAGGCGACAACATGGCCTAAAATATAACACGTACATTTTCTTGAGGGAATGAAATATATAATTTGTCCACTTAATTATACTCTTGTTGAAACGCTTGAGCGTCAAAAGCACTAGTGACTTGATGCCATCTTTGATTCCCGTCTACCAGGAAATATCAGAGAGGCTCACTCAGTGGACATTTTTAAACTCCAGCTAAAGACACGTCTTTTTAGATTAGCTTTTTCTTAGCAACCCCCCACTTTAAATGTTCTTTTATGTTCTTCAATACCATTATTACAGGTAACCGTAAATCCGGCCTCTCCCTGTCCTGGAAGGAGCCTCTCCCCACTCCGGTGTATGAGATCCACCACCAGAGCAGCGTGGACTCCAACCCCTACGTGTGTCTGGAGAGCCCCCCCGCCTCCCCTCACTCGGACGGAGGGCCGAACACGCTGACCCGCCCGCAAGAAACTGTTCACGTTCTCCCGTCCGCCTCGCAGCCGGGACACCGACAAGTTCCTGGACGCTCTGAGCGAGCAGCTGGGACACCGAGTCACTCTGGTGGACGACTTCGTACACGGGGAGAACGACTACGAAGAGGTGAGGAAGAACGATATACTGCATTATCATCTGTTGTTATAAATACACATAGACGACATGCTTTGATTTTATAGTAAAGGGATGGTACAAGTTGGTTTAAGTGCGGTTATTTAAAGTACATAGCTGAAATGCATTCATTTGATGGATGACACTGTGTAGTGGAGGTAGGAGGTGTTAAATGAATAATAGTTTACAGCAGAAAATGTACCCTTTGACTCATTAGTAGTCGTTCCCGATTATAGAGTACATTGTTACTTGTTATAGAAATTATTCAAGGGATCCTTCGGGGTTGTACGAGGTACTTATCCAAAGTCAGAATATGACTTACTGTAGACAAAGGATCGACACGCCACATTTTAGAGAAACAGACTTGCACATAAGCAAAGTGATATATTGCATTGAACAGGGCAGGAGGCAGATGTATTGTAAACACCTCAAAGAAAATCTATACTACTTTAAGTGTAAGGTAAATTAAGAATTTGTTCATATTTGACTTTGCATTTCTACACCAGACTATTAATTTAAGCACCTACAGTATAATACCCAATTTGCTGGTCTACTGCTGACTTGATGTGTTTGTTTGTTTTGTTTTTGTTTCAGGTTGGTAAATCCAAACTAATCAAAGCTTAAATAAAATAGGAATACTGTAATATATGATTTTTCATTCTTATTGTGTGGTATAAAGTTCACATCTCATCAATCCTAACTCCTTGAAACCTTGCATGAATTAGTAACTCGTATAGATCAGGAGGCTGGGAATATTGTGGATATTAATATCTCTATTTTTGTATACAACTAGCAAATGAAACCTTAGTATCGTGGAGATTGTGAACAGAATGACTAACAGTCTCTCTCTCATGCCAGTACTACTATTCTCCCTTCATGGCCAGGAATTGTGACATTTCTTTGGGTGTGATTTTCCTCCTGTTATGTGCTAAAGTAATGCTGCTACATGTAATACTTCAGCGATGATAACATATTACATATAGCAGCATTTACCGGAAATGTTACTGTTGTGCAATTGCTTGTGTAGCTTCTGAAATGAGCATATTTATGCATTTGAATGACGTTGTAGTGCTGCATGTTGACATTAGATCCGCTCTAATGTACGCTACAATGAACACTTGTGTCACATGAACAGATATATGAAGGAGGTTGTCATGGTTTCAGAAGAAGAGGGGTGTCTGTAAGTAAATACTCAGTTTATACAGTAGAGTCTAATTTTATCTAAGGTTATAATAAGATGCTGGCTGACGTTAAATCATCAAACAAACATTTAGGCTTTTGTCTCTTTCAGGGACGTTTTTGCTACTTATCGTACATCACTCAGTCGGATGCAGAATAGACGATAAAGGAAAAAGGGTTGCACATATTTTATGCTTTTTAGTATTTACTGTAAACTTCACATTTATTTAGTACCATGAATAGATCGGTCTGATAATATTTAAGAGCATGTGATAAAAATATTTAATTTAATTTTGTATGGCTTTGCTGCAGAATACTTGAGAAGCAATTGAGAAAAAAACGTTGGTTGATCTATTTTATAAGTCTGATCTCAATTACTTGTTTACTAATATCATTTTAAATTCCCCCTATTTAGTTTTCTTGTATGTGGACCAGAGAAAAGGGTTTTGACAGGTTATTGTAGGATGGATAATTAAAACAAGTTGGTGCTAAATTACTAATTTTGGCAACTTTCATTTTGGAATCACAAACAAAAATATATATATATTGAGCAAAACACGAATGATGTAGTCCTATAGGAACTATTTCAAAACGAGTGTAACAAAAAGACTTCCACGACTGTCAAAACCTTTTTTTTGTGGTTATTATATCATAAACACAGAGATAACAACTAGTATCCGAAAAAAACCAAAATCTCAGTTGCCTCTCAGGGCTTCCGTACTTTCTGTCCCACAAGTAGGTAGAGGAAAAAACTGATAAGCAAAAGTATAACTAAAAAGAAAAATCATAATGCATAGTTTTTAGTCTTTTATTTGTGTTAGAGGAGATGGACATTATGATCATCAGTGTGACGGCGCTCCTCTCCCCCCAGATGAGTTTCCAGGAGGACCAGGACGTGGGCTTCATGCCCCGGCAGCTCAGCAGCGGCAGCAGTGAGGACCACAGCAGCTCCTCCCCCTCCTCCCCCTCCTACTCCTCCGGATCAGAACCCATCCCTCCTCCTCCCACCCAGAGCCCCCCGCCTCCTCCACCTTTCCAGGGTCTCATCCCGCCCCCTGTGCAATTCACCGACCCCCTTCCTCCAGTCCGATTCTCCCCCGAACACGTCCCCCGCAGCCGGATGCCCTTCCAGCCTCACCACCCCATCATCCCTCCCCCTCCTCCCCCTCTCAGGACCCTCCTCTCCAGCCGCTCCCCTATCCACCACCGAGAGGAAGGGGAGAAATCTCACCAGCGCTTCCAGACCACCACCACGTCCACGCGCCTCTCCCACGCTCACACCACCCTGCGCCCCTCTCAGCAGTCCCGCCCCTGCTACCTTCCCCGGCAGCACAGCCAACCCCAGCCCCTCCTCCAGCCCTCCCCCCTTCCCTCCCCCCAGCCCTCCCCCCAGCCGCTGAGACCCAGCCAGCTCGTCCTGCAGAGGCACCATCAGCTCCACCACCAGCACAGCTACCAGGGCCCGCTGCCCCCCTCCCTCCACGACCACAGCTCCTCCTCTCAGAACCAGAACCAAGGCCCCCCCCCCGGATCTTCGCTGCTCTCCAAACCTCCAGCCTCCCACTCCACCCTCCCCACTCACAGCAAAACCTATGAAACCCCTCAGGAGGAGCAGCAGTCGCAACAGGTGACATCTGCATTCACATGTTCTCCTCATTTTCAGGTGTATATCAGTATCTAGTGTCTCTACTTTGACATGTCTCCATGCTTTTTTCCTCATACTGCCTGTGCTGCAGCACCTCTTTTCACCCTCTGTCTGAAACCTGTTGTGATTGGTCAACCGCTTAGAGATGTCCCGCCCCTTAGCCTATCACGTACAATGTGTTGAAGCGCTGGCCAATAGAAGTGCAAGTGTTGAAAGAGAACCCCAAAAAGAATAATAGGGCCTCTTTAAAACCAAATAAAGAGTTGTATACATGTGTATGCAGCAGTGAGCACCTAGCAACAGAAACGTCACAAAAGCATTGACGTCATGCAAGCAATTACTGTAAAGTGTTCTTGCTATTCTCAGCATCACATTATATGTTCAAATGGAAGAGGCAACTACTATAATGCTATTAGGAAGCTCACCTGCTCTTTACTTCTTGTCAAGTGTTTCAAGACTACTTAATTCAATCTTTCAAACAAGATTCAACTAAAGCAAACATCAGTATTTGTATAGAAATGTACTGCTGTGGTCACCTACTGTATGAAGACACACGTCAGTATCAATTTAAGTGTACGCTATATTTAGAATATTCTCACAGCTTTACCTTGCTTTCAGTCAACCTTTTCGATCAGGCGAGCACAGTTCGTAACACAGTTGTAACGCCTTTAATACCTGTGTTCACTGTAACTTAAAAGGTCCCCTATTATGCAAAATCCACTTCTTCATGTCTCTTCTACATCAACATGTGTCCCCTCTGTGTAAAGAGATTCTGAAAGTTTCAGGAGAAAAGATTCTCGCTCTTTTTGTCCTGATCCATTTCTATAAAAACCTGTCTGAAAACGAGCTGATCAGATTTTGGCCACTTTATGATGTCATAACGATGTTTTGGCTTGTAACCATTAGCCAATCACCAACCAAGGTAACCCCCCCCCACCTTATCACCTGAATCTCCTCCTAGAGCACCATTGTGTTCTTTTTAACCAAATATCTCTCAGAGGGGCGTGGGGAGGGGCTCCTTATTTTCATCTAAAGTAACAGACAGAGAATCAGCTCTTTGAAACAGGGCTGAAACAGAGGGGATTATGGGATGCTGCAATGATCTGTTTGGTGTTTCAGCCAATCAGAGACATGTTCTGTATATATCTGAGACCTGTGATATATTGATGAAAAACTGTATAATAGTGGACCTTTAAAGCATCACTTATGTTGTAGTACTTTCTGCACTTCCTGCTATGTATGTAGTTGATCTGCTGCTAGCTGCTGCATTTGTGCTATACAGTACAAGACCATATACTGATAAATACAAATTATTATAATCTCCTAGGCACCACCGCCCCCTCCTCCTCCTCTGCCTCCCCCCTCTGAGCCGCCTCCTCTTCCCAAACCGGGCCACGCCTCGGACACAAACCACATGAGTGTGAAGCGTCTGCGCTGGGAGCAGGTGGAGAACTCTGAGGGGACCATATGGGGTCAGGTGAGTCCCCTTCATCAGTCTGAGAAGAGACGTGATTCAATTAAAAAATCATGTCTGAAGAAATCTTACATTAAAGTGAATACAGTAAACAATAACTTGTGAATCTTCCCACCTTGGCTGAGAAGTTTCTCACTCCTACATTTCTCTTTCCATATTTGGAAAGTCCTACTCATGCAGTCTGTTGTTTCTCTGATGAGTCACAGCAGCATGTAGGACACATTTTGTTTTTGTAAATAGAATACGTGGTGGATCTTTTATCAGACGTTTTGGTCCTGCTTTATAACCCTATCCGATATCTTTGAATAAAAAATCAAGCCTTGACTTTGTGACTGGGGATTAAAGAGTGTGTGTTTGTGTGTGTTTGTGTGTGTTTAGCTCGGAGAGGACTCGGACTACGACAAGCTCACTGACATGGTGAAGTATTTGGATCTTGATCTGCACTTTGGGACTCAACGCCAATCCAGTAAGTATTTCTGTGCTTGTTGTCATTCATTCTCCTGCTGCATCATTATTGTACAGAAGCCATGAGAGGCAAGTGACAAAAAAACAAGGTGATCTAATTAGTTTTTTCTCCTGTGTTTGTGATTTTAAACCAGTTGTTTTGTTTTTTCTGGCCAGGATAAAACTTCTAACTTATTAAAATAAAGTTTCATCTGTGAGTTAGGTTGGGAAAGAGGGTTTTGCAAGGATAATGTTACTAAATTCTTCCAAAATGGTTAAAAAATTATAATTTCCACCATCATTAAGTTCATGTTTTACTTAAAATAAAAGTTGAAAACAAGACAGAATTGGAATAAGAAAATCTGCGGGTGTTGTAAGACTAATTTCAGCCAGATGTTAGGAAATACATGTAAATATATATAACAAAATGTTCACAAACCAAGAAAAATACAATAGGAAATACGATCCTACCAAAAGGTAGATAGGTACATATTTTCTTCACCTTTTCTTATCTCATGAAGACAGTAGAGCATTTAAATCAAATAAATTCACCAGAAGTTGGATCACCAGACTTTTCTATTTGCCTCTCAGGGCTTCTGTATTATCGTCACTCTATATTTCCATCATGCTTCATGTCATACATTAAAAATACTAATGTATTAGTACTTCAATTACATTTAAAGTAATGTATTTATCTGTTGACATCTCCTGTTTTCTTTGTACCTTCACAGTTGTGATGCTCTTCATAACCTGTTTTGGAGCCGCTCCATTCACCTGTTCTTCAAATCCATTCTCCATAAGGCACCATAACCCCCCCCCTCTTCTCATACTTAGAAAGGGTTTAGTAATAACACAGCTCTGCTACAGAAAACACGCCATTTACTGCTATTTATTATACATTCCCATTCGATATGGCCTGTAGCGGTACAGAAATGGCAGAGCTGTGTTATAAACCCATCACCCTGCCACCTGTGTGTGTGTGTGTGTGTGTGTGTGTGTGTGTGTGTGTGTGTGTGTGTGTGTGTGTGTGTGTGTGTGTGTGTGTGTGTGTGTGTGTGTGTGCGTGTGCGTGGACCCCCCCGGTGCTTGGAGAACGGATCCTTACACTGTTGTTAATATTATCAGTGTCTCCTCTAGAGCCAGCCTTCCTGCCGGAGAACTTTAAAAAGAAAGACGTGGTGGAGATTCTGTCTCATAAGAAAGCCTACAACGCCTGTAAGTACCACAAAAACATGGCCGCCGCAGGTCACTCCTGCAGGCTCAGGCGTCAGGTCTCTGACACAACGGGGAAATAACACAAACTGCAGCGTTTAACGAAGGCTAACGAGGAGACAGATTTAACCAGATAGCCGTTTGAAGTGTGAGGTTCTTGTCCACAAAAGGAATCAGAAATTATTTATTTATTTGGGGGAAAAGTGAGTTTTGTGACGGTTGTTGCATTTGAGAATTAAATAAAATAAATATATTTATATGAACATAAGAAGTAAGAATGTGCAATAAAAAGTTATAGTAAAATTAAATATAAAGACGTGGTGGAATACATATTAATGTATAATTAATAAAACTGTAATAATAATAAAATCTTATTATCTATACATATATTTTTTATTTATTTCATCTTAATAATTATTATTTAATAAAAATAATATTATAATTATAACAATAAAAATAATAGTTATAATAAAAAATGTATTAATGCTGTAATAATAATAATAATAATAACAACAATAGTAATAATCATAAAAATAATAATAATACTGCAATAATAATATCTTATTATATTTTATTTGCACATTCTTACTTCTTATGATTTAATTATTTATTTTTATTTATTTAATTATATATATTTTATTATTGATAAGTCAGTGTATTACCTGCTGACCAGTTTTCCTCCATTGACCTGATGCACCTCTTCAAAACATCTTTTAATCCTGACACTGGTCCCGAGGTTAAATAATCTCACCTATTTCTTTAGTCCTCGCCGGTTCTCATAAACCAGGTCATTTATTTTCACACCACCATCTCAAAGAAACACAGTTTACAAAACATTGAACACAAACTCAGACCCTGACCTCTCTGTGTGTCACTTCTGCTCACGGTCTCTCTATACAAAGAGACTCAAGGCCAATCCAAACCCAATAATGGCTTCCCTTTCTCAACGGGGGTTTACACACACTATGCAATCATCAGACTGGATTTATCACACACAGCTTTTGTACTGAAGGCTGTACAGAACCGTAGGCATGATGTGGATGAAGTCCATGACCTGATGTAAAGGACGTAACTGATGCAAAGAACAGACACATTTTGTTAATTATTTCACGTGTTAAACTATAATTTCTCTCAATGCACTGTGCTGAAAAAAGAAGGTTGTTTACCAATTTGTTTTCTTGACTGAAGCATTTTCTTTGCATTATTTTGTAGACCCCTGTTCTTCAAATATAACTTAAATAACTCATCTTTAAAATAATCCTCATCAAGCTATTTTGGCTCGATTGATTTGTTAATCCTAATTGAAATGATCTTGAAAAGGTGCTCTTATTTTTAAATTTGCTGACTACTGATCATTAGTGATGTGACGTTCGCGAACGATCCGATTCTTTTGAACGGCTCTTTGGTACGAACGAAGGGAACCGAGTCGTACTTGGTGAGAGCCGTTCTTTTTATCGTTGGTTCACTGCCTGCCATAAATCCACTCGCCTTTTAAAGGAACTTGCTTTCCTGAGTGCAAATGTTCCGTAGATGATGGCATAACGTAACGCATGCTGCTTGAGTAGTAGTTTGGCTGAGAGATGTAGCAAGTTATACATTTTCTGTGAGTAAAAGTAGATTTCTGGCAATACAGTCAATCATTATCCTGGTGATTATTTCGCAGATAAACCTATTAACCCCTCCCCCTTAAAGAAAAACGGCTCTTTTGAACGGCTCTTTTGAACGGCTCTCGGAAAGGAACGGAGCCATAAGATCCGGCTCCCTTCAAAGAGCCGTAATTCCCATCACTACTGATCATGAGATTCCAGTTACATGAGGTAGGTGTGTTGGGAAGCCTCCCAGCATGCATTGGGGCAAAAGATGACTTATGGTCTGTTTTCCTGTACTGTTACTGGGGTTCTTTTGGTGATTCAGTGCTACACAATTTTCCACTTTCCTCACCGTTACCTGTTGAATATTACCTGAGAATGTGGACACACTATGAGGGATGTTGGTGCATGACTAACCTTCCCAATGAGCATGATTTTGGTTATATTTATAAAGATATTATGAATATTAAACCTTACTGAAATCTCTTAAGAATCAGCTTCACGACACACACAGTTGGAGTACAAATTCTCATTTTAATGTCAAATTAAATGCCATATATTCTGTCTCCGCTGGCCTTTTGACAGTCTTTCAATACTTGTTTTAATGTATTTCTGCTCACAGTTTCTTACCTTGTTTTGTATTGTTTATGATATTACTGTATAATTAAACATGTATAATTAAAGGTAAGAAGCCCTGAGAGGCAAGTAAAAATAAATGCTTATTTTAGCATTAATAAGAACATTGTGTTATACTTTCCTAATCTGCCAAAACAAGTTAATTATTAATACAATATATTAAACAAATATAATAAATACAAGAAGGCATTTTTTTTCCCACCTGCCTCTCAGGGCTTCCGTAGAACTCTTATTGTGAAAAACAATTGTGATATTACAGCAACAGATCATAATTATTTCTCAATAACCTGCATGTTCTCATCTAAAATCCTAATAAAAGGCGCTTTCACACCAAGTACTTTTCCCAGGAATAGTTCCCCGGAACTCTTTAATTCCTGAACTATCTAGTAGATCGCGTTCACACCGGAATAAGTCCCTGAGGGAGGATTACGCAAATGAAGCCGCTGACGTCACTTCTTCTTCTTCTTCTGCTTTGGGTTTACTGGCAGGCCGCAAACAACTTCGGGTGGCAGTAAATCGCCACCCGAAGTCCCGGAGTAAATCGCCAGAAGCGCCGACACCTCCTCATCACTCCACCGCTCCCAAGTTTTATTTTGTGTTGCCATAAGTTAGTCTCTCTCCGTTGGTGCGCTGTGCTAATGCTAATGATAATAATGCTAATCCGAGCAAAGAAAATGGCGGCTTCACAAACATTTTCGGAGTTTTACGGGGCGTGGTTTGCAATTCGCCCAGCCAATCAGAAATGGGAACCTTTTCCTCCCCAGGAAAGTACCACCTCTCTAGCAGGGACTGAAAAGGGGTGACAAGGTTCGCAAAAAAAGTTGTGTCTAGTTCCAGATCTTTTTGGTGTGAACGCAAAATCCCAGGAACTATCGGAACTATTCCTGGGAAAAGTACTCCGGTGTGAAAGCGCCTAATTTCAACTCTCTTTCATTATACATCTAAGAAAGAGTGCCGTGTGCATCTGAAAATGTATAAATGTACAGTCTGCAGTACATTATCATGCTTCAGCTGTTTGTTTTTTAAATATCTTTTGTTTGTGAAACTTATTGACCTGCTGTATCTTGTAGTTTCTTGTTCTACTGTAAAATGTCTTTCTTGCTGCTATCTTTTTAATTCCACATTGATAACTGTGATACCCTGACTTCTTCTCTTTTCTTCTTCTTCTTCTTCTTCTTCTTCTTCTATTTGTTATTAGAGAATAAATTAATTTCTCTTGATAAAAACGTGTCTTCACTTGGTGATCCAAAGCAAGAGCCTTATGAAATACTTGTATCAGGCTCCATAACATCATGCACCAACATCCCTTTGTGTATCAACAGGTCATATTTAAGGGTTAAACTGTGGTAAAGGTGTGAAAACACTGTGGAGCATAATGTGGAATAAAATAACATTCAGTAACAACACGGGAATAGATCAAATAACCCTGATTGTCATATCTATGGCCCCAATGCATTCTGGGAGGCACTACTTCAAGTGACTGCAATCACATGACCAGCACTCATAAAATCTTCTCATGGATTCATCAGGGTTCATTAAGAAATATATATATTTCAAAATAAGAGCCAAAAGAAACATTCTAAGTATGAGCGCACTGTTTTAAAACCAGATAACAATTCACAGTTAACAAAACAATTGTGCTTAAATAACCAAATGAGAGAATTAACAGGGTTATTTAAGACGGATTACAGCAAGTTAGCCTAAAGAAACCTTTTTTTTTTTAAAAAGGTGGTAAGATTATAAATTATACACAATATTAACAGAAATTAAATAATAAGTAACATGACATTAAAAAATTGCTGTGAACTATACATGAATGTATCGGTATGAAAACTGGAGTCATGTCTCATACTCTGAGGATATAACCACCGTAGACACTGTTTTGATGACAGAGCAACACATTTAAAGGTCCCCTATTATACTGTTTTTCATCAATATGTTATAGGTCTCAGATATATACAAAACATGTCTCTGAAGTGTTTGGCTCCAAATACCAAACAGATCCTTGCAGCATCCCATAATCCCCTCTGTTTCAGCCCTGTTTCCAAAGTGCTGATTCTGTGTCTGTTACTTTAGATGAAAATAAGGAGCCACTCCCCACGCCCCTCTGAGAGAGATTTGGTTAAAAAGAACACAATGGTGCTCTAGGAGGAGATTCAGGTGATAAGTTGGGGGGGGTTACCTTGGTTGGTGATTGGCTAATGGTTACCCAAGCCAACACATCGTTATGAAATCATAAAGTGGCCAAAATCTGATCGGCTCACTTCAGACAGGTTTTTATAGAAATGGATCAGGGCAAAAAGAGAGAGAATCTTTGTTCCTGAAACTTTCAGAGTCTCTTTCCACAGAGGGGACACATGTTGATGTAGAAGAGACATGAAGAAGTGGGGACACATGTTGATGTAGAAGAGACATGAAGAAGAGGGGACACATGTTGATGTGGAAGAGACATGAAGAAGAGGGGACACATGTTGATGTAGAAGAGACATGAAGAAGTGGGGACACATGTTGATGTAGAAGAGACATGAAGAAGTGGGGACACATGTTGATGTAGAAGAGACATGAACAAGTGGATTTTGCATAATAGGTGACCTTTAAGGCATTATATGTAAGACCCTTTATATATACAGTCTATGGTTAGACCCATGTTTTATAAAATTATGAAAAATTATGAAAAAAATATGTTTGTAAGTAAGAAACATTAAATTAAGTAAGTAACTTTAAAATACTGATATAATTACATTTTAGGTTTTTTTTTCAACCTTATTTATTACTTTGAATTCAGTGATTACTAATAACATGCTTATTAAAAAGGAAAATATATATTGTTAAAGTCAAATACAAATGAAATACATTTAAAATACTGAAATGTGACCCTGTTATATATTCATTAATACAATGAATAATGGATTCACTTTCCAAAGTGACAAGGTTGTTCCTGCTGACATTACATACACCCGTACACAAAGGAATAAGAGAGAGAGAGAGAAATGAAACACCATCAGAGTGGGATTAAAGGTTCTGTCTCAGTCAGGAACACAGCGCTCCTCTTTGTGATGTGTAAAAACAGACCTAAATCGTCCTCTCCTCTCTCCTCCTCCTCTTCCTCCTCTCCTCTTCCTCCTCCTCTCTTCTCCTCCTCTTCCTCCCCGTCTCTTCTCATCTCCTCTCCCTCCTCTCCCTCCTCCTCCTCCTCCTCCTCCTCCTCCTCCTCCTCTCCTCCTCCTCCTCCTCCTCCTCACTGCAGCCATCCTCATCGCCCACCTGAAGCTCTCCACCTCTGAGCTGCGTGAGGTTCTGATGAACATGACCACGGAGCGTCTAGAGCCCGCTCACATCAAGCAGCTGCTGCTGTACGCCCCCAACGAAGAGGAGGTCAAGCAGTACGAGCAGTTCGAGCAGGACCCCGCCAAACTCAGCGAGCCAGACCAGTTCATCTTCCAGGTACAAATAACACTAACAATCACAAGACTAAAGAAAACCCTGAGAAAAAAGAACTTACCATTTACTTTATCTGGTTAGATGCTATATGCTCATTTTCAGGTTGATATTAGTATTTTGTTCCTCTACTGTGACATGTCTCCATGCTTCAATGTTCAAAAAGCTCTTTATTTTTCACTTTCATCCGTCACAATTTTATATATCATTTGATTACTGATCATTTTTCTTCACAGCATCTCAGAAAAGGGTCCTTGTTTTGAGTTTGATTACCTCTTTTTATATTTAATAGACGCTGATAGCGCCTAAGGCCATGTTTACACGGAGACGGAACGGGTTGTATCCGCTACAGTTCTCTATCGTATGGACGGTTCGTTCACACGAGGCCGTAACGTAACCGCGGAAACGGAGCCCTCAAACGATAACGGGTCCCAAGGCTCTGGGGGGCCAAACGGCTCCGTGTGTACACCCTATATGTCATAGCCCCGCCTCTCCCCACCTCTCCTGCTCACCCCCGCGTCATTGCTGATGTGTTTCGCCAACAACAAAAACAGTGTTCCGAGTGTTTCGAGCCAGGTCCCCGGTATCTCGCAGGACAGTGCACCCAGCAGGAGCCTCCAGCAGACCCCCCCCCACACGGTTCCCTCGTCCCTTGGACGAGGCGGAGAGGTGGGTGTTTTTCATCTGCTGGTGGACTACCGGGGAGAACGTCCTACTCGGAAGCCAGGCTCAGAGTTAGTGGCAGTGGGTGCGTGGTCAGTAGCAGTAGCGACGGACCATGCTACAGATGTTAGTGCAAAAATCTACAGCTCCTCTACCACAACCATCAGCAACAAGTGGACATGGAGAACTACATGAACTACATGTTGCTAAATCCACCGCGGAGAATAAACAGAAGGGCAACCAGGCAACCATGGCAACCATGCTCGGGGGTGTTCTTCGCTGCTTTTGGTGTATTCTGTGGCGGAAGTACAGCGCCACTTACAGGCCCGGCATATGTACTACAGCGTCTCCAGCGGGTTGAGCGGTCTCGTGTGGATAGAATCGTTTATTGAGCCGATACTGTGTGGACGCAAGACTTTTTTGATATCGAATTCGGTTCGTTCTCCGTTTCGTCTCCGTGTAAATGGAGCCTAAGGAGCCTTGTAATTAGCTGCTCTTAAATTACTGTTTGCTTAAGGATCTCTTATGTTTGCAGAGATTAACAATGCCTAAATAAACACATTTTAAAGGGGCCCTATTCTGCTCATCTTCAGGTTCACATCAGTATGTAGTGTCTCTACTGGGACATGTCTCCATGCTTTAATGTTCAAAAAGCTCTTTATTTTTCTCATACTGCCTGTGCTGCACCTCCTCTTTTCACCCTCTGTCTGAAACCAGAGCCCAGTCTGCTCTGATTGGTTAGCTGGCCGGCTCTGTTGTGATTGGTCAACCTCTTAGAGAAGTCCCGCCCCTTCACGTACAATGTGTTGCAGCGCTAGCCATTATGACTTGAACAAAGGAGTCCAATGGAGGCACTTCTGTTATAATGGAGACTTCTTGACATTTTGTCAGATTTTCTGTTGCAATTTGTGCGATGTTTTCAACTTTTTTTCTCACAAATTGCCTTAACAATTACAAGAAAAGATCCTGTGAACCTGACAAACTTTTTTTTTCACCTTGCAACACCTATTTTTTAATCTTAACATATTTTTATTTTTAAGAAACCAAGAAAGATATTCATGTCCTTAAGTCGTGAACACAGAAGAGAAAGTATTTTAGATCAAACTTTTTCGTCTTTTTTCTCCACACTCAACTAAAGTTAGAAAAAGAAAGATGAAATGAACTAAGTCAAATTTGTTCTTCAGATGCTGATGGTTCCCGAGTATAAAACCCGTCTGCGGAGCCTCCACTTCAAGACCACCCTGCAGGAGAGGACGGAGGAAATGAAGGTCGCGTACGATTACATCTACAAGGCTTCAGTGGAGCTGAAGAGCAGCAAGAAGCTCGCCAAAATCCTGGAGGTAAACACCCAGAGAGAGGAGAGGAAAGTTTAGCTTATTATTTACCTCAAAAGCAATCATTAAGTGTTTCTACTTTCCACAGTTTGTACTTGCAATGGGGAATTACCTGAACAATGGGCAGCCCAAGAGCCACCGGACGACCAGCTTTAAGATCAACTTCCTCACTGAGGTAGGGGAAAACCACTACGCTAAAACCACAATAGACTTACCTTCACTTTTAGCTTTTAGCATTCATTCTTTCCTCATTTATTTCAGCTTAGCACAACCAAAACAGTAGACGGGAAATCCACCTTCCTCCACATTCTGGCCAAGTCTCTGTGCCAACACTTCCCCGAGCTGCTCAACTTTTCCAGAGACCTCACAACGGTGCCTCTGGCCGCCAAGGGTACGATGATGTTTCAGCTGCTTTAACTCTGCTTTCCTGCAGGAGTATCACTTAGTAGCAGAATGCAGTCATTTTGCGAATATGAAACACATCTAATGCACGTTGATTGATTCTCTTTATTCTAAGACTTCATTGCCAGTTCCCTGCACCTGTTTTACAATATTTAAACAATGTACAGTTGCTTAAAGAGGACATATAATGCAAATGTTCAGGTGTATGTCAGTATGTAGTGTCTCTACTGGGACATGTCTCCATGCTTTAATGTTCAAAAGCTCTTTATCTTTCTCATACTGCCTGTGCTGCAGCACCTCTTTTCACCCTCTGTCTGAAACCAGAGCCCAGTCTTCTCTGATTGGTTAGCTGGCTGGCTCTGTTGTGATTGGTCAACCTCTAATGCTGCGTTCACACCGGACGCGATGCGATTTTTGGGGGCGGCGCGATTACATGTAAAGTCAATGCAGAGACGCGGACAGACACGAATTCGCTCCGACGGCGCGCATGAAGCGGTGGACGCGGCTAGAATCACGCGATTGAGGCGATTGAAGGGGGCCGCGTCAAATGCGAGAGTTAATTTTTTCAACTCGAGCGTCAAATTCTCGTGACGCGTTCTCGCGAAAGCCAATCAGCGTTGGGATTCCCTCTGACGTCCCTCTGACGTCCCTCTGACGTCCCTCTGACGTCCTGCTGTTGATCAGGTGTAAAGATGGAAGAGATGATCGTTGTGGCTGTGAGTAGGTTCCCGGAGATTTACGATACAATGTCGTATATCTACCGGGACCGCAAAAAAAGGAGCTGGCTTGGAGGAGAATAAGAACCCAGACACGGCGTTTGTTGCTACGTTTGTAGGACTTCCAGAAGGTACAAGCAGCAATAGTTGTTATATCCTCCATAGTCAAGGACAGAAATAACCAAAACGATCTTGCATCGAAGTGTAAACAACCTCAACTGTCCGTCAACGGCGCGGCGCGTCAACGGTATGTCTGTTTTGAATGACGCGATAAAACAAACTGCAAGCCGCGGTGAAACTTGAGCGATTGGAGCGATGCGAATATTCGCATCGCGTCCGGTGTGAACGCAGCATAAGTGATGTCCCGCCCCTTAGCCTATAACGTACAATGTGTTGAAGCGCTAGCCAATAGAAGCGCAAGTGTTACATAGTGATGTCACTACAGTTTGGAAGGAAACAAAGGAGTCCAATGGAGTTGATTTACACTCTCAAAAACCTAAGCAAAGCACTACATGAGAGGGAAAAGGATAACAGGGCCCCTTTAAAGTTTTTTTGTAACTAACCTCCATATATTTGAATATGCCTTCAGTGAACCAGAGGGCCATCACTGCAGAGCTGACTGACCTTCACTCCACCATCCTGGACATCAGGAAGGCGTGTCTGAAGATCCCGCCCACCTCCGAGGACCACTTCGCCTCCGTCATGAGCGTACGCCAAACACTTAAATATATAATACACACACATCAGACATCTAAGCATTACAAATATATGTGTTCACGGAAGCTACTGATTACTGACAGTTCATGTAATTAAAGGATCATTTTGATATTTTGGGAAATTATTTGCCAATAAGATGAAATGTTCAACCCCCCTCTCTCTGTATAGATAACAGTTTAGCTTAGCTTAGCATTAGGACTGGAAACGTGGCTAAATAGCTAGCCTGGCTTTGTCCGGAGTCAAGAAAAAGTAACTATTAGCACACTTTATATCTTGTTTGTTTAATTTGTGTGTAACAACAACTTTAGTCTTGTACACAAACCCCGTAAAAAATATAATTTGTCATTTAACTTTCACAAATTAATCATACAAGATATAACATGTCTTGTCTTTATGCTAAGCTAGCTGGCCCCATCTTTTGTTAAATCAGATGGTAACGCAGGCTGTCTGTTATCCTTTTTTGGACTGCAAAGCTGAGAAGAAATTAGTGTTATTTCTCAAACTTTGGAAAGGTCATTCAGAGCCGCAAGAGGACATTTTAAAGTTTTACTGGCTGAGAATTCCTCACGACAAGTTAGCTGACTTTGATGTGTAATAATTAGTGTCATGAATCTTGAATGTGTGACCTTGTTGTTCCCACAGAGCTTCCTGGAGAACAGCCACCCTGCGATCCAGTCTCTGGAGTCCCTGCAGACCCGAGCCATGGAGGAGTTCTCCAAAGTGGCCTCGTTCTTCGGAGAGGACAGCAAGTCCGCCAACACTGAGTCCTTCTTCGCCATCTTCGCAGAGTTCATCGGCAAGTTTGAGGTAAGCTCACCACAAAAACTCGAAATCTTGCCAAGTATATTTGTCTAATATCTAGTCAGAATATGTCTTTACACCTGATATAAGACATAATAACGTCAGAAGTAACACTGCAGTGAGATATCGGGTCTTGTTGTTAGACAATGCATCATCTTGTTAAGTCAACACATCTTATTTTGAGTTGTATCTCAGATGAAACACATCTTTTTTTTACATAATTATTAGAAAATCACCAACTAACATCAGAAAACAGAAAACTTATGAGCATTTGCGGCTTATATTGTAACAACACTTCCTGATTCTGGTCAAATATAGTTCAAAATGAGTTCTCCCAGCTAATTACAAGATCAGATTTATCTAAATATCCCATGTTATTTCAAGAAATCTTACCAAGCTAATTTTCACTTGCTCTATGGCAGACTTTTGTACATATTTCAAGTGAAAACACCTTGTTTTCCTTATTGTTTAACTTGTTTTTGCAGCGGCATAATTTCCAGTGCTCAGGTTGTAATTAATACAATTTAATCTGTTTTAATATTGTTTACTTGTGTCTTATGTATCTTTACAATATCTATATGTAGTGTTGGTTGCTGCAGCCCATTGTCTTTCCACCTGAAATAAACTACGCGATATAATTAAGTTTTGCTTGCTGTCTTCCTCAGCTGTGTCGATAGAAGCAGCTAGAAATAATGTGGCTTATTCCTGCAGGTGAGCCGTTCATATTGTGATAAATGCATAATCAAAACCTCCAGAACAATTAGGGATCCAGCTGACAGCCGCCTGCAGCTACCAAGTGATTACTCTGCAAAGTGCTGCTGTCTGTGGAATAAATCAGCTCCAAGTCTGAGAATAACACGGTAAAAGTGAAATAAATCACATGAGATTTTCTTTTTTTTCTTTTGCAGAGAGCTCTCAGTGAGACCAAGACTCCAGAAAACCCCAGAAGCCCCAGACTGTCCTCCCCTCTGGCCTGGTAGAAGAAAAAGAAAAAAGAGGATTATGGTCAGATGTCGGCTTCATTTTCACTCTGCTCTCCAACAACCAAAGTGCCAAGATCACACACAGAGACACTCACAGCGACGGGAACAGAGAGCGCGTCATCTATAGCAAACAGAAGGGAAATACACTGTAATCTAACTGTAGAAACTCACAGATAATGAGCGCCCTGTGTGCATCATTACTGTTATTTCAGGTGTGAACAGGAAGTCACCGCACACTAGTCTTTACTTTATTTACTTATCTTTTTAAAGCAGGTAGTCAAATAATTAAACCCTCTATTAGCTCCGGTGCATCTCGATGAAAGAACTGGATATTTAGGTTACTAGCGATGTTTAATACCTGACTATATAAAAGTTTATATTTTCTATCAGATCATATTTGAAAATTGTAAAGAGTAAGCGTAGATGTAGACGGATGAATCTAGAAGCAGGTGTAGTTTAGGTAGCGTGTACAGAGCCAGCGAGTTCATACAGCGGTGCGTTCACTGCCTCACACACAGCATGAGTTCATTACTAATGGTAAAAATCAATGTTTTATTCCAGCATCATGTATCCACATTACTGATTTAGAGTTACATATGTTACAGTATCATCCTATCATACTGTGAGTTTAAAGGGCATCTATCATAGGAATTGTAATACAATAAAAAGATATAGGGAGATTAAGTCAAATTCATCCACACCCACTGGTTCAGTTAATAATCTCTATGGAAGCAAAACAACGCCCTAACGTTTTTTAATGTAAACATCTGAATACCCTACTTTTTTCAGGTTTTCACATTAATTCTAACAACTTTTCGTTAAGGGCATTAGTTGGATGAAACAGAAAACAAATGAAATTGTTCAAACCCCCCCTGGAGGTAACTTTGGGATTTTAGCCTTTGCAGACCATTTACATGCACCAAAACCTTTATAACACACTACAGGAAAGGGGAAATACCCCAAAAAAGGTGTTAAAACCGCAGCAACTCATAGGCATTGTGATTGATTGCCTGCAAGGACTCTAGATGAATCCGATAGCACGACCGTTTTTTTTAATTTACTTTTTCACATTAATAACATATTTTTGTGTTAAGGGCCTTAGTTGGATAAAATAGAAAACAGATGACATTTTGGAACTCTCTCTGCTGGGAACTTTGGGATTTTTGCCTTTGCAGACCATTTACATGCACCAAAACCTATATATCACACTACAGGAAAGAGAAAATACATTAAAGGGCCCCTTTAAAAACGCAGCTACTCATTAGCATTGCGATTTTTCTGCTTGCGAAGGACTTCAAGTTTACTGAAATAACATATATTTATTCCTGAAACATCCTCAGACCACCTTTCACAGAGAAACACATCAGCATGTGGAGAAGCCTGGCTCACAAATCCTCTGTTTGGCAAAGCGTGGGTCTCTGGGTTTAAATGAGAGAGCTGAGTGCTTCAGGCAGAGACTCTTCAGTGCGGTAAACACAGCGTCTGATGAATGAATGTCAAACGCATGTGGAGGAAAATCTAAACGTCCTCCTGTAAATGGTTCCTTCCTGCTTCCTGGTCGTCATGGTGACTCCTCTACAGTACAGTGTGTTGTATTTATGTCGATGAAATATTGTTGAGATTGTACATTTACAGTTTTTGCTATGCACTGCTCATCATTTCATTTTTTACCATATGTGTGTTTTAAAAAACCTAGTTTATTTTCATATTCAAGAGTGTGTCATCAGGACATTCTTGTTATTTATTCTTTATGCGCTGCTTTAGTCAGGCTCATACAACGGCGTCTTAGGGACATTTGTAGTTTTAAAATAAATAAATGAGAGCCAGGAGAGGTGAGTAATATCTGAAAGAAATATCCAAAGACTAAAGTTGTAAATACATAAAAAAGTGTATTTTAAGAGTTCTTTTACGTGAAAAAACATGGATATATTTTGTGAATAAAGAGGTCAATTTACATGAAAAAACATGTACATTATTTGAGATTAAACTAGTAGGAAAGAGTAATTAAATCATCTTTTATAATTACATTTTTTACATTATTAATCTGTAAATAAAAAGTCATAAATTGGCAAAGAAATCTGAAATACCCCAAAAATCACAATATTCGAGTTTTTTCCTCATGAATGTACAACTAACATGAACTTATTTCAAAGAATATATTTAAAAAGAAATTCAATTTATAATCCTATGCTTTGACTCTAAATGTGACTCCCCTCTGGCTCTGTTATTATTTACTTTTGAACCTCTGTGCTCCCGATATGCCGTTGTAGACGAGATGACTGATCTTGTAAAATGCGACCCCAGCTGCTGCTGCAGTCTCAGTGTTTTCTGTCCAAATGGATCGCATGTTGGTGCAGTCGATGTGTGAAGATGTGCGGCTGGTAGCATCCCCCCCCCCTGGATATTTAAGTTTAAAATAAATACAGTTCTGTCTACTTTATCTATTGTTTGTCTACAGGCCGCCTTTTATTATCCTTTCATTTGATTCCATGGAAAGTTGCTCTAGTTTCGACTGAGTAGTGTTTGTATACAAATAATATTAACCATATATAGATTTGAAATATTTAGGTATGTTAAAGGGACCTATCATGCAAAATGCACTTTTTGATGTCTTTTATACATAAATATGTGTCCCCGGTGTGTCTCACGCAGCGTCAGAAAATAAAACCCTCTCTCTTTTCCTCCGTACCCAAATCTCTAAAAACGGGGGAACAACGGAGCTGATCCAGATTTGCGTCCGATATGACGTAATATCTGAAATGTGGACCCACGGCCCAATCAGAAACGTTGCTATCAGAAACAATGCCCGACTGTTTTGGACGTAATATGGTCGGTGTTTACATTAGCATCGCTAACACTCAGAGCTAACCTGTACTGGAGAGCATGTGTGTGAAGAAGCAGGAAATAAAAAGGAACTCACCTTGTGGTATAACCGGCAAGAGAGAAAGCCTTTGAGCTCCATACTGTTTCAGAAATAATCCTTGATAATCCATGATATGGCGTTTCATCACGGCAGTATTTAGTTTAGACAGTAGCTGCCGGGTCCCGCATGAGCTCAGCCCCCTCCCTTTTTATTTTTTAAAGCTTTATACCCCAAATCAGCACTTTTGAAACAGGAAGTGAAATAGAGGGATATGAGGCATGGCTAGAATGGGTGATCTGTTTGGTATTTTGAGCCAAACACTTCATAGACATGTTTTTTATATATTTGTATATATCTGAGACCTATGCTATTGCCTAAAAATAGCTTGATAGGTGACCTTTAAGTCATAGTATTATTATTATATATATTATTATGGAAATATAATAATAATAAAGTACAAGATAAAAAATGAGTGTCAAATCTAGGAAAAAATTAATAGTTTAGTGTTTCGAAATAAAGGCAGTGTAGTGAATATGTATAAAATATAGGGAAAAAATATCAGAAAATAAAGGCATAGTATAGTATGTTGAAAAATGTGAAATATAAACAACATAGTATAGTATGTCGGGGGAAAACATTGTATAGTATGTGGAAATGATCAGAGAAAACACCATGATAGTATAGTCGAACATATCAGAAAAAGATGACATCGTATAGTTACTATAGTATGTCGAAAAATGTCAAATATAATCGAAAAGCCATGGTATAGTATATTAAAAACATCGGGAAAAAATGAAAGGGCATAGTATTTCAAAAGTGTCCGAAAAAACAACATAGTATTACGTGTCAGAATAAAGTCACAGGGTGTTTCTCAATGTCGAGGAAGGCTCCTCCAGAGCCACAATTTCATGGATGCTTCGTCATCGAGTCCCGCCGAAGGACTGTTCCAATGTCCAGGATCCTTGGAATTCTACCGAGGCCGGCGTCCTTCGTTGCGGGAAATTTCGAGGCTGCACATGTGTATCCTCCGCGGTCTTAAAATCCCCACAATGCTTTGCGCACGGACCAATTTCCCAAATCTTTGGCGGAAATCGCGCTCCATTTAAGGCGGGGCCTCTCATATGACGCACACCTGTTCCACCATTCTTCGTTTTCCGAGGCTAGGAAGGATTCTTGCCTCGCTTCTGAAGGACCTGACTCGGAAGACATGTCCTACCAAGGAAGCGTCCTCGACATTGAGAAACACCCACAGTACAATTATACTTCAACTCCTTAAAAGGTTTTTTGATATTTGTAAAGTTTAAGTATATTATAATATTGTGCTAGACACACAGCCCCCCCCCCCACATGAAAAACAAACTCTTGAACCCCTTGACGGGGAGCGTTCATATTACATGTTTTTATTCCATATTTCAGCTCACCAGATGGCATACATACAAAACAATGGCGCTTTAAAATGCAGCATTATCACCTTTTAGTTTAATGGCGTTTGTTTGTCTTCAGGATAAGGCAGCAGAGAGAAGAGAGGGGGGGGGGGGGGGGTGGTGATTATAACGCTCGAGTTTCTCTGAAAAAAACCAACATTTTCAGGGAAGGTGCAGCATCCAAGACGTTCTTCATTGGTACCGTATTGGGTCAGAACATCTGAGGCCGAAGAGCAAAAGCTTACACAGAGATACGTTTTTTTTCATAAAGCATTTTTTTGACCAGGCGAAATCTGACACCACTTCACTACTGAGGGGTCACAGCGCTGCGTGCTCTCAGCTCAGTGGGAAAGACAGAAAAAAACCCTCTCCAAACCGTTCACTCATAAACCACTTGCCTGCGCTCGGGTGCAACATCAGCTGTTTGTGCGTCTTTCTGTTCAGGCTGGAAACACCTTTCACTACATTCACTCACACACAGCCTGCTCAAAACACACAGGATCGATGGAAATGAACAGAAAAAGGCAAAAACAAATACTGACTGTTCAGGCTGGGCCGGTGGTTGCTACTTCTCCTTATAAAAACCCAAAGAAATCAACCAAAAAACACATTTAAATAACAATACAAGACTTCTATTGCAGAGGGTCACCTTCCTCACGTCCCTGAAACAAACTGATGCCAAGACAGCTTCTTGGAAAATACTGTAGTACTAGGAGCCGATACAGTAAATATATATGTATATATATATATGTTGGTTCTGGGAGGAACCCTTAAGGCATGATTTACATTTAAAGACTGCATTAATTACGTCAAGCCACAGGGAATGTGTGTTAAATCGGTAAATAAATACAGGAGTGAGGGGATGCCATACAAAAATCAAGTGTTTGAGACGACTGGAAACCCGCAGTCACACTTTACCAGTTTTTGGTTTCTCCGTCCCTGCTGACCTTTTGTTTTAGTTGATATCCCCCTGGGCTGTAGCAATACCTCTTCTTTAATTCATTTATTGATCTAAGGCCTTTTTTCAACATAAAAAAACATACACAACCTCACACCAAGGTCCAGAACGAGTCCATGTGTTGGCGTTCCCCCCGCGGTCGGTACCCACGCTCTTTACTCGTTTTCTGACGTGTTAGCGGTGAGTCAGAAGTCCTTTTTTTGTCCTCTGCTGGGTGATTGTCTGCGGAGTAGAGACAGCCGGGCGTGGGAAGCGGGGGGGCTTCAGTGACACAACGCTCCCCACCGGCTGCTACCATGATGGAGGTCACGAGGACTCTGGGTAAATAACGGCGACTGACGGCAACTCTGGGACACCTGAAGAAGAAGGGGTTTGGTTTTGGGGTTTCTTTCAGCTTTCTTCATCTGTTTTCTGATCACTAGAAAGATCTTAGATTGAACTCAACGGAGCAAAATGTAATTTAAATATTCTGTGACTCCAAATTAAGTATTTCCAGTGTGGCTGGAGGTCATAAAGAGTGGTCTAATATGATGATATCCCCCATGATAAGGGCTGCAACTATTTTTTAATCTGCTGGTTAGTCTCTCAATTAATTATTTGTTCTATAAGATGTCCCAAAAACCTTAGTTTACATATTCTAGTAGCTTGTTTTTTGGTATTTTTAGCTTTTAAAATGATTTATGGATTATTCAATTGTTAAAGTAAATATCTATTGAATGTCTTTCAGATCCAACTATGACAATATGTCAAATAAATGACATAAATAGTATTTTACATGCAGAAAAGGTTCTTTTTAGCCTCTTAAATATGGATTTGACTTTATCTGGGGGTTCTCGACTGTCAAAACAAGACATTTCAACTATTTTCAGACCAAAAGAATAATCTATACATTGGGAAAATAACCAGCAGACTAATCAAAGATAAAAGATAGTCCCTGAGCCCCTAGATTTGCTAGAATAAAAATAAACATCAAGTTTAGTTCTTCAAATCAATTGGATTCCCATTGCAGTTTGGTGAAACTGGTTTTATAACCGTTATTTACAAGAGCCGGACCTCCGTCATGGTTTCCAGAAGTGTTGCGTCACATTAAAGTCCTGGGGTTCCAGATATGGGACGAGCAGATTAAATGAGGGGTGTGTGTGTGTGTGTGTGTGTGTGTGTGTGTGTGTGTGTGTGTGTGTGTGTGTGTGTGTGTGTGTGTGTGTGTGTGTGTGTGTGTGTGTGTGTGTGTGGTCTCCTCCTCTTTACAGGACGGTGCTCTCAGTGTCCAGCTCACAGTCTCTGGTTGGCAGGCAGGGGGGGGCGGCTGCTCTACAGCGATCTCAGGGACCAACGCTCGACTCAGGCCTCGGAAAGACATCGCCGGGTCTGAGGGGGGGGGGGGGGGGGGGATAAGTCAAAATAAGAAAGTAAATAAAAAAACAATAACATCAAACCTTTTTTTGTTATCCTTGTGAACTTAAAAAAGTGACTCCAATATCCCTAGAGGACAAAACATTATTTATTTATATTATTTTCCACTAAGTTAAATCTCCTTTCCAAATTCAGTCCCCATTATCAATATTTAATATGTATTTATTTTCTAGAATATATCATTTATATCTAAATAATGCCATTGTTCATTTAAATGAAAACTATTTATTTTCATTCAGCGACTTCACTTAACAGGAAACTAGGAAAATTGGATGAATTTGCCCATAAGACCAACAAAACTAAGTAGCACAAACTGGTGGAAATACAACTGAGATATATGATTTTATACCTTAATGTATAATTGATCAAATGTTGTGGTTTTCATGAGTTTGAACTCCCAAATAGAAAAATAATAACACCCTAACTTGAACCAAAATGTATATATATATATATGCTATGTGCACAAGAAAAGCCAAAAAGTCCAACATTTAACAAGTGATGCAGAAGTTGAGCTGCACTAAACAAGACTTTGTGAAAGAAAAGAACACGGAAGCTTTACAATTATTAAAATATATATATAAAGGCAAATAGAAAATGCTTATTTTAGTAACTGGTTGTGTTAGTAAGTAATGGTTCATATGTTTGTGATGCATGCAGGCATTCACACAGAACACCACAGAAACGTCCTCAGAAGATAAAGCTCCTCTGTAATCTGCATCACAGGAACAATGAGCGTAATCACCAACATGTGCAGCTCCTTCTCTGCTGCAGGAAAACACTTAGAGCGTGTATGCAGTCGTACAGTGAGCAGCAGGGGGCGCTGTGGGGCCACACACTGAGAGAAGCAGGGCAACAGCTGTGCAGAGTGGATATTAAATGGGAGGAAATGTAAAGAAACCAGGTTGGAATTCATTAGCTGTGTGATCAGAAGTGCAGAACAAGGTGTGCTAAAGTCCACAGGCGACATTTTAATACTTAGTTTGAGAAAAATGCTAAAGTTTTGAATGTGTTGTGTTAGATAAAAGCTGGTTATACTTTCTGAATGTATGCATTATCTTCAGCAAGACAAGAACATGCATGTTAGAGTTAAACATGCGCGATACACGGACACTGGTTTAAAAAAATATATATATATAATTGTCACAACACCTCTGATGACAAAAAACAAAAAAACTTCACAACATAAAAAAATCAGGAGTTACCTGCTCAGTTCAGAGATTGTAAATTCAGTTGTGAAAGTGAAACTTGTATTCAATGCTGTTTCAAACCCCCACTGTGTGACTGATGAACATGTAGTGACTGTGAATGATGAAGAGTGACTGAGGATGAAGGTTAGCCCTGATGGAAGACATGTCATGGTGCATAAAGTTGCATTTTATTATTAACTGAGGTGTTGCTTTTTCGCATTTAATATGAACTTCTGTAATAGATTAACCCACTGTGGGAGACGAGAATCACCCGTATCGGCTCATGTTTTGGGGACTTAATGACCTTATTTGGACAATCTGTTGACAGTAGGTCCCTTCCTACATATTCATACACTGTGACAGTCGAGCATCAGGGCTACATGTAGGTACATGATATATCTGGATGAAGCAGCAGCAGCACAACATGAAGATGATGGGTGTGATTTTAGGGGCAAACAAAAAGTGATGGTGCTATTGGTGAAAAGTTCAATTAACAACAAACCTCAACAGGTGCCTCTTTAACCTGTGGAGGTATTACAATGCAACACTATTAGAAAGAGAGCACATTAGTATTACTCAGCAGACAGGAGAGTGTGCAGGAATGAGTCCTAAAACTTGGAGATGAGTCAGCATTTTACCACTTTCGGTTCCCTCTTCTCAAAGTCAATTTCTATTTTAGCATGTTCTTGGTTAGATGCATGAAACAAGGTGTGTGGTTAAAACAAGCTCAAGAGTTTTTAAGGTTTTGTTCTCAGACATAAAATATGTCAGTAAATCCCCCACTTGTGAATCTCTGAAGCCTTTAAGTGTCTAATAAGAGTTGGATGTAAACAAGTGTATAAATGAGACTACTTGAGGTCATCACACTAAAAGTTAGCCGCCTTTAGCTTAGCGGTGGTGACGTGAAGTCATGTAAAGAACTACAGCATGGAAAACACATGTACATGATGCTCTATGACACTTATGACACACTTCTATGATAGTTGAAGCGTAAATGCAATGGCCAAAAGGAAAAAGCTAACGTTAAGATAACATGATGTAGTTCCTTCATAGCTTAACGTTAGCTTTTGAATTTTGGCAATTGCATTTACTGTTCAACTATCATAAAAGTGGTGTCATAAGTGTCATATAGCATCATAAACATAGCTTACTTTCTGCAATATTCCTAAAGCCAATGACCAACTCCCATTGGCTTGTTCTCCATGGAACCGGAGTGATGCTAACTCAGTTTCAGACTACAAAAAAAACTCATCACTGCACCTCTCTATTATTATAAACGTTTCTACACACGAGACACACTCACCCATCATCTTGTAGGCAGTGGCACAGATCCCGTTGGTGTCTCCGGTCAGGGTGGGGGGGGGCTGCGGAGGGGGGGGGATGCTGGGCCGGTTCCTGGGTTTGGGGACGGGTCTGGGCCGGGGGAGGGACCCCGACTGGAAGGGAGACGGGGACGGAGGAGCTACTTCCTGGGCAACAGCAGTGGTGGAGGGTGGAGGGGTGTCTGGAGGGGTGGGGGAGCCTGGGGGCGAGGGCTCTGTGCTCTGAGGGTCTCCCCCCCCCCCGTGATGCGTTTGAGGAATGGCGGGTGACGGGGGCTCGGGGGGAGGGTGGCTGGGCGCCTGGATGGGAGGCTGGTTGCTGGAGTGGCGTCGGGGCGTAGCACAGGGCTGTGAGGAGTGTGAGGAGGGGGAGGTGGGGGAGGAGGGGGAGAGGCAGGACACGGCTCTGGGGGAGGGGCTGAGGCAGTGGGAGGAGGGGGGGGCGTGGTTGGTCATGTTACAGGGCTGAAAGGGGGAAGGGTTCGGCGGCTTGGGGGGGGCCGGAGCCTGCTTCTTGGTACCTGAGAGGTGAAGGTGAAGATCGTCATTATTGGTGGAAAGATACACTCATAGTCTTTCAAACAGCAGCCGCCCCATGCATTTAAACAGTGAATATGAAGCTACAGACCGCTAGCCAGTTAGCTTAGCATTATCAAGGTTTATATTAATAGTAGGGGCTGCATAATCATCAAAATAGTGTCGTGGACAGTCCCCATTGCTCAACTGTCACAAAAAACAATAAATGGGGCAGCTTTAGCCAACATTGCTCATTTCCAGCTGTTGTCCCCGGCCAGATGATAATAGACACCTTTTTAAAATCACAATACATCAACAGCAGTAGTTATACATTTAAAAAGAACAAATGAGCATTTTCAGGTTGTCATAAAAAAAGATACAACTTTGGAGAGATTTCGCTTAATAAAAAAACCAAACATGATTCAAATCTCTTCAGTTCAGTTCCAGTTGCTCTAAACGTCTGGATGTGTCACGTTCTTAATAGAAATATACCAATTTGAAGCAGATAATCACACAGACTCTTACCTCTGCGCATCAGATGTGGACTGGGCCCCAGGGGTCCAGCCCCGGGGGTCCCAGTGCCCAGATGCCCCGCTCCAGAGCCGTTCCTCTGGAGCGGGGGGGTCGGGCCCGGGGTGTGGTCACGCAGCTTCGGGTTGCTTTAAAGAAGAAAGAAAATAATAGAAAGTATTTTAAACTTGAAAGCGTTCAGACATTCTGGGTAGGGGTATACCACAGCACCCACTGAGGGTTAGAGCTATGGAGTTAGCGGAAATCCGCGGAAATCAGTTGATCAAAGTCAACGTTTTTTTTTAACATGTTTTGGGTTAGACGCCTGAAATAAGATCTGTGGTTAACACGAGCTGAAAAGAGAATACCATCAGTCAGTAAATAACCAATTTTTGAATTTCCAAAGCTTCCATGTGTCTTAAAAACTCAAATGTCATCACGACAAACATTAGCCGCCATTAGCTTAGCAAGTGCGACCCCATGTAGATTGTTTATAGTCTAACGTTACCTTTTTACTCTGCGTTAACGCATCAAAAATCATAAAGTGGTGTTAATATGTGGAGAATATCCTGCTGAACAAAACCTGCAACTATACAAAATGTGATAATGGAAAAAGCGAATTGCTTTTTGTTGAGGGAGCCTTTGCGATGCTAACATCCGGGTCGGCCTTCAAAAATATCTCTGCAACGCTTTATTAAGACAAACATCCCAGCTCTAATCTGGGTGTGTCAGAGTCTAAGGACCAGGAGAATGCTGAGCTGAATGGCGCTAAGTGTCTGGATATGAAGCTTGTCCTTTCAGCAGCTAAATCAAAGACACCCTTCAGTAAAATGCGAGGCTTTTCAAAGCAGTTTGGGCCGGTCAGTGTGAGGTTCCTGCTGATTCCAGGGATTTGAGGGGAAAGCAGAAGGATGGGAAGTGGAGAGGCGCTGGGAGTGACCGTTAGCAGAATGACAGCGGCCATTGTTGTGTCTGTGGGATGGACTCAGACACTTCTGCATATCTGAAGCTGCTGGAGGAGTGTGAAGATCTTTGCATGAGAAACAACAAGCTGAACCAAAGTGACCCAGAGAGGAGGACATGTCTGTAATGTACCAGTGAAACATGCATTAATAATCAGAGGTGGAAGAAGTACTCAGGTCTGTTACTTAAGTAGAAATAAGAGATATTAATTGTACACATACTCTCAGTGAGAGTCACTCATTTGGAGCTCATTTTGAAAGCTTTTTACGGTCATTTTCAGGTTCAAATTTGTATTTAGTGCCTCTACTGCAGTGCGTCTCAAAGTGTGGTCCGCGGACCACTGGTGGTCCGTCAGCGCCCCACTGGTGGTCCTTGAGCGCCCCCTAGTGGTCCGTGAGTATATTGGTAAAATTTCACATTTGAAATAAATAAATACATTTAAGTTTTCCGCACTCTCGCGGGAATATCTCCGCAATGGAGTGAGCTTAAGTTTCCCAGCGCATCACCTTCGTCACACATGTTGCCACCTGTTTGTACCATTTTCAGGTGATTTGCAATCTGTTCTAGAAAAACGATGTGTTTTTGGATATTTGTGGAGTTAGGTGGTCCGTGAGTGTTTTTTTATTGGTTAAGTGGTCCTTGGTATGAAAAAGTTTGAGAAACACTGCTCTACTGGGACATGTCTCCATGCTTTAATGTTCAAAAGGCTCTTTATTGTTCTCATACTGCAGCTCCTCTTTTCACCCTCTGTCTGAAACCAGAGCCCAGTCTGCTCTGCTTGGTTAGCTGGCCGGCTCTGTAGTGATTGGTCAACCGCTTAGAGATGTCCCGCCCCTTAGCCTATCAAGTACAATGTGTTGGAGCTCTAGCCAATAGAAGCGCGAGTGTTTCAAAGTGATGTCAATATGTTTCAGAAATAAACAAAGGAGCCCAATTGGGGGGATATTAGCCCTTTAGACCATTTACATACACTAAAACCTATATAACACTACAGGAAAGGGAAAACTCCAAAAAGCAGAATGGGGTCTCTTTAAGTTGAACATCTGAGCTCTTCTTCCACCACTGACTGAAGTTTAGTTGAGTGTATTTGTTTATAGTGTCGTGGACAGTCCCCATTGATCAACTGTGACAAAAAGCAGTAAATAGCTTTAGCAAACATTGCTAATTTCCAGCTGTTGTCCCCGGAGTAAAGTAATAACAGCATGCGCTCTCCACAGTGTTTCGATGTTACCTGAGCTCCTCCGTGTGCTGCGCTAGGAGCTGCTGCGCGGCGGCGAGGGCAGCGAGGCTCTGAGCGAGGCTCTGCTGGGTGTCGGGCCCCGGACCCCCTGATGGAGCCGGGAGCGAGGGCTCGGCTGAGGGGGGGGCCTCCACAGGGGGTAAAGGGGGCTGGAAGGCAGGTGAGGTGTGCTGCTTTCTACCTAAGGTGTTACTGCCTCTACGCAGGGTGTGGTCCGAGTACTTGTTAGGAGTGCTACACGAGGGGGGGGAGACAGTGAAGGAGAAACAAAAAACACCAAAGCTTTGATCAAAAAGAGGAGAGAATCACCAAAACCCCAGAGATTTTAAAAACAGTGTTAAGGATTAAAATGATTCAATTAAATCTACAGGAAGCAAAAGAGAGGGATCAGAAAAAGCCCCTGGATTAATGGCAACATTTCTAAAGCAATTAATCGGAGGAATAGATTAATGTTGTAGGCTTTCGAAACGAGAAGGTTTCAAGGTAAGAAAACTCCAGATGAATTACTTTTCTTTGCGTGTCGAGTCGTTCTCTGGTCCCACCATGCTGCCCGGCCTCTTCCTCTCGATGGTGCTACAGTCGTAGTCCAGGTGGTTGTTGTGGTTGGATGCAGGCGTGGGCATCGCAAACATGCCAGACACATTGAACTCCACATCTGTAAGAAAACAGAGGAGAGTTAAAACTACATGAAAACTGGACAGGAAGTGAGGTCAGGATTTTGACAGATGCTCATGATGCTTTAATTAAGGTGTACGTATCAAACACCCTCTGCATGTTTATCACAGAGAATCAGAATCAGAATCCCTTTATTCGTCCCACAGAGGGGACATGTACATTGTTACAGCAGAAAAGAGCCAAAGACAGCTTCATGTTAGGATTTTAATCGTAGCCTACTGGAGTTTGATCTATGCTGACTCTTCCTTTCTCACCAGGCAGTTCATATTAATTTTGTTCATTTCTCAGAAATGTCCAATTTAGCAAAACACCACTGTATTTTTATGATCAAATAGTTTACACAAGAGACGAGCATGACCGTAAGACTAGACAAGCTACATCAGGCCATCTACTGGCACCTAAACCCAGGACCAATCTTATGAAATCTTGTGACTTATAGAGCTATAATGGAACTCATTGCCAAACTACTTTGCTGAC
The DNA here is from genome assembly GCA_031216635.1 of Dissostichus eleginoides. Taxonomy (NCBI): domain Eukaryota; kingdom Metazoa; phylum Chordata; class Actinopteri; order Perciformes; family Nototheniidae; genus Dissostichus; species Dissostichus eleginoides. The sequence goes on along the minus strand of CM062284.1, from coordinate 8,124,843 downwards.
ATAGAGTCCAGAGCCTCTTTCAAGAAGAGATTGAAGAGCATGTACTCCTTGTGAGCTGTGAACCCTAATTGAATTTGAATCGAATTTTATTTCATGCTTTGTACTGGTGGGTGTCTTGTGCACTCATCTTTGGCTGGGTTTGATGTTGAAAGTGGATGAGATTGTTGATGATGGTGGAGATTGTTGATGATGTTGGTGATGTTGTTAATGACGTCAGGACTTATGTCTTGAATGTTGTTGTATTGTTTTAAGTGTCAGACCTCAGGAAGAGTAGCTTTTGTCAAGAGCAAAAGCTACTGGGGATCCTAAATAAACATAGTGACTCTCTGGTGTAAAATAGGCTATGATTGCCTACAAAGATAAAACAGAACCTACCCTCAGGAAAGAACCAGTCAGCGTGCTGGATGATCGGCTCGATGATGGCCACCACGTGCACAGAGGTCGCTGCAGCCATCTCAGCCAGACTCCTGCGTACCACACACACACACACACACACACACACACACACACACACACACACACACCCCACACCCCACACACCCACACCCACACCCACACCCACACACACACACACTTAAATAATGCTGCTATGGACAGTCTTGCACTAATGTACATTTTTCACAGATTTTGAAGTGACTGTTATTTTGTATATATTGATTGTCATGCTTTATTTATGTCTTTAATGTGTGCATATGTATAAATGTGTCTGTTGATTATACATATTTTTATATATATTTTTATTTTGTATTCTTCGGGATTGTGGGAAACGGTATTTCGATCTCTCTGATGAGGATGAAGACATGTTCCTTGTTTTCAGTAACTGAAGTGTCCCCCCTCTCACCCCTCAGTTTTGGCCCACATCAGATTGGGTCCCAGGACGATGGCGATGTTGCTCGGAGACATTTTGTTCACATCGCTGTCCTGGGCCAGTTTGGCGAGAAACTTCACCAGATACCTGAAGGAAAACACGGAGGAAATCAACACAGGTTTCAACAATTACCAGGTTCTAAAATGTATCACAAATATCACCTGAATTGCCAGAAAATTGGAATGAGTGCTTGTTTGAATCCACTGATGATATGCAATTATTAGGATTTGTTTCAGCAAGATAAGCAGAAAGTGGTTTTTATTATCCTGAAAAAGAGTGGACAACAAGTAAAATAGCTCAGAAGAACCTCACATGGTGAAAAGAAACTTAGAAATCTAGATAGAAATATAAAATATCTGTTTAATACCTGGGTGTCATGTATTATTGTGAGTGTGGTTACATCAGAAACTATTTGAATCTGCTGCTCTTTGTGTCATTTCCATGGACGGTAATGTCACATACATGGCGTGTTTTTATTCACTCTTTTCTTGCTTCTAACAACTATTGCTCCTCAACAAGCTTTAACTTTTTGGCTTTAAAGATGTTATCATAATTCGCTTCAGGTTTTCTTCATGCAAAAGTTGAAAATGCATTAAAGCCAGTGCATGGACTACAGCAAGTTAAACCTAGGAGACAAAGATCATAATGGCAACGCTTGAAAGTACTCACTTCAGGTTGTTTTTGTTGTTCTTTGGGAGATTATCACACACAACCCAGAGAGCCTGGAGCCTCTTGTCCGGGTCTGACACGCTGCAGAGAGAGAGATGTGAACGCAGAGCTTGTTATAAGTCGAGTCTAGAGAAAGCTGGATCCATCATTCTATTGCATCCATATTGCTGTACAGACAATGGTTCATTTTGTCCCCAGTGTTTCTGTTACCTGCATGCCTGTATCCATTCATCGTAAAGCTGGAACGTCATCAGAGGCTCAGGGAGTTCCCTCAGGTAGGACTTCAGCGCGCCTGAAACCACACAGACAGAATGATTGAGCCACTTTTCCACACAAAATGGGGTAATATTTCATTATATCAAACTGATTAGTGAAATTATAACCATTTAATAAAACATCAAATAGAGTTCTTCCTTCTTTATTGAAATCTATGGAAGCCCTGAGAGGCAAACAAATCCGTTTTCTTCTCCTTTTTTGGTAAATATGACTAAATAATTTATGTTTTCTTCCATATAAGTCGGAAGATTAGTACCGACCTGTTTTCGTGGAATGGAAAGAGCTACCGTATAATTTTCTACAACATTTAAACATTTTAATTTGCAGGTTTGAGACAGTGGCTTGTAGACTGTGTCAATACATTTCAACTGCTCTACTGTCAGTGAAACAATCTCATTAAATGAGTCAAAGACTTGGTCCGAGCAACCAAGAAAAATAATTGATAAAAAAATGACTCTAGTTTGGGACGTACCGGCGACAGCATGGGGGTCAGAGTAGAACTCCTCCAGTTGGGAAGTGGAACAGTCCAGCGCTGCCTTTAGCTTCTTTAGCTTCGACGCTCCGGCTGCGATTCTGAATAGACCCTGACACACACACACACACACACACACACACACACACACACACACACACACAACACACACACACACACACACACACACACACACACACACACACACACACACACACACACACACACACACACACACACACACACACACACACACACACACACACACACACACACACACACACACACACACACACACACACACACACACACACACACACACACACACACACACACACACACAGATAAATAAACCACACTACACTGCCAGCAAACAACAGAGTTGACACAGGCCGGCATTCACTGAGCACACGAGACCACGTGCTTTTCACTGTAACTTACACACTCCCTTTCCTCACACTCACTTACACATAGACTCTGTATAAAGTCCCCTGCCAGCTGCACATAATGAAACCTTAAAGCAGGCGAACAAACACACACCCACCACTCTTTACTCTGACACACAAACAAAAGCCGTCTTCACACCATAATGACACAGAGAGGAATGAATGGCTCCACAAATAATGTGCTGTGCAGTTAACACTTACACTCTCTCAGGCTCTTTTCTGCACAAACACGTACACACACGAGTCAGATTTATGGTCAGGAGACAAGTAGATTCTATTGTTTTCTATATTTGTATCAGGGCGGGACATCTCAAACTTGTCATAAATCGTCTCTGGTGACACTTTCTTTGGAGTTTCCCTTGTTTATAGCTCGTCTGTCCGCCCATCTCCCAGTCTTAAGATGTGCATGTGAACAAACAAGTTGGAAGCTTGGTTTCAATTAAGTCAATGACCAGCGGAGCTGCTAATGGCAGCCACGGCTCCATGTGACTTTTAATGACCTACGCCAGCACTTCTTTGACTTTCATGGTGAGGCGAGGAACACAAACGGAGCAGTCATGTCAGTTAAAGCAAACAGAAACTCATTCTAGATGATCAAATACTGTGCAGGGAGTAGCCTTAAGATGTGTGTCCTCGCTGTTATTTAAAGGAGCCCTATTATGATTTCTATTTTTATTTTGGGGTTGTCCCTTTCCTTCAGAGTGTTATATAGGTTTTAGTGCATGTAAATGGTCTGCAAAGGCTAAAATCCCTGGGTTCTGTGTGCAAAATATGGCCCCTTTAATCCTGATTAATCAGAAGTTTAAGTTTATGTAATTGATGGTAAAAATCTGCGCTACAGTTATGGGAGGACATTTTGGGACAAACGTGGTAATGTGATACTTTGCATAATATCTTAATACGTTAAAGTTTTCCGATGAGTGATAGTGAGCTTTATCAAGTTAACGTTGACAGCTCTGAACTTATTCTGTATATTTTATATTGTGTACCCTATAGATGTTCTATAGATATACATATTTTTACTGTTGATATGTATGTATGTATACACATCATTTAATTGTAAGCATGTGATCTCTCCACGTCTTTTTTATTTTATATATGATTTATTTGTGACATTATTAAACACATATATACATAGACCCTCACATGTACAATAAAGGGAGTTAAAGAGACCATTCTACCAGGGTCAACAATACAAAAAAACCCATCTCTCCAGGTCTTCACCCCTCACCTCCTCCTTCATGCCGGTCTCCAGCAGCATCATGACGCAGGCCTCCAGCGGCAGAGCGATCTCTCGTCCGCTCCTCTTCAGGTGTTCGTCCAGCATCGTGCCGAACGCCGGCTTCTCCGTCCACGAGTCTGAAGGCAGAAAGAGAGACGAAGGGTGAAATAAGACGCAGGGATAGTTAGAAGATTAATGCTGTTGTGGAATATTTGCAGGGTTGGGCAGTAACGTATACATGTAACGTAACAAACACAAATAATGATATACTCCATTATATTTTGAATTTTTTTGATGACTTCTTAAAAATATGGCAATTTTATAATAATGACACTTTCCATGATAAGAAATACACCTGTAGTTTGTTAGTGTATTTGAAGCAAGCAACTGTAGATACACAAGATGCATTTCCTTGCATTAAAAATCCTTTAAGGAGTTCGGAAAGAATAAACAATACATTTGGAGATCTTATTTTTTTAAGCTACCTCCATTTGTTAGTGTAAAGTGAAATATCTCCAACGTTGGATCTTGAAGATTAGACCACTTTTATATATTTGTTTTGGTTATAAAAGGGACAGTTATTAGTTTGCGCTTTGGGAACGGAGAAGAATTCCCATGTAATGTGTGTCTAGTAACTGAATAATTTCAAAGTAATTCAACCTGTCCCTGGTCATTTTATAAGATCCGTCTTTTACTCTGGTATTCATTAAAGAAATATAAATATATTTATATTTCGGCCCTGCTCCAGGCCTCTTGCTGATCTGAATGGTAGATCTTTGGTTCAACAGTCCTCTCTCCCCCAGCAGGGAGCCATTAAATAATAACCACAGGAGTGACTGTTCAATCTTCTGTGTGTGTGTGTGTGCAAGTGTGTGTGCAAGTGTGTGTGTGAGAGCTAATACGCTAGTGAACAGGGAGGGGGGTGTGTGTTGCTGTTAGCAAAACCCAGGTGGGTGTGAAGTGAGAAGTGTCTGTGTGTGTGTGTGTGTGTGTGTGTGTGTGTGTGTGTGTGTGTGGTTCGTGAGTCATCGCCACATGCTGGGAGACCAGGCTCGTCTGGTTTAGACCACATGTGTTTAACACTGAAAAGCTCCCTTCAATGAGACAACATTGGCTCAAGAAACTCTAGGAAATCTGAGAGGAGAGAAGATGTTTTAAAAATGGAAAATGTGATTCTTTTTGGAGGGCAGAGCGCTGAAAACAAAAGGCTATTCTTTAAGATCTGGGCCTCAGTTGTAGAGTTTGACAGTTACCGCAACTGGCTAAGCTTCTGGGAGAAAACAGAGTAGAGTGATGTGATTGAAATGTACAGTAGCTTGAGGAGGAGTGAATAAGACAAGTGTTTCTCCTCCTAGCAGCTACTTGTCTCACGCCTCCTTCACAGGAAAATGTGTTTAAAGAGACCAAAGCAACTCAGGAAGCACAAAAAACATTGGCGGCCCCTCGGTGAAAGGTGCATTCTTAAGGAAATACGTAAAGAGGTGCCATATAATGAGCCTCAGAGAGCATGGGTGTCTTTCTGTCTGCAGTGTTTGTGTTAAATAGCTGTGAGTGCATAAAGCCATGTTTGCATGTATCTCACCTTGCTGATCCTGGATGGTTGGCAGCACGCTCTCCAGCACAGTGAGAGACTTTCTGTGGTAATCAGCTTGAGCTTCTAAGAGCTACAGAAACCAAACCACAGAGAGAAAAAGATTAGGGTCGATTAAGACGAAGCAGTAAAAGACAGGAAAGTAAATAAAAAGCATCGCCAAGTCTGTGTTCCCCGGTTACTCTGCAGCTGGGAGTGTTCTCACAACAAACTCATACACACACACATTTTTGTGGCTTGCTGATGACATGCTGTACTCACTGTTACGAAGTAGCGGGCATAGTCCCCTTCTTTGGAGAAGAAACTGTACATGTCTGCAGCGAGTTGATCCTGGTGGATAGAAAACAGGGATTTAAACTGTTAGAGCACTGATTCACGTAATATTAAAGAGGCCCTAATGTGTTTTTGACGTAACTGTCTCCATCAATGTCTGGTAAGACACTTTAATTTGTGTTAAAAGAAGAGAACAGTGAAGAAAAAACATGTAAAGGATAACATGGAAATAAATGTACCGAAACAAACAAACAATATCTCTCTGTGTGATGTGTGAGCGCGTCGGCCAGGCGCAAAACCAAAGGACAGAAAGGAGCAAAAACGAAGTGGGAAAGATTGCTCTTTTAGGCGGTTTCCTTTCCTGTAGTGTGTTTTATAGGTTTTTTGGCATGTAAATGGTCTGCAAACTCTAAAATCCCTGTGTTCCCTCCAGAGGGTTACTGTAGGGCCCCTAAAGTGGGGGGAATAGGGACTAGTTCAGATGTTTTGGTTTTGTATCTAATACATTTCCATATTCACTAAGGTAGCGGAGCAAGGCAACGAAACTTAAGATAAGAAGCAGCATTTTACGGCGCGCTACGCATGGGGCCGCCTTGAGGGGGTTTCCCGACATGTCGTTGCAGTAAATTAAAGGGTGTTTCATGTTGTCGTTGCTGTGGACCTTCTTAATCTACCTTCTTTGGGGGCCCCCTTCTGGTCCGGGGCCCCAAGCAGTTGCCTGCCTTGCCTGTCCGCAAGCGGCCCCGAAAAACCAAGATGTGTTAAATGATGTTAGATTGATGTACTGCTGTGGACAAAGTCAGCAGCAAAGACATATTTTAGTCACCTATAGACTATATTTTAGTAACTACATTTAGAATATCTTAACTGCTGTTGCTTGCTGACGGGATACTGAAGCCATTATTCACGCTCTCTTATAAAGCCACCAGACTGCATTGACAAAAACAGTAATTTGACTTCCTCGAAGACAGGAGTTGTTTACTTGTTTACTGCTGCCTCATTTGTTATTGTGTGGCTCGGTAGTTCTGCTGCTGTTAACTATTATTAATGTATCAAAGATCTCCACAGCGTCATCCATCAGATGAACGTGTGCAGACGTCAGCGGTCGCTAAGCTTCTGTCCGTTATCGAACTGACTCATAAACCCTCCGGCTAATGCTGGCAGGAACGGGGGGGAAACACACGGCTCCAACCTTCCTGGATAGAAAACCTGACGCATCACGCAGCCGCTGGACACACACACACACACACACACACACACACACACACACACACACACACACACACACACACACACACACACCACACAACACACCACACACACACACACACACACACACACACACACACACACACACACACACACACACACACACACACACACACACACACACACACACACACACACACACACACACACAGCTGACAGTGCATTGTCAGTGTGTGAGTCAGCAAACTGGGTCAGAGGTCCCGAGGGTCTTGGGAAGTCCAGATTGTTGCTGTGGATATTTTTTCCCAGTTCAAACTAATGATCAGACTGATTTCCAGTTTCTAAATCTACTTATGACCACCAGTCTATAATAAAACAATATAAATAAATAAAAGAACCATGAGTCGTCTATATTCAACTGTTAATCTCTGCAAACCTCACATTTCTTTGGAGCAAATATCTGGTTTTATAAACATATATTTTTTAATATTTCTTGTTTTTATATATTGAAGTACAATGTGTGTACAATTTACCTTCTCTTAATAAAACAAATATTTAAATGTTAGAATTTTATTCTAAAAAAGAGCTACCGTCACAAAATCCATTTCCCCCGGGGATACATACAGTATTTCTGATTGTGATAACATGCTGGTTACCTTGCAGAGCTCCACTTTGTTCATGGCCTCGTCCATCTCCTCTTTGAGGAGGTCAGCCTTGGCCGTCAGTGCGTGAGTGTTTGTTCCTGAGATTATTGACTTGGTTGCCTGCAACCATCTAGAGTTTGGAAAAACAAGGAAACATCGGATATGGAGTTAGAATACCTGAAGCTGTTTACTGTCATACTTTAAAAAAACGAAATGTTCATAAAACATGACAAACCGTGCTCTGGCAGAATCGTAGTCCAGCACCAGTTTGGCCAGCTGTTTCCTCTGCTTCAGGATGTTGGGAATGTCCACCTATACAATTATACAACACACAGACATGCTGAATCAGCCTGAGGATTATTAATGGCAGAGACATCTGTTTTGATTCTTCTTCCAGGATGACTGTTCTAAGATTTTTATTCTGATTTGGAAATACCTACAATTATTTCTAAAAGGTTGACTGAAACTATTGGAAAATGTTCTCCTACTATATAGTGAAATAAATAAAACAATAAATAAGTACATTAATAATTTGGCAATATAAAGAGAAAGGAAAAGAGAAAAAAAATACTGAAATATTAAGACAAATAAAAACATTAAAAGCATGTTCAGGGTTTTTTTTACATTTAAAAATTGTTCATTTATTTCTGTATATTTTTAAATATTTAAACTATTTTATTTGTATTTGTATACCCTTTCATTGATAAATAATTGAATTTACTTCTATTGTATTCCCTTTATTTATAATAAATGCCTCCAGTCCAAATCTCAGTACTCAATTCCTGCACACATGAATCCTGCTTTATCAAAACCATCTCGCACGGACAACAGGAAGGAGACGCAACGCTGAGTTTCTCACGCACAGTGTGAATGTGGTGGGAGTTTGGGGAAGTTGTACAAGAAACAACCGAAAATGCAAGTTTACGGAAACAAAGATACACAAGTCTGATAGCTAACAGTTACTCATGTTTGGAAAACCCCCAATCATAGTGACGAAGGGTAAAGTTCCTAAATGTATCTAACAGATCTGGAATCAGTTTTGTTTTGACCACAACACGCCAATGTGACTGTGTGACTGGGCAGTGTCCTCCAAGAGGAAATGAATAAAAATGATGTTTAAATGTTAAATATTACACAAATAGTGAGGGTGTGACTGCACTTAAATACACAAACCAAGAGCTATGACAGAGTTTTAAATATGTAACTTGTGTTTAGTGGCTGTTATGTGCAGAAGGAGTTTTTATTTGACCTCTGCGAGCTGGCTGAGAGGATCCAGGACGTCCTTCTCGATCTGCAGCTCGTGGAGCATCAGCTCGGACGCCAGGCGATTCTCCGCCTCGCCGCACACTTCCATCATCTTCCTGTCAACACACACGTCAGCACACACACACAGCAGGGTGTTAGAGTCACAACGGCGTCATATTCAGGCCTCGTTAGCACTGTTGTTAGGAGCGGATGTGACACATTTTGTGATAAATATAACAACACAGAAGGATGAAAATCTGTCCGGTCTCTTCCGCCGCTCCAAATCAATACGTGAAACTAAACCAGGTTATTGTGATGATGTCATTTCCATCTGCCTATAGCCTGAGGACGCAGAGTGGCCTACTGACAGGTCTCACACGGTCATTTATCAGGGGTTTCGGGTCACAGTTATTGCAGGAATCTGACTCCTAAGCCTTGAAATACAAAGAATATGGCATCATAGTGGACTCACTGCTGTGTGAGTGACGGTTCTATACAGGTCTGTGATCAGTTTATGATAAATGAATGAGAATCAATGATTATTTTCACAGAGCATTTGGTTATTTTTGAAGGTTACGGCTAAAGCAGCTAATCCAGTTAGGAGAGCAATCATTCCCTTTAGCCAATCAAACGATTGTTTAGCGTTTATAGACAGTCCACTAGAGAGAAATGACAGAAAGAAATGACCCTGATTCTTTCTGTTTAGACACCATGTCTCACCATGTCTCACCATGTCTCACCATAGTAGCGCTACACACCTAAACCATGTCCGGGTCGACTTACAGCTGTGAGTCATATTATTTGCCGTTAATATTAATAAAATAAATTATTAATCCAGGCTCCTTTGTAAGCACTTACAGGTGCATGAGATTGACACAAACTTCATTCAAGCCACTATTCAAACTACTGGCAGTGCAGTCACATGTCCTTTTCTCTTACTTTTGAAAAAACATATATATAAAAGAGTTACTCTGAACTATTTTTGTATTTAGAAGATTTGTCTTGTTTCTTTTACTTGACTACAGACATGTAGTTTCACTGTTCTGGGAGTAATTGTATCATTATACATTTACATTTCTCTTTATTATATGTATTCCAAACAAGTGGCTTATAGGTTTAATATATCTACTGTAAATGTTAAAAGTATTCTACCTAAAAAAATCACAATTAATATTGATGTGCTGATATGTACATTTGATAGGCGTATGGGTCATCTATAAGTCACACTTTAAACAATGTGAGGCTTTTGTTGGGAGGACATTTTAGTAACTCGACCTCTTTGCATTTTAACTTGATACCCCTGGTCTACGCTGAAGTCCACACGAATGCATAAAGTTTACCAGCCGACCATCTGCATTTTCTCTTCCTCATTTCTCCCATAGAAATGTATAGATAGCTTTATAGATTTGGATTCACTTTCTAGATCCTCAGCTCCAACATTTCTCGGTCACGATGAAACATCTAAATAAGGGAACTAGAGAAAAGTCCCTTCAAGAGAAAACTGGGTGGATTTCTTGCCCTGGGCGCATGGCCTCATATTTCATACTCTCCAGGGTGCATCTGCTCCTTTAGCAACAGTTGCTAAGAGGGAGCTATTGGTTAAACAGCCTGTCACTCATTCCCAAACTCACCCTATCAAGGAGTCCTCTCCCAACTGGTTTCCTCCTTCCACCATGGCCTGGGATAGTGCAGTGAGAGGAAGCTTTTTCTGTGAGAAAGAGGCAATAATTACACTTACATTGAGACATAAAGTACGTAAAACAATGCATAAGCACTAAAAGAACCCATTTCTATACAGTAGCTTCAGTATTTAATGTTGAAACCAATGGAAATGCATCAAGGTCTTTCCATTGAGCAGTAAAGGAAGAGGAAGAGATGTTAAATGGGACTTGAGATGCAAACTAGGGAAGTGAGACATCTATCAAGCGACAACACCGGCGCTCGCTTAACGGCGACATGGTTTACATCTGTGCAAAACATTTCTGAGTGTTCAACATCCTGTTTTTAAACCAGAGGATCCCAGAGGCTGAAAAGTGTCATGCATAAAGAGCAAAGATGACAGATGTCTGAATGGGAAACGGAGCGAGCGGTGCTGAGAACCAGAGAGGCGGAGGAAGTGATCTGTGTCGTTACCTGACCGTTTCCTGTATAGAGGCGTGGAACGGACTGTGGGGCGTATTTGGTTTGGGGTAGAGAAAACAAAAGAGAAATCATGGACTGTACGCCTACTGTGGACACTTTAAATAAAAACATCTTAAAAATTGTGTGCGAGGTGATATAAAAATGAAATTACACATCCTGTTTCTTTATTAAAAACTGGAGATTTAACAAGTGTTTTATTATAACAAGCCAGACGTCTTACATGTCTCTTTTCTGCCTCTGCTCCGATGTGTCCCTGTAGACACGACACCATCCTCTTGTGTGTGTTGTGCGACACGACGCGCACCAACTCCATGCGCCGCTCAATCTGTGGGCACAAGAAAGGATACGCAAGGATACATATTAAGCAAATACCTTCTGTAAACATGTCAGATTTCATTTTATGCCATCCCAGAGCAAGTAGCAGCAGCATTTGGTTAAAAGTTCAGCAATTTGCACAAGATATGAGATCAAATTGAATAAAAGTCATCAAATAACAGAACAATATTACAGGATTATCATTAAATAACTCCACAAACATATTTGTCCCACTCTGTAATATGTTGTTATCTTTATCAAAGCCTGACTATACTATATTGATTCCTTCTTGTTTTGTAGAGGGGTAATCTGTTGAATATTGCTATGATAATACTTGCGATATATAAACAGATATTACTCAGGCCTGCCTTTCTGGTGATTTCTCTATACTGCTAAAGATCAAACAAATTGACCGTTAAATCGATTTTTTAAAAATTATTTCCAACATTGTTTTATTGAATAAATTGAACACTAACCGGAATGAAAAAGGCATCAATTAATAGAAGAACAAGTTACATTTCAAAGTGACATTTTTCTACTGATACCCTCTTTCAACTAACGTAAAAAAAGAGTGTAATATCGCAGTATTTCTCGTTGTGTTTATCAATGAAGTTCACATTGCGAAAAGATATAGTGTGCAGCCCTCCATTCAGCAAATAAGAGGTGGAAAATTGCTGTTGACTTTGCCTTAAAGTGCTTTGTGATGCTTTATAAAAAAAACACAACCCTTCAATCCTGGCCTGAACTACATCCTGCCATGTTTGGTTCAATACCAGAACACACAATAACACACACATGGCTAACATGCTTTATGACCACAAACACACTGTGTCCATAAACCATCACAACAGTGTGTGTGCTGTTCTGATGGCTGATGAAGCCCAGCTCCACACACACACACACACACACACACACACACACACACACACACACACACACACACACACACACACACACACACACACACACACACACACACACACACACACACACACACACACACACACACACACACACACACACACACACACACACACACACACACACACACACACACACACACACACACACACACACTTGATTTGTAGCTGCCGGAGGGAGACGTGGGGGTCAAAGTTCACGCATGATGGAAACAGCTCGTCCCTGCAGGAATGTTATCTTTCAAACACATGACTCATCGGAAGTGTCTCTATGGAAACGGGCCCTGGGCTGTGACCGAGAGCGAGGGGGGGCTCTTTAGCTTTTTCTGTTTTGTTTTTTAAAGGCCTTTTTGATTACACAGGCTTTCTCCTGTCTGCTGCACTAACAGCTCCACTCTGTGCTTTCAGGTTTAAGATATAATACTGTCATTGATGGGAGTCACAGCTATTCTGGCCTAAAGACAAGAGGCCGACTGACGCTCTACGGGACGACTATTCTCTGTCCTCGTCATGCCAGGTGCCCGACTGTCAGTGTCAACATTAGGCAGGCTGTCACCGCCCATGAATAGCTGATAGATGATTGCACGCTACTGTTCGAGTCTACTTGAAAGTCTGACGATGCAAAGAACTGGTTTGTGTTGGCAGCGCTTGGAGCAGGTGTGTCATCGCGTTTTGTGAAACTAAAAAGCACAACAGAAAGTCTCAAACGGAAAAACACACTGGCACAAACAATGTTCCAAATATAAAACGGGAACACTGAGGTCTGGAGAGCGAAATGAGCAGAAAGGCACAGGGAGGTTCAACCAAATACCAGACAATTGTGTTTCCAAAAACAGAATGCAGTGGGATCTCTGGAATTCCACAGCAGATATCGTTTCCCTTCCCCTCCCCTCCCTCTGTTCTCGCGCTCTTACGTCATTCCCGACCCATGCTGGCCCCTGGCATTCCTAAAACAGCTGGGTCAAATACAAACCTGTCAAAAACATATGCACACTTTAATAAGCTTGGGAAGAACAGTTAGTACCTAGCACAGAACAAGCAGGGGATTCCCCTTTTCTGGGATCCAAGAGGAACCAAATTCCCATGTGGGAGAACTGGAAATGTTTTGGTTACAAGGCACCGGGAGTACTCCTTTTCCTTTCATTGTAACCAAATGGACGCAAGAAATTAAATAAAGCGGAGGAGTGGGAGAACCTGAGGCCAAGAAGTCCACAGCACCGCATGCAGCAGGGTGTGATTTTCCTCCGGCTTTGTGATGAGGTTAACGCCAGGTCTATCCCATGATGCGTCACAGAGGGAATCCCAATACTGAGCGGGACAGGGAGGGAGGGTGTCTGCCTGTGTGCCGGTGTTTGTTTATTGGTTCCTAAGAGAGGATGTTAACATGTCTGGACAAGTACAAAATGAACAAAAAAAAACCTACATGACGCATTAAGGGTGGGATGATGCAGTGCTCAAAACACAGAATACTCTTTGTTTGCATTAGGGATTCGTGACATCAGTGTTGAAGGGAAAATGTTATTTTTGAACATGGAGCTTATTCAACGTTTTGGTGTAAAAGTGACTAATGCCATTTTTGAAATTGGTCCAGTACTGAGCTGGAGAGCTGCAGCGGCTAAATGAGCTGCAATAACATCATTTGGGGGAATTCAAAGCATTACTCTCCCTCTCCATAAGTCAATTTTGCCTGTGCTGCAGCACCTCTTTTCACCCTCTGTCTGAAACCAGAGCCCAGTCTGTTCTGATTGGCCAGCCTACCTGCTCTGTTATGATTGCTCAACCGCTTACAGATGTCCCGCCCCTTAACCTATCACGTAAAATGTGTTGGAGCGCTAGCCAATAGAAGCACGAGTGTTACAAAGTGATGTCATTATGTTATTGAAGTAAACAAAGGAGTCCAATGGAGGATACAGGGAATTTACCATTTGCAGACCATTTACATGCACAAAAACCTATGTAACACATTAGAGGAAATGGAAAACACCAAAAACCATAAATGGGACTCTTTAATATCTTGCGAGAAAATACAGTCCTGACCAGGCATGTGCACACATAGACATCAAAGTGGGCTTGAGCCCCTGCCCTTTTTCTTCCTCCAGAGAAAGTGCCCTTTTTTCCCCCTTTTTTAATTTTTTTTATAAATGAATATATATCTACTGCTGTTTGCGCACAGTTTCCCTTTCCAAAAATATATAGATTGAATACAAAATTAAAATATCAGGTCGGGAGATTAGACTGAAGTTCCGTAGCTCTCCCTCCCTCCCTCCACGTCTCCTGCACAGCGGTGCGGACATCGGCAGTCACTTGACAGACAGGTAGCAGCACCTCCCACCTTACTGTCCCTTCAGACCTTTATATATACAGTCTATGCTTCAGACAGACAGGTAGCAGCACCTCCCACTTTACTGTCCCATGTTATGCCGGCTTTTCTTGGCTTGTTTGAAGGTGACTGGTGATGAACAAATGACTAAACTGCCAGTGCCTCGAGTTTACAGCTAATTAGCCAAAAGACAAAAACAAATATAGTTAACTAAGGTAGGCTACTAGCTAATGGATAAGTTAGCTCAAGGTTTAGCTAAGGCAATTTATCATGGGCATACAGGCTAATGTACTGTACTTAAGGGGAGACACTACAGGTGAATACAGTAAAATGTGTATCTAATAACGTCATCACAATCGCCACATTGATATGCAAATTAGGCGCTAACTAGGCCTAATTAAAATACGCTAATTTGCATGCAGTTACCAAGGCATTGCAGGTGAAAAGGATAAAACTAAAAAACATATCACCTCACAACTTCCCCAGATAGTTACTTACGTCAAGTCAGTATTTTCCCCTGAAATGTTATGTTTAAATGCAGATAGCTTTAAATCTATAGATGAATTCAGACATGGTAGTAAAACGAACACCATTTATATGTGTTTCTTGGAAGTTTTCTTTCCATTAGAGTGAAAGAAAACATGGCAAAATAGACCAAAATAACACAAGTAGGGCCTACATGAGAAAACGATCTTTTTGCCTGTAATGTCCTTAAACAGTAACTTCATAATTTTGATTGTTGGCTGCTCATTTAATAACTATTAATTGTACTAGTTTGTTGTTTGCTCTTGTGCGTAGTGAATACTAAAGAAGGCCATTGTCTCCGTGTTAACTGATTATTTTGTAGAATTCTGCTGAGTATTAAACAATTGCGTGAGTGTGAGGGTATTAAAATAAATTGGTCAGTAAGTCAGAGATGTGCAACTATATTTAACTTTTTGTTTTAAAACATTTTTTTATAAATGATTATGGGAAGTGCCCTTTTTCTCACTTGAGCACCCGCCCCCCAAAATGTCTGTGCACGTCCCTGGTCCTGACATAGAAACATGGGAAAATAGGGTCCAGATTAAAAAATGCCAGCGTTTCCATTTAACAGCAGCTTTCTGCCACCTTATAAAAGGTTACACCCAACTACCAGGGTGTTTGCAAGCAGGCTCCTTGGTATGTCTGCTGCATTTCTTTGGTATCTCCCCCCCCCCCCTTGTGGATCAGCGGCTATGTCGAGGAGATGAAGGAACGGACAGCTGGCACAAGAATGCTGGGTGGCTCTTTGGCAGCCAGGAAGACCAAATACTAAAGAAATCTTGAAATACAGGGGCTGAGAATAAAATATAAGATAAAAAATGGGATCAAATGTAGGATCAACGTTGATATCAGATGGTAAAGATGCATTCTCACTTTCATTTCAGAACAAGACTTTGCAGAAGAACACGATTTAAAGGAATACGACATGGAGGAAATCCTGGTTTGTTGTTGAGTAAAGTAAAAGAAGAAGTGGGAAAAGAAGGGGGGAGTCTGAGCGAAACTAAAGACACCAAAGTTAAACTAAAAGTCGAAAATAGCTTGCATATAAAACACTGCACAACTATTCCAGAGTCTGTTTTCCTGACGATAAATAGGGCAAGAAACAAAGCAGCAATCTCAGAATGTACTCCCCTTTTCTCTAACGGATAGCAAGTGAGGAAACAGTGCCGACAACGGCTGATTTCAGACGGAGGCAGAACAATTGTGTCTTTGAGGAACAGAGAAAGTCAATTGTCAGTCATAACGCAACGTCCTCTCTCTGGTGAAAAGCCCCCTGAGCGGTTAGTCATCACTGTCCTCTTGTCTACTTCCATTTCTTCCACTCATGACAGCTCTAAGTATAACTCTGATGTTCTAGCTGTCACTCAAATACATGCTGTGAACACCTGAGAGAGAGGATGGTATTACAAGCTCTGTTTGTTTATGCACAGACTACAATACAGGGTGTGGGGATGGATAAAAAGGGCTTCAGACGTCGTGGCTGTTCTCAGACGAGTTTGTTTTAACATCCATGAAACCCTTCATCTCAAACACAATAGACGATATTCATCCCAGGAATGTCTTTGCTGAGCGGCCAATATTTTTTCCCACCTGCCGTCTCAGAGGCTGGAGATTCTCCCCCCCCCCCCCCCCCCCCCCCCGAGTAAATCTCTGTATACCGGCGGCCTTCACACGCAGGCATAAAGCTATATAACACTAATAACGGAGGGTCTATTTGCACCCGGGCGGAAAGAAAAGTCCCACTGCAGCTATTTGGCCATTTACGACCTACCGAAACTGACTGTATTCAAGGTGGAACGTCACTTTGTACATCTTTGGTGGGATACACGGAGAAAATAAACACAAATAATACTCTTAACAACAACTATGACTTCTCACTGCTTGTGCTATTCAAATGAAATGCTCTAAATGAACACTTGTTATGTGCTTAGCTAGTTTAGCCAAGTTGAATTTTACTTTTAGGGAAACTTTAACAGCGGATAGTAATGTTATTGCAAATGAATTATGATCGGTTTTGCCGTCCTATACACACCCGGGTGTAAATAGCCACATGTATTTACTTGCACATCTCAAAACATTCTCTTGCACTATCTGTTATATTTGTTCTATGTCCTATATATATGTTGCACTGTTGGAGGAGCCTGTGACCTAAGTTTTTCATTGCCATATCTACACTTTAGCTAATGTGCTAATGACAATAAAGCATTGAAACTTGAAACACTGTCTACGGCAACCAGGGTGCAAATAGCATTGTTAGCTATAGTCACCCGGGTCCAAATAGCATTGTTAGCTATAGTCACCCGGGTCCAAATAGCATTGTAAGCTATAGTCACCTGGGTCCAAATAGCATTGTAAGCTATAGTCACCCGGGTCCAAATAGCATTGTTAGCTATAGTCACCCGGGTCCAAATAGCATTGTTAGCTATAGTCACCCGGGTCCAAATAGCATTGTAAGCTATAGTCACCTGGGTCCAAATAGCATTGTAAGCTATAGTCACCCGGGTCCAAATAGCATTGTAAGCTATAGTCACCTGGGTCCAAATAGCATTGTAAGCTATAGTCACCCGGGTCCAAATAGTATTGTAAGCTATAGTCACCCGGGTCCAAATAGCATTGTAAGCTATAGTCACCTGGGTCCAAATAGCATTGTTAGCTATAGTCACCCGGGTCCAAATAGCATTGTAAGCTATAGTCACCCGGGTCCAAATAGCATTGTTAGCTATAGTCACCCGGGTCCAAATAGCATTGTTAGCTATAGTCACCCGGGTCCAAATAGCATTGTTAGCTATAGTCACCCGGGTCCAAATAGCATTGTAAGCTATAGTCACCCGGGTCCAAATAGCATTGTTAGCTATAGTCACCCGGGTCCAAATAGCATTGTTAGCTATAGTCACCCGGGTCCAAATAGCATTGTAAGCTATAGTCACCTGGGTCCAAATAGCATTGTTAGCTATAGTCACCCGGGTCCAAATAGCATTGTAAGCTATAGTCACCCGGGTCCAAATAGCATTGTTAGCTATAGTCACCTGGGTCCAAATAGCATTGTTAGCTATAGTCACCCGGGTCCAAATAGCATTGTTAGCTATAGTCACCTGGGTCCAAATAGCATTGTTAGCTTTAGTCACCCGGGTCCAAATAGCATTGTTAGCTATAGTCACCCGGGTTCAAATAGCATTGTTAGCTATAGTCACCCGGGTCCAAATAGCATTGTTAGCTATAGTCACCCGGGTCCAAATAGCATTGTTAGCTATAGTCACCTGGGTCCAAATAGCATTGTTAGCTTTAGTCACCCGGGTCCAAATAGCATTGTTAGCTATAGTCACCCGGGTTCAAATATTATCCACCAAATAATAAATGTATCTACAGCTTCACTAACATCTGTGCAGCTAGTTGAGACCTTATTGTTTCTGCATAAGAATTTATGAACCATGTATCAAAGTCTTAATTTCCACCAAGAGCTTCAACCACTGATTATGATGCTTCAACCACAGAAATTGATCTAATAATTGGTATCAGCTGCTGTTACATTGGCATGAAAGCTTGCATACTTTGGGGTTTGTCCAACACATGGTCCATCTGTTCTTTAATCTTCAATCAGACTCTTCCTATCCAAGAAATACAGCCAGGATGTTGCATGTTCTGAAGCATGTAATGCAGGGTTAAAAATTTACTTTTTTTGTCCACAAACAAAAGGCTAGTGAATGTTCAAATGATAGCAGGCACGTAATAGATTACCACAGTCTTTGACAAGAAAGTGAAGCAAATCTACTAGCCATACATATTAAACCGAAGATCTCAATGTTTTAGTGTTTGTTCTGCACCCTAATCTGGTCTTTCATGTTGTAATATTAACATCTGTCAATGTAGAAGTGTAGCAGAGTTTCCAGGTAAAGAAGAAACTCTTAAAGGTCACCTATTATACTGTTTTTCATCAATATATTACAGGTCTCAGATATATACAAAACATGTCTATGAAGTGTTTGGCTCCAAACACCAAACAGATCATTGCAGCATCCCATAATCCCCTCTGTTTCAGCCCTGTTTCCAAAGTGCTGATTCTCTGTCTGTTACTTTAGATGAAAATAAGGAGCCACTCCCCACGCCCCTCTGAGAGATATTTGGTTAAAAAGAACACAATGGTGCTCTAGGAGGAGATTCAGGTGATAAGTTGGGGGGGGTTACCTTGGTTGGTGATTGGCTAATGGTTACAAAAGCCAAAAAATCGTTATGACATCACAAAGTGGCCAAAATCTGATCAGCTCATTTTCAGACAGGTTTTTATATAAATGGATCAGGACAAAAAGAGAGAGAATCTTTTTTCCTGAAACTTTGACTTTGAGGGGACACATGTTGATGTAGAATAGACGTGAAGAAGAGGATTTTGCATAATAGGTGACCTTTAATTATTGAGAACAGAAACCAAAGTGTTGGGAATTGCTGTTTTTTATTTTGTAACCAGACTGATTTGCTTCAAAAGGGACAAACACAGGACTATGTAACACAGCAGGCACTGCCGGACAGATGCAGCCATTCAGAGGATTAATGATTTACCTGCAGGAGGTCATCGCTGAGGACTTCTGTTTTCTCCGCTCTGTGGGTGAGAAAAGACAACAGAGATTAGCACTGACAGGCAGAGCAGACACGTCATGCAGCTGTATTTCAACACACAGAAGAGTCACTGTGAAAATATCTGATAAATGAATGATATCCCTCCTGAAAGACTGGTTTCCTGCTCAGCGTAATCACTCAAATAGTGTCTGGTGTTATTGACCTCGATAAACGTGGGAACGCTTCAATTGGTTTGTTGCCAAAGCTCAACAAGAAACATCATGAAGGCAAAACATGTCTCTTACTCTGCTTGTTGCCTCAACAAGTCAGTGTGCAATATACACATTTTTTATTGTTATTACTGGCTGCTACGTTACTATTTGTACATGTTAATTTACTCCTTATAGTGCGTTACTTATTTTTTACCATGGATGTATTCTTATTTAGTTTTATCATATTGTATTGTGTTCTTCTTGCCTCTTTATTCAAATTCTTATTACTTTATTGTTCATTAAATCCACATAACATGGAAATGTGTCTTTGGCAACTGCAAATAAAACATCACACAGTTTACAAACACAGGCTAAAAGTCACACACATTAAAGTCACAGTTTATTTATTGCATTTGGCTTTCACTTGCCCTGTCCCTTTGCTGTAGCACTGACACATATCTCCCCTACCGTACGAGATGAATGAAGGGTGTCTGATTTATGATGAAGCTCAAATGATATCTGATAATAAACATAACACTATATAACAAATCACCTCTGGCTCCATAGCTTCTCTTGATAACTGGACTTAAACTCCTATTGTATTTTACATTTATATTCAATTTAATATGTAATAATCCATTCCTTACACAATTAATGTCCATATAATATCCTGCTTTATATGTTGTTGCTGTACATTTGTATCACAACATGTGCTATTTTATTTCCATTTGATATCTTTCCATTTTGGATTGTTTATTTGTTGTCTTTTCATTTCCCTAATGTATAATGCCTTGTCTTTTTACGCTGCTGCAACACAAACATTTCCCAAATTAGGATCAATAAAGTACTTCTTATCTTAATCTTATCTTAAATAATGTGTTGTTCTAAGTCACACAGAAGGCATGTTTCTGCTGCTGTCTTTAAGCCACCGCTCGCAGCTCCTGTGTGCACAGCAGCTCGGCCTGAGCCTATTAATAGTGAACCAATAGCTGGACTTGAGGAGGTCAGACAGATTAGATTCACTTAAAGGGAGAAGGCTGAGAAACACACTGTGAGCTCCTGCTGCTCATCAACACCTTTAACAGGCCGAGGGCTTCTGTAGGCAACAGGGGCAGAGACTGGAGACAAGGTGGTTTTACTTGCAACTCAGCACAAAAAGCAAGTAGGGCTGCAAAATGTATCGATATTGCAATAGAGAGGCGAAGTCCCGCCCATCTACTTCCGACCCATGGGACCTTATTTCGGAAAAATTATGTATTGAAGTCAATGGGGAGAGAAAGATTATATTTCGATCCCGTTTGAATTGTGCCACGAATTACACACATGATGTTTGTCAATCTTAAAAAATCATTTCCATGTGTATGTACAGCTCTCAACATGCCCAGACTTGGAGTGATTTTCACCTCTTTTAATACTTTTCGCCTCATTCTGAAAGAAAGAAGTGAAATGTGCCAACGTGACGGCCGTCTTGGTGTGTGGTGCGAGACGGGAGATGTAGTTCATTGAGCGGTTTCACATAAAAAAAAGTGTTACTTCACAGTTTTAAGACACATTTAAAAAAATTTGACTTGCAAAATGATCTTTTAAATTGACAAACATCATGTGTGTAATTCGTGGCACAATTCAAACGGGATCGAAAAATAATCTTTCTCTCGCCATTGACTTCAATACATACTTTTTCCGAAATAAGGTCCCATGGAGTTCCCCCGGAAAGGGAGGGACTTCGCCTCTCTATATGGACTAGTCCAATATTCAAATTGCAAGCTTAAAACATTTGGCTATAGGCTAAATATGTGTTAAAATATCATATTAAATGCAGTATTGTGGCTGCAAAGACATCCCACCCAATCAATCTTATTTTACAGACGTAACAAAACACATTTGGCTAATCACACCATAATTATAATACTTTTATATAAGAAGTGTTGTATAGAAAACCATTTATTTTTAAATAAACTATTTTGATTTGCATTTGTCGGTATTGATATTGATATATTCCCCAGTACTTCATTACTTATAGGTTTTATTTTGCATTTGGTTCCGTTTTAGATTTGTGTTCTATATTTATTGCTACATGGTAAAAGGCAGATTAACCCTAAAGTAACAAATCACTTATGAGCATTTAAAGCAGAAAAAATTAAATGAATTATATGCTGTAAATCTTTTTGCAAGTCTGTTTAGATTCAGCAAAGCAACAGCTAGTTCCTATTTGCTGTAAACATAATTCATAGTCAAGCAGAAGTTGTGATATCTAACTGATATGATGTGAAAGACATTTATACCGTGACAACAAACTAATGACCCAACATGCAGTAATACGCCTCTATTGCTCTTTATTCCCACCTTCTCTCCATGCAAGTACTGTTGCATCAAACTAATTCAGAGTGCACGTTCAGCCTTCTGACTGAAGTCACATGTATTCACTGGCTTTCCTTCATTTTGGGTAACTGGATCTTTAAATGACGCCTGGGCCTTCCTCCAAAAGCTGCTCTCTATGAACTATAGTAACCCAGTCACAGCTGCTTTCAATTACAACACAGAGGCAGAGAGCGACTGACAGAGAAGGGATGATAGTTTGGGGGTTTTTTAAAGGAAAGAAGTATAAATACCGAGAGATGTTGAGGGGTAGGGGGTTTAAAGAGTCTTAAAAGTGCCAAAAGCAGAATAATCTAGAGTCTGGGGATGAACGGAAATATTTTCTCTGGAGGAGAGCCATAGTGAGCTGGTGACGAGTGAGTGGACCCAAAACCCCACAGAAACCAGACAAGACTTCCAGCTAGCTGCGGTACAAAATGTGAGGCACACACACATTTTAATGATCACACACATGCAGAGCGAGATTATGTCGCCACAATATGGAACCCATGTTCTGGTGTAGTCTACATGTCTACTCTTTATGTGGTCCTGTCAAGAGCCTAATCTTAAAAACCAGTGTATTAATCAAGCAGAATTAGCCCGTCATAAATCCACGCTTATGGATCATACACACAGTGATTATCTGTTAATTGATCTTCCGTCCAGGGAGATCGTGACAGAGAAACGGATGAAAGCAAATAGGAAAATACCTGGGATGAGGGGGTTGCATTGATTTGCGTTTAACGTGTTTCAAATGACTAATATCAAAACCAGTTATATTATGTAAGCACAAACTCACAAAATGTTGCTAGACATTAATTTGTGTGCTTTATTTATGCAGGGACGCTTAGAAAATATAACATTATAACCCTATTGGAGGTTTTTCACACAGAAAAGTAATCCCTAAAAATGTGTCTTTCTTGATGGAATAAAAATATGTATTTATTAAAAAAAAAAGTGCCTCTTTGGAAAAATGCTAAGCTAAGCTAACCGACTGTAGCTTCATATTCAACTGACAGATAGGAGAGTGGTATCAAACAGAGCGTCAGACGGCAGAGACAGCTTTGTTTTTAAGGAGCTCCGACGTCACGTTGTTGTTTACGCCCGCGACGCCATCTTGTATACGAGCGTTATGTTCCCGCGGAAATGTATATATCATATACACAAGATCAGCGCCCTCATAATATATTATTCTAGAAAAACCCCTGTTTTAGTCTCTTAAAGATCAGAAGATTGGGAAAAAATTGGGAAAAAGTGTTTTTAATTACAGGTATGTTTTAATGTGGGGATAAGAGTCTTAATTACATATATTTAAATGATCCTGGATAGTAGCCAGAATACATTTCATTAACACACACACTATTAATTGAGCTCTGCTTACTGACTTTCAGGTGAGCAAGAGGCTGCATGTCATGATATTTCTATATATTGCCTTTATCTGGTTGTAACTGAATGATCAGAACACATGTGAAGACCCTTAGAGCATAATAAAAAGCAACACTTATATTCACCAACCCCCAACAAAGCAGCAGCGTCAGAGGCACAAAAAAAAAGGCTGTGAGGACAGGCAACAACAAACAGAACAACAATTGTTTTGCCGGTATCAGCTGACTTCGAGCAGAAAGAGCTGCCTTTACAGAAAGTGTGTCAATGCATGTGACTTCTAAACAACGTGAGATCCTCCCTGCACACTACATCAGGAGGTAACCATGGAGATCTACTACTAAAGTGGAAAGGGAGTAAGTGAATACTGCAGCCATATACACAATGGAGCGGCTGTTAGCAGAACACTCAACACAATCAGAGACGAAGAAGAAGAAGAAGGGAGGGTCGGCCTCTTAGCGCTGCAACACTTGGCAGATTGAGGACGAAGGTAATGGATACTGGAGCACATGAAAGAAGAATAATTGAGTGACTCAGCTCGTACAGGGTCCGTAATGTGGATCATTATGTGAGCTAACGCTAACATTAGCTCTGGGCAACAACGAGCAAAACATGAGGGTGAAAGCTGGAGGTAGACACCGATAAATCAGGGCTAAGCATCGTGACTAAACAGGACCCTTCCTTCCTGGTGGGTATTTATATCGCAATGTTGAAACAGTAAATAAACATGTTATTAAGGAATATCTAAAGGTCTGATGTTGTTTACAACGGCAGCTGTCCAAATTGTGAAAAAAGTCCATCAACAGATTTTTTGTTCAGAACCCTCATATATTTTGTCTACTGTATTATTATATAGAAAATAAGCAGCAAACCTCACATTTAGAAGCTTAAATTAGCAAATATTTCACATTAGAAATATGACCCAATTATCTTTTTTAAATAGCGGTCATTATTTTTCTCTTAATTCAACAATTGTTCCTGCTCTAGTTTCGTGACAATTTCTCTAATTCTAACATTAAAACAGAAAAGTAATGTTTTGAATTTTAACATGAAAGCCATGTTAAGTTTCCTAAAAACTGGATCCTTTGTCACCATGTTTTCCTTTAGTTTAAAGCTAAATTATGTCAAACAAGCCCAGATTACGAAATAGCTTCCTGTGACTGAGACAAATTATAGTCTCTAACCTAATTAAAATAAGCCACATCCTCATTTTGCCATCCTACCAACTTATTATCTGGATAAAAAGCACAAATGACTTTGACAGCAAACAAACAGCAGCTTAGCCTCATACTGCAGGTCTCTTCTAACACCAGCAGAACCACAAAGGCTCCCAGCTGACGCACCTCTTTGTCCCGGAGACTCAGGGGAACGCCCAGAGTCACCTATCCGGTTGATTCAACAGTGACATTTTGTGGATCCCTGCGGGGAAAAACGATCTTTCAAAACGTCTCCCTGCTGACTGAATCAAGGACTTTAAAAACACAATGGATGCACATTAGATTGCACAACACTACTTGTAAGAAGGTTGTTGTTGTTGATAGGTATCAAAAGAGGATTGTATGATGAAACTAGAAGATTTGTTGGAACACGTTTCTCACAGTCCAAGGTCGGGTCTTTAAATCTCTCGTTTTATAAGTCCATGAACCAAAATATCACAACATGTATATTTTCTACAAAAATGTGATATTTCAACTATAAGTGTTGACTAAAACTGAAAAATCATTGCAGCTCCAGAAGTGGATATGCAACATAAACATTTCAACTAACCAGTAGAGTGACTTCAACTACATTCCAGTAGCTAAAATCACTTCAAAAGAAACTCAGCTGTGTTTTGTTGCACTTTTTTTGCAGGTTCGTCTGGTTTAAAGTCCCCCTCCTCATCTTTACTGTACCTTTTACCCCCCCCCCCCTTAAAAGCAGCCTCTGTCCACACTCTTTGATTCGAAAACACAGATTATTAAATGTATCTTAAATAACTTATCAAAGGCTGTTCTCCTGACAGTCAGCGGCGATCACAAATGCACACTCTCATGTACGCTGAATATTGACCTCATTGTTGGAGGCTAGAGCATGATTGTTAGTTTACCTTACGCAGGTATTTCCTCTGATACCCTATCTATCGTTAACCTGCAGAAAAAATGCACGTATTGGGACAGAGAGTTCAAAGATAGCCAACTAAAAAAAGCTTCTACAAAAACCTTCCAGTCATGATCCCTGGCATGCGTGAGTCACATGCTGTTTTCTCCCTGCACCTCAGTTTCACCCTCTCTGCACATCAATCTCTCCCCAGAAACCACTGGCGTGTCTCCGGGAGGCAGCTTCCTGTTTGTAGAAGAAGAAGGAGAGACTTCCTCCGAGCGGCTGCTTGCTGGACACACTGTTCTGCCTTTTGCACAATCACAGGAACCCAGGGGGCAGCGCAGAGGGCCTCCAAACTCCACATATTTTTGCAGATGCACACACACAAACAGGGCAAAAAGTGAATGGCCAAAGCAGAGTATGCTCGCCTCTCGCCCCGAGCCAAATGCTGACAGGTCACTCGGTAAGAAGGGCATACAGTATGAGTGCAAGAGGGATTCAACCCATACAGAAAGAGCAAGCCACTTTTGCATGCACACACACACACAAATGTCTGTTTTCTGCATTACTCTCTCTCCACTTCTAAATTACTGCTGTGCACTGCAATGAGGAGGTTATGAGTATTCCAGCTGCAAGTAGCAGGAGCTTTAAATGTTTGCACCCCTGAGGAAGGGCCATTTTGACATCATCAATAAATAGAGCTTTCTTTTATCCGCTGATGATTTATTTTTTCTAGCAGCTCCTTCGTGTTTTCACTTAAAGATGATTTGGAGTGCATGAAAGAGAAAGCAACGTTTTGTTTATCTCTGAAAGCCAATCCTAAAAATAAGCCTTCCGAGAAAATGAAAATATGCATTTCAATAACTGGCAATGAGTTTGTGAGCGAAGAATCATAAAACAAATAAACGATCAAGCGAATCTTCTTCAGTATCAAGCCAAACTAGGAATTTGAGGGAAAACGAAACTCAGTGAAGCAGAAAAAATGACCGCTCAAAAAAGTTAAACTTATATCCTGCCAACAAATAATGTCAAATATCAGTCATTTAAAGAGGCCCTGTTGTGCTTTTTAGGGGTTTCCATTTCCTTTAAACTATTCCTTTAACATGGAAATATATCATATAACATATATGATATATGTTATATGATATATAACATATATCACGCTTTTTAAACGTAGAAACTATATTCTATGTGGTGACAATGCCTATTCAGCGTTGACACATTATTGTTTCCAGCCTGTTGTTGGCTTTATCTGGTACCATCCAGTACTCTGGTGCACCTGCGTTGTCTGCCTGCAGTGCCCCCCCACCCCACACACACACACACACACACACACACACACACACACACACACACCCACACCACACACACACACACACACACACACACACACACACACACACACACACACACACACACACACACACACACACACACACACACACACACACACACACACACACACACACACACACACACACACACACACACACACACACACACACACACACACACACAGAGGTTGGCCCTCATGATGAAAACATCCTCTGGCTTAACTCGCCCCCCCTGTCAACACAAGGCCAGGCTGAAGCTATTGCTGCAGTGGATATTCAGTCACAAAGGAACACTGTGGTATTACTTAATAAGCTGCAGAATGCCTCCTCATTGTTGGGATGTATTATCTTAATAGCTTAGATACTGCTGTCTGTTAGAAGTTCTGAGAGAGGGAAGTTTTGGATTGAAGACAGAAAGACAATTGTGCATCACTTAGGAGCATTAATCTATTTTATATGTCTGATGTCAGGTAGAAGCGGAGCGGCTAGAGTTTCACAAATGGAGAAGGCTCTTACTGCCTCTTTATCAGCACAGAGTGAAAGCTATGGTGCAGAGTATTAAACATCCACTGCTGCAGGATGTGAGTCCTTCTCCCCCCTCCCTCAGCTGCTCAGGGGGCAAGTGAGGCCGGACATGGACAGTGCAACAAAGACTAGGAACACACCTTTATAAACTCATGAATTAAGGTCTGTTATCAGCTAAATATCTGCTTTAAAACGTCATCAGTGCCATAATAATGAAACATTTTACCTGCCAATATTTGGATAAACCTATTTGACCTTTTGAATCCCTGGTTTAGGATGTTGGCCAACCCCATTGTTATTTATAATGAATAAGGTGTATGCTTCACTAGGTAGAAGAGACTATGATCTTTTATGTGTAAGGCAACATTAGGGTTGACCTTTGTAAAACAGGATGTATTAAATACATATGTTAATATAAATGTACTGAATTGTTTTTATTAAAATTAATGGTATCAGATATGAGATTGGCCTACTTTCACATCAAGCTTTCTGACTTAGTATTGCTGTATCTCTACTTTTAATCTAGATTAAGCATATTTGACTGTCAAATTAGCAAATTTGACAAAGCAAACTCAATCCCTATACAGTAGAGAGGTACAATTATAAACTTTTACTGCATCAGTATTTCTAAGAAAGCTCTAAACTGTAGGAGAGGAATGTAAAACACATGATATGCTGATATGATATAATGCAGTACTGTGCTACTTATCAACCCAGTATCTAAAATTGGTTCCACATTGACAAACTACAACTTTAAAATGTGCTTAAATGTATAAGTTAGGGATAAAAACAGGACAAAATGTAATACTGTTAAAAGTACATTAAGCCTATAATACTATTGTTCTTTTACTTAAGTAACATTTTACTTGTAATGGAGTATTTCAAGATGATGGTATTTCAGATTTTACGATCGAGTACCTTTTCCAACGCTGCTGTATTGGGAATATCTTACTCACTACCTTTTGCCATACTGTATGTTTTCCAAAGCACGTCAGATGCTATTTTACACAGATGTTGACAGCAGAATACAACCTTATAATGAAAGAAAGTGACTCAGCTCAGGGCGGGTCAATTGTACGAAAGCAAAATGCACACTCATGGGGCTTCTCGCTGTTGCTGTTTATTTCCCAGGCAGACAGTGCTAATGTGCAGATGGCTGATTCAGACTTTTCAGGAGGACATCTGGTTGGATTGCACACATCAAGGACAGCTTTTCCCACATCCAGTTTAACTGTCTGCAGGCCTGCATGTCTGGCTTTAAAAGCAATGGATTCATTCAGTCTGAAAACTAATATGTTCTCTTGTTACAACATTGCATTGTCATAACTGCAGTGGTGTAATGTAACTAAGTAGATGTACTCAAGTACTGTACTTAAGTACAATTTCGATGTACTTGTACTTTAAGTGAGTATTTTCCTGTTATGTTACTTTGTACTTTTACTCCACTACATTTATTTACTACCTTTAGGTACTTAAAAAGGTAAACAACATAATCAACACTTAAATCAGACTTTAGTTACACCTGAGGTAAATTCACATTCTACCCTGCAGTAACTAAAGTAATCACATTTAGTTCCACCTTTACCATCTTTGATAAACACACCAATAATTATAACCAATACATAGATGATTCTGAACTGGGTCAATCTACAGAATGAGTATTTTTACTTTTGGTACTGTAAGTATATTTATATGCAAATACTTTTGTATTTTACTTGAGTAACATCTTAATTGCAGGACTTTTACTCAATACTGAATATTCGTACTCTATGGTACTTCTACTTTTACTCAAGTAAATGATGAAAGTTCTTCTTCCACATCTGCATAACTGATAGAAAGCAAGTTAAGGAATAGTATGGGGTTAAAATAAATCGAAAAGCATGGAAAAAGAGCAGAATAAAGTGTGTTTACTAACTAGTTTTCCCATAAGCATTAACCAGCGGTGACTTGAATACTTGCCTGCCAACTGTTTGATTGGCGAGCTGCTTCATCCGATTGAACTGCTTCTTCATTTTGGGTCCCTTTAGCAGCTTTCTCTTCCCAAATTACGCTTTAAATCCGGGCTTTTGGTTTGTCATGAAGGGCCTCTCCCTTTCTTTTTTAATTCCCCAAACTGTCGCTATGACAGGAGAACACAAGCGGGAGCCATTCAAAGCCAATTAAAAATAGTTTGCAGCCTCGCTAGCCCCTAAACTAGCCTTCCCGTTCCCGAAGGCATGATCCGGGATCCTCCTTTTTTGTGCCTTTCCGTGCATTAAAGTCTTCGGGTAAACCGTGCGTAACTTTCACTGGAGGGTTTTCATGGCTCCCCCTCGGTGGCTTGTTTTGGTGTTGACCCGTTAGCCGACGAGCTAACTGTTACTGAGCTGATAATCCGTCCGTCGGCCGCTTTTTCTTTCCCAGAGTGAAGCGCAGCAGCAGCAGCAGCGGGGCTCACCTCTGCCTCTGCCCGCTCAGAGAGGGAGGAGGGCGGCAGGAAGTCACGTTGGAGCACCACCTCCCCCTGGACATCGACTGGAGAACATATGGAGCCCTGCACTGTGCAAAAAAAAGACTGTACTGCAACAAAATAAAAGTGCTTTTAGGAAGAAAAATTATTTTGGAGCTCTAAACTAATGTAAAAAAGCCTTTTCTGCAATAAAATTAAACAACTTTTATTTAAAAAAACACACTTTTGGGTACTTCAGTGATGCAACAAAGACTACAACAACAAAAAAACGACTTTTATGAAAAATACTGACTTTGTAGCAGTGCACTGATGCAAAAAAACCTGTACTACAATGACAAAAAAAAATACTTTTATTAAAAAAATACTGGCTTTGGAGCTCTTGATGCAAAACCTGTACTAGTGCTTTTAATAAAACTGATTTTGGAGCTCTAAACTAATGTAAAAAAGCCTGTCCTACAATCAAATTAAACAACTTTTATATAAAAAAAACACACTTTTGAGTAATTAACTGATGAAAAACGAGTGTACTACAATAAACAAATACTTTATTAAAAAATACTGACTTTTTAGCAGTGCAATGATGCAAAATAACCTGTACTTCAACCACAAAACGACTTTTATTAAAAGAATAATGACTTTGGAGCTCTGGACTGATGCAAAAAGCCTGTACTACAATGACATAACACTACTATTACAAAAAGAAAATCTAAACTACTGTTAGAAAGCCTCTACTACAAATACAAATTAAACAACTTTTATTTAAAAAAAAACAGACTTCACTGATTCAAAACAGCTTTTAATGCAATAAAATAAACGTGCTTTTAATACAAATTCAGATGTTGGAGTGCTGCACCGATGCTAAAGTGTCTTCTTTAAATCAGATGGTTTAAATGTAAAGTACCAGGGAATTCATTTGACTGGAAACAGCATTAGTAAAACCCCACTTCCTTTTTGCTGAGAAGGCAATAAGGCTAGACGGACTCCTAATGGTATTCAACTTAGGTAACTGATAGCATTCAAATGACTCAGACAGGCGTCTTTCAGAGGCCAAATGCATTATGATTCTATTAGATCGAAGTCACAGTTAATGATGCCTTTCAGCTGGATGTCAATCTAAATTTAAATACATAAGACATTATTGTAAAAACACATTTTGTGTACAGCCATGATGTTTAACAGTCCATAAAGCACATAGCACTTTGTTTCTCCATGAGAGCAGAGCTGAGATCTTTGCAGCTGAATGGTTTCTCACCTTTATTGATATCTAAATAGATGCTAAAGTTTCTTATTAGCATGTCTCTTTTTATACATGCTGCACCAGCTTTTCTGACAGATTCAGACACACTGATGCCACAAAGAACATCTCAATTATCTGACTGACATCCTCAATGACATTGGCTTTATAATAGCAGGATTTCCCACCAACAATATATGCGAGGAAATGTTGCACAGTGCCTTAGATTCCATATTTCACATGGGAATTGATGAAAGCACCATTTTATTGTTTCCCCCCTTTGTTAATCCCTTTTTAAAACTCTTCAAAGCGGGGACATTCCACATGAATGAACACTAAAAACAATAAAATGTGTCAAGCGTAAATATGCCAGATTTAGCTTTGAGCTAATTTCCATCCGCAGTCAGTCACATAAAACATTTAAGAAAATGACATTTTACAAACATAGCAAAAACAAATACATGATATGCAAAAAGTGCAAAAGAGCAAGAGCAGCATACACAAGTATTTATGACATGGTAATACAATATAGAAGCAACGACATATAAAGTGCAAGAGAAGATACAAGAGCTACCTAAAGTGCAAGAGGAGATGCCCCTGTGTTAAAGTGCATTTAGCGGTGATTGCACGGATGTTTGTTTCTCAACCAGTCTTTGAGTTGACCTTTGAAGCTATTGAGTGTGGGACAATCCCGTATCTCAGTTGGGAGGCTATTCCACAATGAGCTGCCTTTAATGGAAAGGACATTTTGTCCAAAAGTGGTCCGTCTGCGGTGGACCTCACGGTCTCCTCTGGTTTCTGACCTAGTGCAGCGTCCAGTGTGTTTTTTTTGGATGAATTCCCCTAAGGGGGGGGGGGGGGCAGTCCATGTGAACATTTATAAATAAAGCACATACTTTTAAAATACTTAAAATGGTCAAAACTCAAGAAATTATGTTTTTCAAGGATGGTACAGTGGTGGTATGAATATGGCTTTCTGTCATGTTGATGCTGCAGAGAGGGTTGATGTACGCCTGCTGCAAATATGGGCACTATGGCTACTGATTTTAGAGTTATTAACATTATTCCTTTTGTTTATTTTCTATCTTGTGTTATGCCTTCAATGTATTCCGTTTATCTTTCTTTTTTTAACCCTTGTTTGTAATGTAATTGTCCATTAGTAATACCTTCTTTGCATGATCATTTTATTCTATATTCCCAAATAGTGAAGCATTTTGTGTGCAAATAATGTTTATTACTGTAAGTTAAATTAAGGTTTACTTCATAAAAAACACTGCTGGGATTTTGCATTTTATTGTTCATTGTATTCTGTTATTCTAACCCTTTTTTT
Organism: Dissostichus eleginoides; assembly: GCA_031216635.1. NCBI lineage: Eukaryota > Metazoa > Chordata > Actinopteri > Perciformes > Nototheniidae > Dissostichus > Dissostichus eleginoides. The sequence goes on along the minus strand of CM062284.1, from coordinate 8,092,257 downwards.
CCCCATTGTTGTTTACTTTCAGGGCTACTTTTATTCTGAACATATTAACCGGAAGTGTTTACCATCTGGTCGGAAGTGCTCATTCATTTCTTGCTGCGAGTTGTTATTAGCCTGCAAAATATTACTCCCTCGTTAAATATCGCTTATTGTTATTCAACTAATACATTGTTTATTATACGAAAGTACTTGAGCAACCCGACTACGTTCACAGCTTTTTTCTTCTTCTTCCTCGTTTTTATTAAACAGCCCCATCTGTCAAAAAAGAGCTAGCCAGTTAGCTTGTGGCTAAGTTAGCCCTTGTTAAACAGGTGGACGAGCTGGTGAACGCTTACAGTTTTAATGTTAAAAAGTTAACTTTAGGACAAGAATCGCTAATGGCAGCTCGGCAGCCTTACATAGACTCGGACACTTCTGATGAAGCAGTGAGGGCGACCTGTGACGATGCAACCATCTGCAAAAGGTAACATGTGCTGCAGCAGCTTTCATTATTTAACATGCAATCAATGGCCATTTAATAGGTGACTTAAGTTAAAGTAGTATAGGATATAATGCATATGCAGGAATATGAACTAACGTGTCTTATTGCTAAATGTTCTCCTTGGCTCTCAACATTTTGACACTGCGCATATTCAGTCTGCTGCCCATGGTTTATCATGGGAATGGTCTGAGATACATATGGATCAGACCATATGAACAGTGGTAGAACAAATATACAGATTCTCTAAAAGTACTCATACCACACTTTGAACGTACTATGTAACAAGTAATAGTCCTGCATCTCAATCCTTTAGCCAAAGGTAGTTAAAGTAAGGAATGCATTGTGAAGTATAATGTTCCCTGTCAGTGTTTTTCCATTTATATATGAATATTGGATTCATATTGTTGACGCATTAATGTGAATGGTACTTCTGTAGATGTTTGTGCTACATTTTAATCATGTTAGTTTAAATCACATAAACGCATCATACTGAATAAGATCATCACATGTCTGTTGTCTCTTAAAAGTATCTTCTCATGAGCTCAGGAAACTTCACATTTCTCAATAAACACTTTATCTTTCAGTTTATCAGGAATATTCAAAAGCAGCACATCTGGAGATACATTGTTTTCACTGAACAGGAAGGGGATACAAATGTCAGATAAGTGTAGTGAGGTAAAAGTCCTGGATGTCCTAAACAACTGAATTTCCCACAGGGATTAATAAAGGTCCATCTTATCTTATGTAATGGAACAGAAGCATAAAGTTCCATGAAAGGAAAATGCTTATGGAAAGTACACCTAACTCAAATTGTACTTAAATAAATACTTCAGTACGTAAATCTACTTAGTCCCCACTGGTATGGTGCACAAAATAAATAAATAGGGTTTAAATTCAACAGATCAGTAAAGCCAGTTCTTGATCCTTAGTGTTCATATTCAAGGGGGTACATTGAATACATAATAATACTAAATGGTGTACTTAATACCTAATCATCGATGCCATCTACTAATCAAATGTCTAATTGTGTTCTAGGTTTGCTTCCAGTAAAAGCTACTGGAAGGATCCTTATATACAGTATTTTGTAAGATCTGTAGGGGAGCGGAAGGCACCTGAAATCAACAGAGGTGAGCGATACACTCTCATTTTACACATTGTTTTCTTAATTGGAAGTAACTCATTAGCTAAGTGAAGGGAGCCATGTCGTTACGCCGGGAGCCTGTTGCTGCGGTCCTGAGTCCTGGCTCCTCTATCCTGAGTCCCCGATCTGAGTCCTGGACTTCGAGTCGTGGCTGAACCTGTCTCTGCGGTCCTGCCTGACTCTCATCATACTACTTCCCTGATGGCTCCCACAGGATTGTTGACATCCTCGTGGATTCATCTTCTTATTATAGACACATGCATTTCCAAACATTTGGTCTACCTATGCTGTAAAATGTATTATCTCTTCGAGTTACACATGGCATCTATTGCACGTCTGTCCGTCCTGGGAGAGGGATCCCTCCTCTGTTGCTCTCCCTGAGGTTTCTCCCATGTTCCCCTTTAAACTGTGGGTTTTTCTCTGGAAGTTTTTCCTTGTACGATGTGAGGGTCTAAGGACAGAGGGTGTCGTATTTTCATACTGATATTCTGTACAAACTGTGAAGTCCACTGAGACAAATGTAACATTTGTGATATTGGGCTATATAAATAAACATTGATTGATTGATGTGGTGCATGCTCCAATTCAAAGCCAGAGAGGGTCTGAGAAATGTCTTTCTTTATGTGATGTTGCCACGGCATGTGTTGTTATTAGCTCATCCCCCTCTCTTTTTCAACAGGTTACTATGCCCGTGTTCAGGGAGTGAACCATCTCCTGGACGCGTTCCTCAGGAAGACGCAGTGCGACTGCCAGGTGATCAACCTGGGAGCTGGGCTGGACACCACCTTCTGGAGACTCAAGGTTTGCATCATGGCTCAGTGCTAAACTCTGGTCTAAATGTGACTCCCCATTGCTCTCATGTTGCTTTCAACTGTATAACACAAACGTTATTTAGTTTAAGCCTTTAACCCGGCTTTAGGGACATTTTAGGCTTTCTCTTTTGAAATATTTATCCAAAGGTAACAATCTGACATTACTCAAAAAATATATATTGTTTTTTATTCATAAAGATAAAAGGGGCATTATGTACACTGTCATTTAAAGGGTCAAAATGAATGTATATTATTGTATCGGAAACATTTATTTGTGCCTTTAGTATACAGATGAATGTGTGTTAATTAATGTGTGTGTGTGTTTGTGTGTTATAGGATGAAAACCTCATGCCACGGAAATTCTTTGAAGTTGACTTTCCAACAGTTGTGGCCAGAAAAATACACAATATCAAGTAAGACAACCATGCTATGATTATCATTAGAAGATCAGATTATGAAGGTTATAAAATACATTACATGCATATTAATAAGGACAATGTCCTTAGGTGGTTAGTATGGCAGTCTTTATGAGGACGAACATTAGGAAGCACGACTGTGTGATGTTTTTATTCCCTTCTCTGGCTTTGGTCCTGCAATGTGGCGTCAAAGACTGTAGAGGGCGGCAGAGCTTCATTTAAAACTGTTAAAAACTGTTCAGTGTAATCCAGTGTGTTAAGACTGTTCTCAGTACATGTATGCAAGATTCCATTTTCATATAACATGAAGTATATTATGTGTAGAAAATGATTCACAATAAGCTTCACATAATTTAACCAAAGAATGTATAGGGCTGTTTTATTCGACTACATAGTGAGGAACATTTCTATGTGTATTTTTATATAGGTAAGATTATATGAACTAGTAATCTGAACATACATATGGTGCTTCTTGTTGCTTTTTAGCTATATAGATAGTGTATCCTGTACAATGTGTTATTGTAGTGCAGCTTAATGTTTATTGGTGACCCGCACTTTATGAATTATAATGCTGTTTTTTTTATTTATTAGGACGAAGCCACCCCTTTCAAAACCCCTCATCGAAACCCACTCAACAGACTCCTTACTACTAGGTAATGAGCAATAAATTACACTCATTCCATACAAATATGTGGTGTTTTAGGTCAGAAAATATACGTGTTTGTCTCGTATTGTTTCCATATTCTTCACAATATGTTGTTTGTGTTTCAGATGCCCACAGCCTGGACTCAGACCGGTACTGTATCATTGGAGCTGACCTCAGAGACATCTCTAATCTGGATGAGAAACTGAAGAAGTTCCAGCTTAATCCAGAGTATGTGAATTCATATATTTCCTCTCTTAGTTTCATCCCAATATCACGCTTCATACTGAGGAAATGATTTAGTTTTTGAAGAAATAATTCAACCTTAGGATTTATTTTGATGTAAGAAGACTCACTCTAATAATAATAATAATCCTTATATTTATTATAGCGCTTTTTCAATGACTCTCAAAGCGCTCCTTACACATACAGATCAGACATACATGTAATGGTCATGCACTGTGGACAATACCCACAGGAGCAAATTCAGGTGAAGTGTCTTGCCCAGGGACACAACGGCTTTAAGACGCAGCGGCGGTGGGTTTCGCCCCCTTGATCTGATAATCAATGCACAGTGCACTGCGCCACACCGCCCATCTTCACACCTCGAAGTCATCAAGGCGCTTTACAAGTACACATTGATATCATACATGTACTGTGAACAATACCCACAGGAGCAATTTGGGGTGAAGTGTCTTGCCCAAGGACACAACGGCCTGACGCAGTGGCGGCGGAGCGGGTTTTGACTGGAGTACCCCAACGCCCCCTTGATCTGATGATCAATGCACAGCCCACTGCGCCACCCCCCCCTACTGCGCCCTGTCAGTTAGTTTCCCCAACATGTCTTTAGATATCCAAGAATTGGAGCTTATCTCTGTGTTTCCTCTTGTTGAGTAACACTAGATAACACAGTGACTCTACTGAGTGTCTGCAAGGCTGAAATGCAGATGTAATGTTTGACATCAGGAGCTTGATTTGAAAGGAAACACCACAGATACTGCATGTTTTGAGTATCAAACACTCATCCTTCTGTGACTAAAATATTACTAAATGTGCTACTTCGAGGAGAGTGGTAGCATGTTTTGCAAACCATGTATTTAATCAAGTTTTGGATCGTTTTACCATTGTACAAACTATTTGAATTCACTTTTACTGCCATGGATTTAGTTATTTGCAATGGAGAAAGCACCAACTAAACTGTTTTGATATTGAGTTAAAAAAAAGAATAAAGGTTTTAGGTGGAGTACAGTATCATTTTATGGCTGTCGGTGGACAGAGCTACTTGTTTTTTTATAGTACTTGGATGATTGACAGAGACATCCTATCCCTTAACACACTGTAGTACATTCATCTATCTATTGGAAGTTTCACTTAGAGGGAGGCTCTCTTCTTCAGGAAGCTGCCGGATGTGATCGTGTGAGTTTAGGCCTTTTTATTAGTCTTTGTTTTAAAGTGAGGGTCATCACTTTCTGCCTTCCCGCACTTAATGTTGTGAAGGTGTAATATACTTCTGGGAAACAAATAGATTTGATTGCAAGTAGTTTTAAGGTCATAGATTATAGAGGTCTCCTTGTCTGTTAATCAGTAAGATCTTTCAATGAAATTCAGTGGGAAGGAAATGGCTTTACTGTCTCTCCTGAGCCATTCATGTTTTAAACAATGCAACATTCCAGCTAATCAAATAAATATGATTTATATCAAACAATATCAGAACTAACACATTTGTCTCAGAGTTTTTATAGACTGTACCTCACACAACTCATTAAGACTCTTGCTAGGAAAAACTCCCTAAAAGAAAATCCCACCGTCCCACAATTGAATTAATTTATGAACAGCTTTACTCTTATCTTAGCCAAAGTGTAATGTATTTATGAACAGTTTTACTATTACTGGCTCTTATCTTAGCTAAATATAGAGTAGAGAATATAGAGTTCTAACACTATGTTTACCTTGATGCATATCTGGATCCAGATAACATAAATTGAAGCACATTTAGAGGCTTGTTTGGCAGAATTACAGTGGTTTCTAGTATTGTTGCAGTGTTTAAGTGTGTTGCTGCTCTTCCAGATTACCCACATTGCTGCTGTCTGAGTGTGTGCTCGTCTACATGACGCCCTCGCAGTCCTCCAATGTCGTTCACTGGGCTGCAGAGACCTTCCCCACCGCCATGTTCGTCAACTACGAACAGGTGAACAAAACAAACGTCTTTTAAAGGTCACCGTATTATACTGTTTTTCATCAATATGTTATAGGTCTCAGATATATACAAAACATGTCTCTGAAGTGTTTGGCTCCAAACACCAAACAGATCATTGCAGCATCCCATAATCCCCCTTATTCAGCCCTGTTTCAAAAGTGCTGATTCTCTGTCTGTTACTTTAGATGAAAATAAGGAGCCCCTCCCCACGCCCCTCTGAGAGAGATTTGGTTAAAAAGAACACAATGGTGCTCTAGGAGGAGATTCAGGTGATAAGGGGGGGGGGGGGGGGGGTTACCTTGGTTGGTGATTGGCTAATGGTTACACAAGCCAAAAAACCGTTATGACATCATAAAGTGGCCAAAATCTGATCAGCTCATTTTCAGACAGGTTTTTATATAAATGGATCAGGACAAAAAGTGAGCGAATCTTTTTTCCTGAAACTTTCAGAGTCTCTTCACACAGAGGGGACACATGTTGATGTAGAAGAGACATGAAGAAGTGGATTTTGCATAATAGGTGACCTTTAAACTGCAAAAGAAAATGTAGTTTGCTTCTGTTATTCACCGTACACAAGTATCTTGGTTTTCTATATAATGGTCTTTGAATAGACAGAAGTAGTAAGTGTGTGTTTTTGATGTTTTCAGGTGAACATGAGCGATCGATTCGGCCAGGTGATGATCGAGAACCTGCAGCGTCGCCAGTGCAACCTGGCAGGAGTCGAGGCCTGTCAGTCTCTGGACACCCAGGTGACCTCCAGACTCAATATTTCACAACAAAAAGTCTCAGAGGTTTAACTTCTAAAGGATTATTATGAGTTGAGTGGCTTTAGTGAGGCTAGTCAGTCAGGTCCAAAATGTAAGATTCATTTGATGAGCTATGATAACGTTCGAAAGATACTAGATTGTATTGTAAGGCCATTAATTCATGGAGAAATATTTCTTTATATTGAGCTAAACTCATTAGGTGGGCGGTGGTGGCGAAGTCCATAGGGACTTGGCTTGGCAACTGGAAGGTCACCAGTTCAAGTCCCGAAAAGACCAAGTGCTACCGAGGTGTCCCTGAGCAAGGCACCGTTCCCTACACTGCTCCCCGGGCGCCGTACATAATGGCAGCCCACTGCTCCTAACACTAGGATGGGTCAAATGCAGAGAAACCGTTTCGTTACATAGTACCTGTACTACGTAATGACCATAAGTTGAATCTTCATCTTCTTCTTCATTAACAGATCACATGACTCATGGAAAAGGGTTGGCGTGCAATCAGAATCATTAAACTCAATGGCTATCCATGGATAACTTAATGGATATTTGGTCAATATTATCTAAATGTGTATTTTACTGTGTTGTTTGCAGAGGGAGCGGTTTCTTAAGACTGGCTGGGAGCAGTCTGATGCTCTGGACATGATGACGGTCTACAGTATGCTGCGCCAGGACGATGTGGCAAGGTGAATTTAAAGTTTGAGTGTTGCAGAATTATGTCATGTGTCAGTGGGGAAAAGCCTCAAACGCTTCAAGTATGCCAACCATGCATTAATAAAACTGAAAGAAAGACACAAACACTGAAAAGAACATTATGAGCATCAACTAGTATGTGTTGCAGGGTTTTGGATTTATAACCTATTCTGGTTACGTTAAAGAGTATAGTGTGTCGTCAATTAATCGATTTTATAAAGCCCTTTGTCCTGTGCACTAACAAAACACTACATAATTGCAGTCCTTTAAAGTTATTTTTCCTCTTTCTGTGTAAATAGTCTGATACAAATGATGACATTTCTGAACAGATGAAATATTTAGAACTTATTTTGCTCTTTTTCAGGTTCATATTATTATGTTGTGACATGCCTCCATGCTTTAATGTTCAAAAAGCTCTTTATTTTTCTCATACTGCCTGTGCTGCAGCACCTCTTTTCACCCTCTGTCCGAAACCAGAGCCCAGTCTGCTCTGATTGGTTAGCTGGCCGGCTCTGTTGTGATTGGTCAACCGCTTAGAGATGTCCCGCCCATTAGCCTATCACGTACAATGTGTTGGAGAGCTAGCCAAAAGAAGTGCAATTGTTACATAGTGATGTCGCTATGTTCAGGAAGTAAACAAATGAGTCCATAGACCATTTACATGCACACAAACCTATATAACAGGAAAGGGAAAAACCTTAAAAAGCATAATGGGGTCTCTTTAACATATTTATAATATATATTTTACTTACAGAATTGAGCGTCTTGAGTTCCTGGATGAGCGTGAGCTGTTGCAACAACTTCTTCAACACTACAGCATCTGCTGGGCCACCAAGGACAAACTCAAGCTGGGTAAAATACATTTTAGATTACCACTCCATTCAATGAAACTATGTTAACTGGAAATATGAAGTCATGACTGCTCAGCGTCATCTGCGACCACTACGGCGTCATGCTGTCCGTTAGTTTATTTACTTAGACTTACTAATATGTGTGAAATGTTTTATATTTTCCCACCCATCCTCCCAGTTTGAATGCGTGGAGCGGTCATTAACAAGAACAGGTCATGCTCTGTTTCCTCAGGTCTGTCACAGTTGGCATTTTGAGTGTTAAACGGCGCCTCTGTTGAACATGCTCTACATGTGTGTGTGCCAAAATCAACAAGTGGAGAAGAAGTACGGAGGGAGACACTGGGAAACAGGAAGTACGATTCATCTCGATCAAGACCTCTCCTTGGAGCTGTTCCGGTGCAAAAACTCCCGCCATCAGCAGAATGTGATTTGTTGAACGTCCTTTTAAGTGTCAGAAAATAAGAGAAGGATCCGCCTGAGAACCGTGAAGACGTTTGTGACTCTACTGTAAAATAGGTCAGGTTTGTTTTATTCATTTGTTTACAGGCAGATTTTGTCTGTGATTGAGCACTTATATAAAAACAGGATTTCAAACCCTGCTCACATGAGTTGAAAATGAATGAAAATGTGTTTTCAGATGTCATTTATTTGTCCTTTTCTGTTTTTCCATGTGCCATTTTAGTTTTATTTATTCATCAATTCTACTTCCAGGATCATTTCAATACAATACATGCATGTGATAGACCTTGAGGGTAATAAATGCAATACATCGCAACTAATAGTTAATTTACATTTTCCCGCATTATTTGTTCTATTCTTGCGCCCTGTTTCAAACAGGAAAAAGGACACGAGGGATTAGTTTGTGAAAGATAGTTTTTGATGAAAGCTGGTTAAGTGCAGTTGAATAAAGGCTTTTTGTGTAATGCTGTTTTGGTCTGTTCATTTATTTATTATTATTATAAACAATTATTACTGATTATCTGCATGGGAGGGACAAGCTGACGTCATTATAAAAGCTGTATGAATGTTAAAGTCTTTATAGTCATACTGTGTGAACAATAAACTCAATTGTATTATAAGGCCATTACTTCATGGAAGAATCCATCTTTATATTCAGCCCAGATTTCAAAACCGCCTCCATCGATATGTCTATATTAACAGATTAAATTACTCATATGGGAAAGGTTTGCTTGCAATCACACTCCTAAAACTTTATTGATATCTGTGGAAAACGTGAATAACATTACAGTCGCTGCAATTCTGCAATATAAATATTCGTTAACAGATAAGAGAAATTACTATGTAGGTCAAATGTATGTGAAACATGTAAGTACACATTAGTAATATACCACAATATAGCAACATTAAAAAGTAAAAATCTGTATAACGGTGTAGAAATGATGCTGGAATGCGAAAAACCGTATTGAAATACATATTTTGAAGCAATAATAAAATGATCATCTGAATCTGCAGTTTTCTTTAGTTCAAAAGAGCTTTGTAGCATTATTCAGACGAGTTTTAGTTCATCAGTCGAAAACGTATTGCATTTGTCTATGCTAACGTTGCTAACTCGATGGGTAAAATGTTTGCTAACGTGAAATGTAATTGTTGGTACTTTACTTGACTTTTTCCTTTTTTACACCTCAACTCCACTGCTGTTATTTGATGCTACTTTTAATGTATCAATATAACATGAGTTAACTGATCAACTAGGATGTTTAGCTTCTATATTTAGCTAACCAGCAGTAATTAACATTAGCATTAGTTTTCTGACAGAAACTTGTTTTGGTTGACTCCCACCGCTCTCATCGCTAGCTGTTTTCCCTAAAAACTGAAAGCATTTGATTTTTCCTGACACTGAAGATCCGACTGGAAAATGAGGCAACTAGCTGGTGAACAATGGAGGAATAAACAATTTACATATGGAAGAGGAAGAGACCAAAAGCAGGGGAAAAAGCAGGTAAAGAAACCCACCTCCAGTAGCCTGTTATGCTAATGTTGCTAACCGGCTGGATATGTTTGCTAACATAGCCTATTAGTATTTCACTTGATAATTTCCCTTTTATGCTAAAACTCCATCAACTTCACTACATTTATTTGATATGTTTAGTAAGTTACTTTACATTTATTCATAATTATCATTGTAAAATATGAGTTAACTGAAGAATTAGGATGCTTTATATTAAGCTAAACAGCAGTACTTAACATTAGTGCCACCAACATTAAAGAAATTAACACTTTAATGCATCAATTATGATTAAGAAATGTGACTCTGCCTAATTAGAACTTTTGCTTTTTAGTTCTATTATCCTGATACTTTTGTGGGGTTATTTTACTTTTTGTAACACAGTATTTGTATACTTGTTTTTATTTTATTGTATTGTTAAACGGCACACAATAAATGAAATATCGGTAAAACTATAATATTTTAAATAAAAAACAACTAATCAGAGAATAGATTACAATTTTAATTTATAAAGGAAAAGGAAAATGATGATCAGTTAATAGGATCAGTATTTATTATAATCAGATATCTGAGGTGATATCATCTTGAAGGTGATAACAGATGATTGTACTGATAGAGAACTAAAATATGTGGTACCCCTTAAACTTAACATGCTGCTTTTGTGCTGACACCCCTCATCCTTATCTCTCAAAAACAAATATACATCATTTTATGAGCTTCTCCTGATTGCTCTTGGGATTATAAACAATTGCAGGAAGGTGGGGCATCAGAAGGGGAAACAAAAATGGGGATGTGCGTAGGTCTTTTATGAATCATCCTCAGAATGGCTTATATACTATAAGTGTCCATCATCAGAGAGTGTGAGCTGTGAGTGACACAGGACAGGTAAAGACATCATTTGTATTCAGTATGTCGGGCACAGAAAACAAGGCTGAGATTTTCACAATAACTGAGATGGTGGAACCTGCAGCTGAAAGGGAAACCATGAGGAAGAGTCCTCGCATGTTCGAGCAGTATGTGCAGCCGTGCCTGGCGGAGCTGTACGGGACGACCCTGTTTGTGTTTGTGGGGTGTGCGTCTGTGATGGGGAACATTGGACAATTCGGGGTCCTGCAGGCTGCGATGGCTCATGGTCTGGCACTGGCTGTGCTCATCATGCTGTTTGGGAAAATTAGGTAAAGATATTATGTTTTCTAAAGCGGACTGATCATTTATTGTCTTTAAAAATCTTAGAAATGTCATAACATCTTGTGTATGACAACATGAATTGACTTGGGGAGTTAATTTGTGAGATAATAATACCTTTTTGATATGATTTTCTGTCACATATTGACAAAGTAAGGATGATGACAACAAAATTACTTAAAATTGCAAAAATGTTGAACCAGTAAGTGCAATTTTTTACTTAATATCTGGTCATTTTAACTCATTAAGTTGGTTTCTCAGCAGACTGATTATTTCTTGTCTTCTAAATGTCAAAAATGTCTTAAAACAGTTGTAGAGCCAACATACATTTACGTTAATTTGCTTTAAAATGTCAGTAAATAATACGTTTCATAAAGTTTCTATTGTTATCTGTCACTCACTGACAACGTTGTGTACAAATAAACCATGCAGCTGTTATCACAAGCTGTTATACAACTGATAGATAAGGGTCATTCTTTTTCATCTCAATTAACTGATTCAAAGATAATTTGCCTTAACATGTAGTCCACAGAGAATATTAAGTAGATTGCTTACGATTTGTATGATTTGTCACACACTGACACATTTCTATAAATAGATAGATTATTATTCATAAGTATAATTTTGATTCAAAGAATGACTTTAAATTGCCTTTTTACCCCATGTGTGCGATAAGGTTCATTGTTATCAGTTCATAACGTTATTCCAGAGATAACAGAGTAACTTTTATTGTGTTTTTGCAGCGGCGGGCACTTTAACCCTGTGGTGTCTGTGAGTGTGTACCTGTGTGGAGGGATGAAGCTCGCCCTGCTGCTGCCGTACATCCTCGCCCAGATGTTAGGAGGCCTGCTGGGGGCGGCTTTAACCAGGGTGAGGAACACTAGGGAAGCCCAATTCTGCCCAAAAAAGTGAAACAAATATATGAAAAGTTTGTTGTAATGAAAATATAAATACTCAAGGTAAGTCACAAAGTTGACTTAACTTCTGCAGTCAAAAGCATTTAACAAATTTAGTAAAATATACAAGATAATAAGCAAGTATTCCGTCATTTTAACTTATTAAATTGCATTATTGACGTAATATCTCTTAAGATTATATTTTAAAATAATTATATGATTTTATATTGCATAATTTTTAACCAGTAAATCAGATTTTTGACGTAGTATCTCAATTAGGATAAAGTATGTCCACAATTTATTAAAATATTAGATTACTAAATACGTTTTCATGATTTTGTCTAAGTACGGTGAAAGTATGTAATCAAATCTCAAAATATTTACCTAGTATTTCAAGATTTTGTCCTAAAATATCATAATTTTGACGAAATAAGTTACATTTTTGACTTAAAATCTTCCAATTTTGATTTACTAAGCTAAACGTTTTGATGTATCTTATAATGATAATTATGGCATTTTATCACAAAAAAAAAACACGAAACAACTGATATCCTTAGCATCCTTTAATCCAGGGGCCTGTACGACGAAGCCGGTTCAACATAACCTGGATATGTTTGAGTTACCCGGTTTACCTAATCCAAAACAAACGCGCTCTCGCTAAACGGTCCTACGATGCTGGTTATCAACTCGTTAACTCAAGCCAGCTTTGCCCTATCTAGTTATGTGCACGTTCACATAAAAGGGGCGGGGTTAGCAACATTTGACCAATCACAAACATGGAGAAGCGCACTGACAGCGCAGCGTCATACTTCCTGAATGAAAAGTGAACTTTAATATTAGACAAATATGAAGACGTTAAACTTTAAACATCCATGACTTAAACACTTTATCCAGGATAAAAGCCACATAGCTGCCCCTGCAAGGTGAATACAGCTGGTAAAAGAAAAAGTGTTTGAATGCGTACATTAACAGGTTTATGATATCACTGCTGCCCCGTCTAAGACACGAGTGGATCTGACTTTAATTACGTTTGACTCGAGTGTTTCGTAAACTTAATGTGTTGCTTAAAATAATACTTCTGCATACAGTATGTGACACTGTGAGTGTTGCACGGCCAGATACGGCTCAAGAAGCTGACTCAGATAAGGAAATATATGATACATTATGATGTGATATGATGTGATATGAATGATAATGGGACACATCGACGTCTGCACTCACAGTGCCGCGGACTGTACGTAATGTTACTTTGATCCGGTTACTTGTGTTGTGGCAGATATTTAAGTACGCTTTCTTAACGCTAATGTTATAATAGTCAGATTGCTCTGAAGATGGGAGGTGATATTCCTGCAACGGCAGTTTTTCTGTATTTCCTCTATCCTGTAATATGACTTTATAGCTTTAAACTCCGCACACTGAGCTCTGATTGGTCAGCAGGCGGTGCTTTCACTGAGTTGATCTCTTAGCCTGCAACCTAACCTGCTCCGGACCAGGCTAGCCGTTCAGCATAAGTTACCATGGAGATCTAGCCCGCTAAGAAGAGAACCAGCGTCGTAGGACCGGAAACCCAGAGTTTTCCCTGAAGTTAGCCCGCTAAGCGAAAATCCAGCTTCGTAGTACAGGCCTCTGGTCTTGATTTTGTGCTATCCTTAATAGCTTAGAATAAAAACAAAAGGGAAAAATAGATGAAAACTATTCTCTTCAGTCTATATGATGGATAATTGTATCATGCAGTGATATTATATATTCATTTGTCCTTCTTTCAGGGCGTATTTCCCGATAACATTTATAATGCTTCCTTCGGAGGATCCTTTCTCGTGGGCCCGACCGCAGATCTGGGTAAAATCACTCTGGTCGAGGTGATAATGACGTTGTTCCTCACGTTGGCGGTCTGCATGGGGGCCGTCAACAAGAAGACCAGCTCCCCAGTGGCTGCGTTCTGCATCGGCCTCACTGTGAGCGCAAACATATTAGCGGGGTAAGTTCATCCACAATCCTGCACAACATTATCCATCCACAGATCACAACCAGAGGAAAGGGGGAATTATGTTGAATGCTGAGGCCATGACAGCCAAAAATACATTTAATTAGCTGCCAGTTAGATTTTCTGCAAGTTTAATTATGGAGGAAAAAACGCTCACATTTCCAAGATTACATTTGTAAATTTGCTGAGATTGATGCAGTAAATGTAAGACCCTGTACAAGAAAAAAACATGGATTTTCACGATTAAAGTCACATATTAAAATGAAAAGAACTTGAAAAATAGTGGTCTTTTTGGTCATCGAATCACATTCCTTTACTTGGTTGGATCAACCTCAACAAACTCATACATTTAACATTTTAATCTTAAATAATATCCATGTTTAATATATATCTTTATTCTTCCTAAATGCTCCAATCTACCATGATGAGATTCTGGTGGAGTAATAATAGACCTGCCTTCAGTCGGCCTAACCATACATTTAAAAACGTCTAAAAATATTTGAATCAGCATTAAAAAAACACATCTGTTATTTAAAACACTGAACACAAACTCCCCCTTGTAAATAATATACAGAGGGCATGAATACCGTGTCCTTAAAGTCACCTGCAGCCCTAAACCCTCCTACACACATGTATTTATTACTATTATCAGTGATAAGAGGGAAGCCAAGGTTAGTTATTGACTCTTTTTATTACCTTGAAAGGTCTGTTTAATATTTAATGCAATCCTAACAGAAACTCTCTAGAGAAACGGTTGGTAAATATTTTAATCTGCAGCTAAAATCTGTGAAGAACTCTATTAAACCACATTGCATTATTTTTTAATTTGAGTTGCCATGATACTTCTAAATGTTAAAGGTCACCTATTATGCAAAATCCACTTGTTCATGTCTCTTCTACATCAACATGTGTCCCCTCCTCTTCATGTCTCTTCTACATCAACATGTGTCCCCTCTTCTTCATGTCTCTTCTACATGAACATGTGTCCCCTCTGTGTAAAGAGACTCTGAAAGTTTCAGGAAAAAAGATTCTCTCTCTTTTTGTCCTGATCCATTTATATAAAAACCTGTCTGAAAATGAGCTGATCAGATTTTGGCCACTTTATGATGTCATAACGATGTTTTGGCTTGTGTAACCATTAGCCAATCAGCAACCAAGGTAACCCCCCCCCAAATTATCACCTGAATCTCCTCCTAGAGCACCATTGAGTTCTTTTGAACCAAATCTCTCTCAGAGGGGCGTGGGGAGGGGCTCCTTATTTTCATCTAAAGTAACAGACAGAGAATCAGCACTTTGGAAACAGGGCTGAAACAGAGGGGATTATGGGATGCTGCAATGATCTGTTTGGTGTTTGGAGCCAAACACTTCAGAGACATGTTTTGTATATATCTGAGACCTATAATATATTGATGAAACACAGTATAATAGGGGACCTTTAAGCCTACTGTTGAGCTATATTCCTCCAGCTGTGTTACAGTGTTAGTTATTGTCTGTTGTTTCAGTGGCCAGCTGTCTGGAGCCTGCATGAACCCGGCTCGAGCCTTCGGTCCTGCAGTGGTTGCAGGCCAGTGGGGCTTTCACTGGATCTTCTGGACAGGACCCTTATGTGGAGCGCTGATCACCGTCACCTTAGTCAGGTTTGTATAGCCGAGAAATACTACTGCAACCGTTTGTTTGATTAAAAAGTGAAAGATACTCAAATTGCCTGCAAAAAAACACTAAAATAACAACAAAAACACACAAGATGACTGCAATTGTTGTACCATTTTCAGTCTTGGTGTCTTTTACATGTCTGTGCCCATCGTTGATCTGTGTTCACCAAAAAATGTCCAGCCAAATGAGACCTGGGCAAGCACCTGCATAAAAAAACGACCTGGTTAGAAGACAAGAACATAGTGTTGTTTTAAAGGACAATGTTTGTCAACTAAACGACATTAAAATAGGTCGATATTGATTTCTGGTTTCACATAAACATGAAATGCTTCTTGGTAAACTTCCCGAGTTTGTTTGACATATCTATCCTCCCCAGAATCCATTTTTATATCGGACATTGTCGCACTTAACACTTTGTCATCTGACTTCACATCCTGGCTCACATTTACGTTACAAACTAACTATGATGCTTCCCTTACAGGAGGTTTAAGTAAAGAAACAGTACATGAGATCCGTCTGGTACAGTAGTTTGATATTGTTACTATTCAACAGGGTCTTAATATATTTTACTTAAAGGTGTCCTGTGGAGTTTTTGGCCACTAGAGGGGCTACAGAGCTATGTCTGTACATGAGAGTGTGACATTTTGGGCGGCACATTGGTTCACATCCTGCTTTTCCAGTGATCCACTCGCATTTAAAACAAGTGTAGCAATGTGCCAACAAGGGCACAGCTCAATGTGGCACCTTTAATAATTATAGTTTAAAATCAAGCAGTATTTCACATGTGTTTGGCAGTGAGGGGTATTTTCCCACACTTGTTGTATCAAATGTCCATTCAGGTTAATGTGAAATGCAAATTACACCATTTTTGTTGAGTTAAATATAAATAGTGACGCCTTATGTTCCATGTACAGTATATGCTTCACGTGATGCTGAAAGGTCATAGTATCTTGTTCAGACAGGAGTATATAGATAAGAGGCTGGATTAAACCTGACAGCCCCATAGTTGAATTCGATTACACAATACACTTAGTAAGGAGTTTATAACAGTAGCACCATCCCTCCTTTTCCACTGGACTTCAGTCTCACCTGACACAGAGACAAAAACGGACCTCCTGTACTCACCTTTATAAATGTAGTCAAGCTTTAACTCACTTTTAAATATGCATTTGAACCCTGGACGGATGATGAGACGATGGGCACAGACATGTAAAAGACACCAAGACTGAAATTGGTACAACAATTGCAGTCATTTTGTGGTTATTTTAATGTTTTTTTGAGGGCAATTTTAGTATCTTTGTAGTCTCTTTTTGAGATTATTATTTGATTGCCTTTCTGTATTTGCACAAATGATGTCCTCCGGATAACTTGCAACCGTGCAGTCACACATTCCTGCAGGTAGTAGAGATCAACATGAAGGTCGTGGGTAAAAAGGGGATCATTTATGGCACTGGTAACCTCTTTTCTTTCTTTTTTTTGTTGATTTGCTTTATTTTAAGGGCATTTAAAGTCTCTTTGTTGGCAACTCGTATCATTTTGTGGTTGTTTTAAGTCATTTTGTGGGCAATTTGATTCTCTGTAAGTATTTTTTCAATAATTTCTGAGTTTTTTATATTTTGGCTTTCTGCCTAATTGTCACTGCACAGATTGTGTCACCTCATTGTCTTTGCAATCAAGCAAGATGCAAGTCACACATTTTTGTAGTTTTGTAGTTGAGATCAAAATGAACGCCACGTTTGTAGTTCAGTCAGACAACTCACGTGTTTCTTAACATGTTTATTAGAAGCAGCATATAGTTGAGTTTGGCGTCTAGGCTTGGGCCTCATCACTCCACAGATATACAAAGCACGATGAGTGATGATTAAATAACTAACCCCCCGAGCCTACAGGTGGAAGCTGGGGTGGTGGGGGGGCAGCAAGCAGCAGCGACGTGGAAGTAGCTGCAGCAAGCAATGCATAGAGAGAGATCTGGCAGGTTAGATAGAGCGGCATATTAAGGAGACTCTGTTTGGTTGGTTGTAGAGTGGCAAGGGGCGTTATGTATGAATGCAGCATAAGTGCTCGAGTTGACTGCCTGAACTAGCTCGCAGGCTTCCCCATATGTGGTCCGAGCAAGAGGGCCAAAAGGGGAATAGGTAGTGGGAAATCGGCAATCAGCCCCCCATAGACACACTTCACATCCTGTGTCTTTAGTTGTGTGTGTCTTTTTGGTTGTTTTTGCATGATTTTGTAGTAGTTTTGCTTCGTTCTGTGGACATTTGGAGTCCTTTCATGATCATTTTGTGGGAATGTTTGCCATTGGTAATCATATTGTACCTTTGTGAGCATTTTGAGTCTCTGTGGAGTCATTTTGCATCTTATAGTGGTTTGGTGTGTTTTTTATGGCATTTCTTCTCTGCCAGATAGGCCATTCAGTAAATGATCCATGTTCATAACAAAATAGTAAATCCTTCTTAGTGTTGTTGTGAATGACCAATAATTGCTTGAATCACTCTTTGCAGGTTGCTGCTTGGTGACCAGGTGACCCGAGTTTGGTTGAAGTAAAAGTGTAATTTATTGAAGAGGAAGACATTCTGGCCAACCTTATTAACATCTTATTTAAACTTGGATTTTCACACACAATTAATAATTTGACTGTAATATATTTAAATTTGTCAGCAAAATGTGTGCAAATATATTCGCCCTTGAACCGGCCATAACTGTTGGCTCTGACTGAATGACATGTTTGTATTTCAAGATTCAATAAAGTGTTTGATGATGTGATTGTGATCCGATAGCTTGTCCTCACTCAGACTTCACAGGCGCGATGAAAGCTGGAAAACGTCCCGGGATATTTGATAATAAACTCCATACAATATCATACAAATGATCACACTTTCTGTTACCTATTAACAGTCTTTTTGTACTCAAGTTTGGGTCAGAGTCCTCCATGGAAAACCTTCCTTTGATAGCTTAATTACTGAAAATACAGTACAAGGACAATAGACTTGACTGTAATAAATCTAGATTATAATCATAAACTGGTGCCCTCAGATCAACTGAATCACATTAGAATACAAAGCTTTTAAAAATCAATACATTTCAAAACTTATGATACAAATGGATCATTTACATTTTGCATACCATACACACCCTTATATCTATTTGTAGGTGCAGGGATAACAATCACATATAGAAACGGCAAAGGTTTCATTAAAAAAAAAGCATGAAAAAGTAATGCTGTACCTACAAAAACAACCAGTGCAATAAACACACGTGAGTATGTACACAACATAAAGATATAGACATTAAAGGACAAACTAACATACAATAAGGTGTCATGCCACTACAGGCCTGCAGGGTGTTTAACACTTTCTGACCAATTCTTTACCCTTTTTTGGTGTCACTGGTGGAAAAAGTATTTGGATATTTACCTTAATAGGCTTTTAAATGCATGACTTCTACGTACAACGGAGTGTAATTTGGTATGTTACTAAAAGTAACATACCAAATTACACTCCGTTGTACGTAGAAGTCATGCATTTAAAAGCCTAGATAAGTAAAAGCACATCAACTTTAACAGCAGAAATATACTTAACTATCAAAAGTACCACGTCTTCTAAGATGGTGTAATACATATTATTATCAAAATGGTAATAATTTTTTGGTTTGTATGTAACTTTAGATGAAAATAAGCTCTAGGAGGAGATTCAGGTGATAAGGTGGGGGGGGGGGTTACCTTGGTTGCTGATTGGCTAATGGTTACACAAGCCAAAAAAACGTTATGACATCATAAAGTGGCCACAATCTGATCAGCTCATTTCAGACAGGTTTTTATAGAAATGGATCAGGACAAAAAGAGAGAGAATCTTTGTTCCTGAAACTTTCAGAGTCTCTTTACACAGAGGGGACACATGTTGATGTAGAAGAGACATGAACAAGTGGATTTCGCATAATAGGTGACCTTTAAAGCATGGAGACATGTCACAGTAGAGAAAATGAGCATTATAAGGCCCCTGTTAGGATACAAACAAACCAAATCACATTTGCATGGCTGGGCAATACCAACGCTAGCTAAAAAGTCAGACTTTGTCGGTGCGTTGTTGTTTAGTTTCACCAACTTAATCTTTAACAAAGATTAAATCTGTTAAGTGTCTCTAGCTATAGCTCTTTGATAAATGTAGTGGAATGGAAAATCCAAACATTCCCTCTGATTTGTAATGCTGTATAGAGTAGGAGAAATATGCAAGTTTCTCTGATCTTTAAGTAAATTAAATGTATTGGTGAATGTCCTTGAGGCAAGATTATGGTGTGCACAAAGGCCCTGACCCATATTGCTTAGTGTACAGTCTAATATACACGTATATCTTATCTATATAGGCCACTATTACTCTTTGTATACCTGCATCCAAAATGATGACGATGAAAGAGGCCACCTTTATGACCCCACTGGCCCAAGTCGAGCTTGAAACAGGCTGTGTCTTGTTTTGATCCTTATCACCTGAAGACTGGATCACCTGGCCTGGTGTTAAAGTACTTATTTGGGGCGGGGATTGTACCAATACTACGAACACCTTTGATGTTTATAACCCATGATGCAATGCAATCCCAGTGTGGGCCAGCTGCATATAAATAAGCCCAACACCTCGACTTAGTCTGCAGGTTGGGCCAGGTGCAAATAGAAATACAACGAGCAGCAATGGGAGAGAAAATAGAAATGGAGGACACAGAATGCACTCTGATGGAGAAGGGGAAGAAGCAAACAGCGCCCAAACCTCCAAACAAATACGAGACTCTGTTCCAGCCTTGCCTCGCCGAGATCATCGGGACCATGTTCTTTGTTTTTGTGGGCTGTGTGTCCGTCATTGAGAACGTTCCGGCGGCTGGACGCCTGCAGCCGGCCCTCGTGCACGGACTGGCTGTGGCTGTGATGGTGGCGGTCATGGATAACATCAGGTAAAGGTGTCAAGACTAGTAATAACCAGAGATGGCAAAAGTACACATTCTTTACTCAAGTAGAAATACAGATACTCGTGTTTAAAAATACTCTGGTAAAAGTAGAAGTACTGACTAAACTTCTGTACTCAAGTAAAAGTAAAGAAGTATGGGCTCTGAAATGTACTTAAGTAAAAAGTACCCATAACTTTGTGTCCTTGGGCAAAACACTTCACCCTAAGTTGCTGTATTCACTGCTTCATGTCTGGTGTATTATGTAATCAGAATACCTTTATTAGTCCCACAGAGGGGAAAGCGCTTTGAGATGGCAATAAGTCAGATGCTTTTGGACGAGTCATATATTTTGAGGAAATGAACATTTCTGTGCTGCTTCTCCTTCTCTAGTGGCTCCCATTTCAACCCTCCCTTCACCATTGCCATCTACCTGTGTGGAGGCATGAAGCTGATGATGGTGGGGCCGTACCTGGCCAGCCAGCTGATTGGAGGAGTGCTGGGAGCAGGAATGGCCAAGGTCAGTTGAAAGTTAATCAACTTATAAAGGTGAAATACTCTGAAACAACTCTGTCTTCTACATAATTATGTTCCCTTACTTCCGAAATGCTTGGAGGAAAATGTTCTTTCTTTAATTTAAGCAAGGATAGACTTATAGATTGAAACAAACACAACAAAAACGACTTGATCATTTTAGTTGAACCTCATGGTTCGCTTTAAAATAAGTATGATTGTCCCATAAGAGAAAAAGCTACATACGTGTCCTTTTAAAAATGTTCATTGAAATGACACAGGTTATGCAAACAACACTTTCCCTTAGTTTCTTCTACTTTGGGCATCTTAAATCTTCCATATTTCTTTTGCTGGAAGGTATTAAGCTTATTAATATCAACTTATTTGACAATGCGGTTTTTTTGTGTGGGTGTAAAATGTTCTAAGATATTGGGCTCTTAAAAATGTCATGAAAGTGGACTGTGACACAGATATGCACACAAGACTTTACCTTATATTTTATACTTTGGTCATTTAAAGTCTTCCATATATTTCTGCTGGGAGCTTTTTAGCTGGTTAATATAAAGATTTGACTCCTTATCTGTTTGGATTACACTGCATATGTGTTTTCCCTAAAAGCTTAAGGGGAAATGTAACATGGGAATGCACTTTTTAAAAGACCAGGCTGTCTGAAAGGATGCATGTTTGAGCACACTGAAAAGCCAACTAAAGAAATCGTGAATCTTCTCTCCCAGATGATGGTCCCTGCAGACCGTTACCTCAACGCCACAGGAGCAGCGTTTGACATCCTGAAGTCGGAGAGCCAGCTGTCCGGAGCCATCTTTGGGGAGGTGGCCATGACCTGCCTGATCACAATGGTGGTGCTGCTGGTGGCGGTCAACCAGAAGACCAAGACCCCGCTGGCCCCCTTCCTGGTGGGCTGCACCGTCATCATCAACGTGCTGGCAGGGTGAGATAAGAGGGCGATGACCAAAACATGTGTTAGCAGTTTATTGAGGCACTCTGTTAATTATTGTGACAGTTATCAGCTCCTTGTCGTGGCCACTTTCTAGGTTTATGATCCAACTTTACAGCGTGCAGGGAGGAGCCCACTGATAATAATTGGCATTTAATTCAAACTGATAAAGAGTTTAATTATTAAAAGTGGCAGACATTGACATTTATAAGTTTCTTAAGCACTCAAGTTGCAAAAGTAACCTGTCTCCATAATTAAATCAGTATTGTTTTTACAAATGTCCCTCACGAGTTATTTCAAAATAAGGGTAATTCAAAATTGAATTATTATTTGAACATAATTACTAAAATAATGACATTTCTCAATCAATTGAAAAATACTTTAATCTACACTGGCAGAATCGGAATTAAATATAAGTCAATGCAGCTAAATTAATTTAGCTTCCACTGTTGTTATCCAATTTTTTGAATGTAATATTTCTGACCGTACAACCATTACATCTCCAATGGTGAAAGTATGAAATTCCATCTCTGGCTAATAAGACCAATACATTTTTTAAATAACCACATTATCATGAATAAACAGTGGTGATTAAAGTTATATCATTTCTGCTGCTACAGTCAAACAACATTTTTAGGTTTTAACAAATGAAGCAACTGGCATTAATAACAAATATTGTTTCTGTCCTGTGGGTTGCAGGGGCGATGTTTCGGGGACGTGTCTGAACCCGGCCCGAGCGTTCGGTCCGGCTGTGATGACAAACTACTGGGTTTACCACTGGGTTTACTGGGTGGGACCCATCGGAGGAGGCCTGGTGGCCGCCGCTCTGCTGAGGTGAGCGAGGCTTGATACAATCAAATAATTAAATTAATAAATAATACTTCATAAGTTAGTTTATTTTGTTTTAAAGTGTGTTTAGTTGCTGGATTAGTGTTCAAAGAGTTGTACTTTTATGTTAAAGCACTGGTTATGTAACTGTAAAAAAAAATGCATTATTATTATTAATATTAATGTAATAATTATAATTATTATATATTATTAGTATTTATGTTTGTATTTATTTAATAATAAAACGTATTTTTATTAAATATATAAGTAATCAAACTATAATTATTATTAAATGTTATTATTATTATTTTGACTATTTATTTATTTTATAATAATAATAAATCATTATTATTGTCATTATTTGTTATTAGTATTTGTATTCATATTATTTATTATTATTATTTTCTTTAGTTATTCGTGCATTTGACTATTTATTTTATTATATTTGTATTTTTATTATTAAGGGTATTATTCATATTATTATAACCCACGGTGCCTCTCTTCTGTTTCAGGCTCATTCTGGGTGACAGTAACTTACGAGTGGTTTTGAAAACATAACAGCATCTATTGTGTGTGTATTGCAGCAGGTGATGATAACCCTGTAAACCCTGTCCCTTCCTTCTGTGTCAAACTGTATGAGTTGAAAACCATGTGGATTTTATGAAATAAAGAACAAAACATGTAGATGCTCTCTTCATTTATTCTCTTGCAAGAAATAAAGTATTGTATGAATTAAAAGACACATTTCAGAAGACATGAAAGACACAAAGCCAGTTTTGACCGGCACGCAGTTTATTCTCTAATTGTTCACAATGAGTGAAAGGATGGCCTGCATGTGTCATTTCCCTCCGCGTGCAGTTTAGCGGTATCGCTCAGCGAGAGCCAGGGCCACTCCAGAGAGGAATTTGTCCAGGGAGACGTGGGCCTCGGGGGTGAACTCCTTCGGGAACATGATGCTGATCACCACCAGGATGCAGTGGTTCAGGATCTGCAGGGAAACAATTGAAAAGCAAATTAAAAAAAAAATCATAAAACCACATTTAATTTCACTGTAACAGAAGAGTTGTAATTTTTACTTCATTCCCATGTCCCTGAAAATCATGCTGAATGCAACAGCAGCACACATTCGTAATTAACACGTAAGCTCTACATGTGCGTAAAAGCGCGCACAAGCAATCCAAACCTCACAGTGATGTTAAAAGGATCACCTCAGCACAGATGTTATATCATGTTGTCATTGTTTTCACGATGTTAATGTCTCACCTTGAAGTTGGACGGGTCCACTCGCAGCTTGTAGGCGTGCTGCTCGCTGAGGTCAAACAGACCGGCTTTCAGGTCGTCGATCTTGGTCACAGCCAGAGCGATTCCACCCATCACCTTCTTGCCATGGGCCTTAATGTGAGGAGAGCCGGGCGCCAAGTCTGGCCAGTGGGAGAAGTAGGTCTTGGTCTCCGGATAGACGACGATCATCCTGTGGGGGTGGAGAGGGCGTTAGGTGGTGGAGAGCTCAACACTGAGCGTAAAGCAAACCAATGACAAATAACTTCACGAACTCTATATGATGTTTTTACTTTAAATGTATTTTTCTGTATATATATAGCACTAATGTAATAGCATTAATATTTTAATAGATAATTCTTAAATTTAGAGTTTATTTGTGTCTTATTTGCTGCCATGAATCAAATGTAATTTAACGGTTTAAACGTCCTTAAATGTAATGCCATTAAAGACACTTAAAGACCCCATAGTTACACTAGTAAATGATACAAGCACCGAATACATTTCTTTTTTAAAAAAACGTTTGTAATAGTATTTTATATAATCACACATGTAATAAAACACGTAGGCTAATATATAAATTAATATATAAATAGTAAAATATATAAATTAAAACAAACTCCGATATAAACCGGAAGCACTCACCTGCTCAGAGCATCGTTTCCAATCACATCAGCTGACTTGCCGATCTTGCCCCACAGAGCAACGACTGCAGCCTTGTCTTTGTCGGAGAGACTCATCTTGCTTGCTTATTTCTTCCTGACCTCTGAGGGTTTGGAGTTCCTTTTTAAATGCAATTTCGATCAGGTCACACCCACACTGAGCCCGCCCCGCCTGACTCATATCGGAGCCTTCCTCCCGGACAGATAGACCCGCAGGTGGCCTGATGCCAGCCGGACAGCGGTATCAGCTGGTCAGTCTGGGCATCAGTTGGCACCAATATGTGACCATTTACTTGGGCATGAAATGGCAAAAGAGTCTCGTGAATAGAGTTTCTCTCTGAGGGGCATCTCAGGTCACAGCAGAGGAGCAGCGAAGGGTGAGTTTACTCCCCAGTGAGAGACTTCTCCCACTTTACACCAGGGTGGCGTTTCAAGCCAAAATGCTAAGTTAAGAAAGTTAAAAGTTAAGTGCAACATATGAGTGACATTTCAAAAAAAAGATATCTGTTTTTTTACATAATTTTAAACAGAAATGAAGATTTTTCAGTAAAGACAGTTTCTTTTTTGCACATGCTTAATTTATGCGTAAATAAACGTGTGCGTAAAAGTACGCTCAAGGCATCCAAACCTTGGTGCGATGTGAATGGATTTTGTTGGCACATATCTTTCAGCATGATATCAAATTGTGCATTATGTACTTCCTGAGAGAGTTGAAGTTCCCATCAATAAAGTTATTTTTCTATTATCATTCAAAGTTTTGAGACATTCTTGCTCTGGTTCTGGGCAATTTAAACTAAAAACAAAATGCAAAACTTCAGAAGGAAACCCCAGTGTGGATTAATAACATGTACTTTTATTAGCATCATTTATTGATGAACTTTCACGGCCTTTAAGATCTCACATGTGTCAAACCCAAGGCCTGGGGGCCAAATCAGGCCCTTGGTGGATTTAATTTCGGCCCGCAGGATAATTTCTAATTACTATTAGATCTGGCCCGCCGGTATATTGCACGCACACCTTCACTCAATCCTGAGGGTTTGCTCAGCTCAGAGCCTGACCCCAAACATTGATGACCTTGCACCCAAGATGAGATGCCAAGTATCTGGCTTGGACTAGCATCACAGAGCAGCAAACTGAGTTTCAATGGATGTTTCCTTCTGCACTTTCTTTCTTGCGACAACAGGGCATGTTTGGTTTGTTCTTTGAGGGAAATAGTTTTTTTGAGGCTGTTGTTGGCCTGTGGAAAAGTGTAATCATAAGAAATGACTCCGGAAAAGCTGCAGATAGAGCCATAAGAAATGAATGCAACTGATTATTTAATGTTTAATGTTGTTTTTATAGGCAATAATTGAAGCTTTGTTAGTTCCAGGTTTAATATGTGCAATAAGTTCATTTCAATAAGTTCTGCAATAAACATTGAACCAGTCCGGCCCTCGACTAGTACCCATTTTTTTTATTTTGGCCCACTGTGTATTTGAGTTTGACACCTAACACCACAAACAAAGGCTTCATCATGTTTGCGCAGTTTCAGGATTTTACGACAGCATGCTTATTTTTGAAGTGTAGCCCGTAAGAAAGGGAATTTGGTTGAATGTCTAAAATGAACACGATGAAGCCATACAGTTCATTTTGGACATGATGATCTCATTCCTACAATTGTTTTAAAAAACAGTTTCTATAATAAGCAAGAACTCATTTCATTCAAACATCCCAGTTTCAACTAATCAGATACATCAATGCATGCATGTTCTTTATTTGTCACTAACGTAAACTACATTTTCCTAAAGCTAGCCGCACTGAATCATTTCTAAAAATGAAAGAAATATATGGATAGTCATTGCGGTTGTAGTATTACGCTTAAGGATGAATAAGTCACATTATATATTGATTTAATATTCGTTTTATTTCAAATTAGCCTTTTAAAAATCATTTATATCATTTGTTTTTCTGAGGCCATTACTTTATTTCTCAGAAATGGAGCTCGTGGAATTTTATCATCAACGCCCTTTATAATCAAGACTAATATGAAGTGTGGCACCAGGTGGCAGAGGTGGAGGGGGGGCGCTGCCTGAGATAACAGGCGCGTGCCTTCAAAGATAAACACTCTGACATCAACCCTTTTGGACTGCTTTGCAAATTCAGTGGCATTAGAAATTAAGTGTAATAAACACAAATGAGTGGTTTCTGACCTATAGTGCTATACACTTCAAAAATAAGCATGCTGTCGTAAAATCCTGAAACTGTGCAAACATGATGACGCCTTTGTGTGGTGTTAGAGGATCTTAAAGGCTGTGAAAGTTCATCAATACATGATGTTAATAAAAGTACATGTTATTAATCCACACTGGGGTTTCCTTCTGAAGTTTTGCATTTTGTTTTTAGTTTAAATTGCCCAGAACCAGAAACTTTGAATGATAATAGAAAAATAACTTTATTGATGGGAACTTCAACTCTCTCAGGAAGTACATAATGCACAATTTGATATCATGCTGAAAGATATGTGCCAACAAAATCCATTCACATCACACCAAGGTTTGGATGCCTTGAGCGTACTTTTACGCACACGTTTAATTACGCGTAAATTAAGCATGTGCAAAAAAGAAACTATCTTTTCTGAAAAATCTTAATTTCTGTTTAAAATGCGGTCATCTTTGTACATGGGAAAAACACTGAAATGATCTCATCCTGTCTCTCAAATGCTTTGGACAAGGTTCAACACTGGCTGAACAACATTTGCTTACAGTTAAATGAAAAAAAACAGTATGCATGATGTTCAGTAAACGACCAGTCAAAATCGAAGGATCCAATGTGTTTTTAAACGGAGCAGAAATAGAACTAGTCTCCCACTTCAAGTATCTTGGAGTCATAGGACTCGAACTTGACTTTTAAGAAACATATTAAGAAAGTATCCAATACCATTAAATTCAACTTGCAACATTTTAAACAAATTAGACCTTTCTTAACTGTCAATGCTGCAAAGTCATACCTCCACTGATTCTATCCCACATTGAATACTGTTTCACAAACTGGTTGTTTGCTTGTGCCACAAACCTGAAACCCATAGAACAGCTGTACAAGAGAGCTATCAAGGTGTTTGACAGAAATTCACACCACCGCTGTACCATCCTTGAAAAACACAATTTCTTGAGTTTTGACAATTTTAAGTCTTTTAAAAGTATGTGCTTTATTTATAAATGTTTAGATGGACTGGCCACCCCCCCTCCCCCTCCCTTAGGGGAATTCATCCACAAAAAAGACACTGGACGCTGCACTAGGTCAGAAACCAGAGGAGACTGTGAGGTCCACCGTAGACGGACCACTTTTGGACAAAATGTCCTCTCCATTAAAGGCAGCTCATTCTGGAATAGCCTCCCAACTGAGATACGGGATTGTCCCACTTTGAACAGTTTTAAAGGACAACTCAAAGAATGGTTGAGAAACAAACAGACGTGTAATCACCGCTAAATGCACTTTAACACAGGGGTATCTCCTCTTGCACTTTAGGTAGCTCTTGTATCTCCTCTTGCACTTTAGGTAGCTCTTGTATCTCCTCTTGCACTTTATGTAGCTCTTGTATCTCCTCGTGCACTTTATATGTCGTAGGTGCTGACTGCCATGTGGTAAATGCTTGTATGCTGCTCATCCTCTTCCTGCATATCATGTATTTATTTTTGCTATGTATATAAATGTCATGTTCTTATATGTTGTATGTGACGGGACTACGGATGGAAATTAGCTCAAAGCTAAAATCCGGCTCATTTACACTTGTAAGCATTATTTTGTTTTAAAGTGTTCATCAATGTGCACTGTCCCGGTTCAAATAAACGATACATGGACTGGCCCCCCCTCCCTTAGGGGAATTCATCCACAAAAAAGACACTGGACGCTGTATAGCCTGTAAGAAAGGGAATTTGGTTGAATGTCTATAAATGAACACGATGAAGCCATACCGTTCATTTTGGACATGATCTCATTCCTACAATTGTTTTTAAAAACAGTTTCTATAATAAGCAAGAACATGTTTCATTCAAACATCCCAGTTTCAACAAATCAGATAAATCAATGCATGCATGTTCTTTATTTGTCACTAACGTAAACTACATTTTCCTAAAGCTATAGCCGCACTGAATCACTTCCTAAAAATGAAAGAAATATATAGATAGTCATTGCAGTTGTTGTACGCTTAAAGATGAATAAGTCACATGATATATATATTCATTTAAAATTCGTTTTATTTCAAATGTAGCCTTATTTATATATTTATAAAATAATTTATATCATTTGTTTTTCTGAGGCCATTACTTTATTTCTCAGAAATGGAGCTCGTGGAATTTTATCGTCAACGCCCTTTATAATCAAGACTAATATGAAGTTTGGCGCCAGGTGGCAGAGGGTGGAGGGGGGGCGCTGCTGGAAATAACAGGCGCGTGCCTTCAAAGATAAACACTCTGACATCAAACCTTTTGGACTGCTTTGCAAATTCAGTGGCATTAGAAATTAAATGTAATAAACACAAATAAGGTTATAATTTATCCGATGTTGCACTTGTATTTAAATGCCTGTGTGTAGTTGAATCCAAACAGCTGATTAAGTCGCTGAAGTAAAACAATGCATGTGTGTGTATGTGTGTCTGTACAGACGGTACATTGTCCATTAATAAGTTTACATGCAGTTTCTTTCAAAACATCACCACATTTTTACGAAACATATGGGTGTTTTAATAAGACACCTATAACGACTTCATTAATATGTCCCTAAATAACACTCAAAAACTGTAAACATGTGAAATACAAAATAACACAGAGCCAAAATAAGTACATTTTGGTTCAATAAATGCCATGAGAGCTGAAACTTCGCAGGTTAAATGAGGTAAAAGGAGGAAAACCAAACTGTGGGAATATTATCATATAGGGAACATCTTGAAAACTGGGAAACTACAAATAAAAAAATTGTTTAATGTGCAAGACTCTGTGGAAGAATATTAATTCCAGACTAAATGAATTGAGCAAACTTGCAACATGTTTCCTTCACACACTCAGAAGTTTGCTGACTTGCCTCAAACCGCTTCTACAAATGCCAAATTACCTTTTTTGTTAAGGCTGACACACGTTATCCATATTGACGCAGCTGTGCCTCAAAAGACGATGTCATTCTATTACGAAATCCTTATCAGTTCAACAAATATTCCAGAAGCTTCTGCAGGGGAGGCTGCGGGTTATCTTTGCCTCTCCATCTCCAGCCTATCACAACTGACTTCTCCCTCAGGGGGGGGGAGCCCGGATACATTTAAATAAACGCTGATCGAGCTTAAGGAGCATTAAGAAAGCTCTTTTTCTTTCAAGCCTAAAGACACATTAAACATCAGCAATCATGGTTCATTGGACCGAGAAGGAGCGCACCATTATCACCGGCATCTTCTCCCACATGGACTATGAGGACATCGGACCCAAGGCTCTCAGCAGGTACGGGAAACTTCTCTAAATGTAAAGTATAAACAAATCCTGGACAATTTAATACTGCTTCTTACCGATGTGTCCTCCTCCCCTGCAGGTGTCTGATCGTTTACCCCTGGACTCAGAGGCACTTCAGCTGCTTTGGAAACCTCTACAATGCTGAGGCCATCATGGGAAACGCCAACGTGGCAGCGCACGGCATCAAGGTGCTGCACGGCCTGGACCGCGGCGTGAAGAACATGGACAACATCGTGGCCACCTACGCCGAGCTGAGCATCCTGCACTCCGAGAAGCTGCACGTCGACCCCGACAACTTCAAGGTAAGTTTTCTCACTCCTTACACACTCAGGTTGTAGATACATATGTTTAAAGGACTTTCTTTAATGGTTTGTTTGCTCTTGGTGTAGTTGCTGTCTGACTGCATCACCATCGTCGTGGCCGCCAAAATGGGACACGCTTTCACTGGAGAGACACAGGCCGCCTTCCAGAAGTTCCTGGCCGTCGTGGTGTCCGCCCTGGGAAAGCAGTACCACTAAACCAGCAGCTTGGGCTCCTGGTAACCATTAAGGAGATCTGACTTCTGTCTAGAAGTCTCCTTAAGGAAAAAATAAAGTCTCACTGAAGAAAAGTTCTTTAGTTTGTTGTCGCAATTTTGTATATAGACCGAAGTTTGGTACTGAGGTCACCCTGGCCTGGCATACTCTCATATTACAATGATTTTTTATTACATTGGCTATTCTCTGGTCACGTTTAGAGTTACTGGACGGTTGATTCATTTGTGAAACGTGAGGGGCAATGTTTTCTTTGGAAGATGAAGAGACATGGCTCAATAAATCTAAGTTAAAGCTGGGACATTTCAAACAATTATAATCGTGTAAGCATCTCATAAGGTCAAGTACAACAAAAATAAATGAATATGTTGAAAGTTATTGAGTAAATGATAACGTGGGAAAACTTAAAACAATGCATGACTGCCATGATTTACATTATTTGTCTCATTCCTGCAGGATGTATCACAAAGTCCTGAAGCATTGACAAATAACAATTTCACTTCTACTTTATGGGATTATTTCACACCTAAAACCAGGCTAGCTAACATTGGAGAAGCCAACACAAGTAAGAATGTTTTTTAAAATTATTATGCTGTTACTGTAGTGTATCTGTAAACATATTTGAATTGAAAGAAATCAAAACAGTCAGAAAATAAAATTGAGTTACTCTGAGGACCTCCTATGGGACTGAAAGAATACTTGGTATTATTGTAACCCTTTCGGTGTTATCTGAGGTGGATTTCTGTGTTGTGTTTCCGTGGGACCCTTGAACTTATCACCAGCTAAGACTTTACTTACCTCATTTCAACCCAGAGCCACTGCCTCAAAAAGCACAGACAGAACACAGAGGATGTTTTCTTCCGTTTTAAATGTTTCATTGATTACCGTAACGTACCGCGAATGACCACAGATTTACCTTCACAGTATGCAACTCACTCAAAGTCCATTTTGAACAATTTTCTGTATCTTTAGACATGAGAACACATGTGCAGCTGCTTGTTAAATCCAGCAGGTGGCCTCATTTGTAGGTCTTTTATTAAAGGGGACCTATCATGCTATATTTAAATAATATATAAGGTATATATATATATATAAGGTATATTAATACGTTTTAATTTTCAAAATACGAAACAGATCATGCATTTTAGCCATGCCTCACTTTGCCTCACTCCAGCTCTGTCTTTGCAAGGTCTGATTCAGCTGACCACGCCCCCATGCGGAAGAGGGGGGCGTGACACGGCCCCGGCACGAGCGTCACGTTATCATGCTGCTGTGATTACGAGTGGAGAGTCAACATGGCCCAACCTCTCATTCCCCTGATTGGTGGAGAGTTGACCAATCAGGCGGAGTGCACCTACATTACGTCAAAAAGGTGCAAATAAAAAATCCACCCGTATCAAATCCGTTGCAGCCCCGTTTTTAGAGATTTGGGTATGGAGGAAAAGAGAGAGGGTTGTGTTTTCTGACACTTTGTGAGTTCCCTGGAACACCGGGGACACATATGTATGTATAAAAGACATCACAAAGTGCATTTTGCATGATAGGTCCCCTTTAAAGTAAACAAGGTCTTGGCTTAATCTTCAGTTCAAATTGCTCCTTTAGAAGTTGCAACCAAAGTTTTTAACTTAAGTTGCAAAGAAACTAAGAGCTTCGCATTTTTTTTTGGATGAACTTGTCAATTTCACTCATTCATAACCCAACAACAGGGTCCAAAGGTGTCACATTTATGCATGAATATTTGTGAATGTTTAGTTTGGAGGTTTAGTGTTTATTTGAAAGTCAAATCATGCCATCACATGACGAAAGGCCTCCTACAACACAGTAGATCATTTTGTTCTAGATCTGACCCGTTTCTGCAGTTTGCTATCCTGAGTTAACGTAATCATTTTTGGATTATGTCTGGATAAAAGACAACTGACAATGGCTTTAAGTTCTTCATGGAAAAAGTATTCAAAGAAAAAGTTTTGAATTGTTTTTGTTTAGTTTATTTCAGCACCAAAGAAAGGTCTCATATGTTTTATAAGTTTATCTCAGAACCATGGACAGCTCCATATTTGCAAGCTATTTAAGTACATAAATAAACAGGTCAGCATTAAAACCGTTGAACTGTTTGAAAAGCGACCACATGGACCTTCTGTCTGCTCTAGTTTTAGCAAATACATTATTTAATTGCATTTGATTCAAAACATAAATAAATTATGACAAATGACTGATTTGGGTTGAAACGGTATGAAATTAAAGCGTCCACTGTATAGCACAGCAGTAAACATTAATTATAAATACTGCCTGACTGCGCTTTATCTACTCCTCTTCATCTCCAGCCTATCACAGCTGACTTCTCTCTCAGGGGGGGAGGAGGGGGAGCCCGGACACTTTTAAATAAACACTGATCGAGGAGTATTAAGAAAGCTATTTTTCTATCAAGCCTAAACAAACATTAAACAGCCACCATGGTTGAGTGGACCGAGCAGGAGCGCGCCATTATCACCAGCATCTACTCCCACGTGGACTATGATGACATCGGGCCCAAGGCTCTCAGCAGGTACTTCTCTTACTGTAAAGTAAAGTTTAAACAAAATCCTGGACATATACTGCTTCATACTGATCCCGTGTCCTCCTCCCCTGCAGGTGTCTGATCGTTTACCCCTGGACTCAGAGGCACTTCAGCTGCTTTGGAAACCTCTACAATGCTGAGGCCATCATGGGAAACGCAACGTGGCAGCGCACGGCATCAAGGTGCTGCACGGCCTGGACCGCGGCGTGAAGAACATGGACGACATCAAGGGCACTACGCCGAGCTGAGCATCCTGCACTCCGAGAAGCTGCACGTCGACCCCGACAACTTCAAGGTAAGGTTTCTCACTCCTTACACACTCAGGTTGTAGATACATATGTTTAAAGGACTTTCTTTAATGGTTTGTTTGCTCTTGGTGTAGTTGCTGTCTGACTGCATCACCATCGTCGTGGCCGCCAAAATGGGAAACGCTTTCACGCCAGAGACACAGGCCGCCTTCCAGAAGTTCCTGGCCGTCGTGGTGTCCGCCCTGGGAAAGCAGTACCACTAAACCAGCAGCTTGTGCTCCTGGTAACCATTAAGGAGATCTGACTTCTGTATAGAAGTCTCCTTAATGAAAAAAAAAGTCTCACTGAAGAAATGTTTGGACACATAAGGTGCGGTATTTGTGTAAGAAGATGAAGATGAATGTTTGCCTATAATAAAGACATCACTGAAGTAACCCCAGTTAAAGATGTGAAATTAAAAAAGTCTAATTGTGTAAGCAGCTCCTAATGTCTAACCAAAAAAAGAAAACCAACATTGTTCAAAGCTATCGAGTCAATAATAAAGTAGTACAACTTAAAAAACAATGCATGATTGAGGAGTTTAAGCATGGTGAGTGCAGGAGGTTTCATACATTCCTGTAGATCACCATTAACAATGTCACTTAGAATTTATGGGATTTTTTTAACACCTGAAAACCAGGGTAGGAAACATAGAAGAAGCCAGCAAGATTAACCTACTTTTTTTTTATTATGTGTATTATCAGACATTTAGTTAAAAAATAAATCAAAACATATTCAGAAATTATAATTTAGTGGCCCCCATCCAATAATGCAATAAAATACAACGTTGTAAAGCTTATTGGTGTTATGAGAGCTGCATTTCTGTCTTGTTATTCCGCGGTACAGCAGATAAGAGGCTACAACCCGCCAGTGCCTCAGGATGATCAGGAGACCTCAGTTCAGCCCAGAGCCACTGCCCCTACGAGCACAGAAACCAGAACACAGGAGGATATTTCTTAAATGTTAGTAATTGTATATCACCACCAAAGAAAGGTCTGATTGTTTAACATGTTTATTCCAGCACCATGGACAGATCAGGCATTACAGTATTAAACATTCATTGAAAGTATTATCAATTAAAATGAGCCTTAGAGTTTTTCGGTTAAACACTTTATTATAATTGAAACAGTACATTTTTTTTTCAAATGGAAGTACAATGGATACGTTGGGTAGTGTACATTAGTCCATATTGTGATTTTGATAAAGTTCTGATTAATTGTTCAGCTCTTCATGTTAATATAAAATTAAATAGTAAGTCCTGTAAATGAAAGAGGAATAAATACTATATTTAATATTCAATCTGGAAACTCTTCCAGTACAATGTAACATGGTAGAAATATTCCTACTAATATGTTTTACATACCTGTCCACAGTAATGCAACTACATCAATTTGTATGGTAAACTATGGTAAATACAATGTGTACAGTAACTGTAGAAGTCTTTCTTAACACTCATGACTGAAACCTGATTCCTTTAAATTTGTTTACACAATACTTAAAGGTCCCATGTCATGGCCATTTCTACTGATCATAATTCCATTGTTGAGGTCTACTAGAATATATTTATATTGGGCAATTTTCCAAACTCACATTGGTTTCTCATACAGCATCTCTGTATAGTATGTGTATTCACTCTGTCCTAAACGGCTTGTTGGAGCTCCTGCCCCCCCTCCCTGTGAGCTCACTGTGCTCTGATTGGTCAGCTCGCCCACTCTGTTCTGATGAGTCTACCACCGTTACAGCGGAACATCAGTGATTATGTGTTACAATGGCGTTAGCAAACAGAAAATGACACCAGTAAGGACAAACAGATGAGAATGTCGCGGGGGGTCTGGGTGCCGTGTTGGGGGGGACGTTGCGCAGTTCGCTACTGCGAGGAGAGCTGTCACAGACAGTGTGAGCTGGGTTCATTTCCTGCTTGCTGCGTGGGATCTGCGAATGGACGCGGGAAGGGGGGGATGCTGGGGCCAGCACCCCCATCTGCGAGGCTCCACTAGCACCCGCAAGTGCAGACCGTAACATGCATAAAAACC
Organism: Dissostichus eleginoides; assembly: GCA_031216635.1. Lineage (NCBI taxonomy): Eukaryota > Metazoa > Chordata > Actinopteri > Perciformes > Nototheniidae > Dissostichus > Dissostichus eleginoides. Next base: position 8,056,541 of record CM062284.1, on the reverse strand, counting down.
TTCATAACACACAAGGGGACAGGTAATAACCGGAAAAGCATGACATGGGACCTTTAAGGTCTTTCCAGATGTGTTTAAACCATATAATTTAGATATAATGCCAAGAGTTTCAAATTGACCTAAAAGTATTACTTAAACATTAACAGTTGAAAATGGCGGCAATATTGAGAAAGTAGTGCGGTTTAGCAGTCTAATCATAAAAGATGTAGAACACCAACCGTTGCTTCTTCTTTTCACACCAACAAATGCTAACTTAGCTAATGCTACACCACCAAAAAGTAAAAGCACTCACCGGCGAGCCGACCGTAGGAGGCCCATCTTCGGTCAGGTGAAGACAGTAGAGCCCACCTGGGTCCGGGTGAAGTTGGTGAACATCCGAAGAGGGAAAGCACACAGTCTTTCGGTAAAGAAATGCTTGTCTGTGGAGCTTTTACAACCCGGTAAAGTTTGCACATATCATTACAGCACCATGTTAAACAAACGACAAAACGTAGCTATGCTAATTAGCTAACATGGCTACATTAAAAAAAACAAGCTACCGTTGATGCCACTAAAACTTGGAAAGGTTCACCTAAACAACGATATATTAGCCTTTTTTAGAGAATTATAATATATAGTTTCTACTTTATGTCGTACGTGTATGCAGAAATATGTGAAAAATGCACTTTGAACAATGTTTTCGATGCTTTTACTCCGTTTTTTTTAACTTGTTGTGGCTTCTTCTTCGTTGTATTTATTATCGGTACTAGCAAGACTAATCAACGCATTACCGCCACCCACTGGACTGGAGTAGAAATAGACTTTCAATCAGTAATTTTGGCGAAACCAGCTCGAGTGCGCAGGCAGGTAGGCCATCCAGTTATTTTAGCCGGGCCGGCTAAAATGATTGGTCGTGCTTTTTACAGCGCTACGGCTTCCACAATGTATTTATTGTCAAAGCATTTAATATATTCATTGCTATCGGGATGTTAAGAGCATTCCATGGAATATAACAAAAAGTGTTTCTGAAATAAATTACATACCCCACCTTTAATTGTTTTCAAAATGTTTGTATTAGTTGGTATTTTGCTTTAGTTATAGTTATAGACCACTCAACGCATTACCGCAACCCACTGGTCAGGAGTAAAAATAGACTTGAAATCAGTTAATTGTTTTAATAATTGTTGTAATCAGTCGACTTTTGTATCTGCTACTAAATGTTTGGCTAGCATTTTATCATAATGGTGGTGCTGTTGTAGTACACAGTATATGTGTGCTGCTATTCTGGTACTGTCTTGTATGCTGGACTGTGGTATAACTTACACGTTTTAAGTATATGTATATGTCAATTTATAGTTTTCTAAATAATATTGTAAATGCATGAATTCATTTTGTTTCAGATCACCATTGGCTTCCATTCAAGCTAGTATAATATGAAGAGATGCAACAATATTGAAAAGTATTTTTAGTTGGATTACACGTATATGTTGTGTGTTGAAAAGGGTCAACAGTACAAAGTACGTACAAAAATAACTCAAAACAACTTGTTCGGTGCGTGAACTTTATATCGTCATACAACAGAACAGGGACAATTTTAATTGCACATTTGTATTATTATAAAATATTGCATCATAAATGGTTTGTATATATACTACAAACACACGACTGGGCCTGGGTCTCATCTGTATTTCTCGGCGAGCACGGCTGCGAAAGCTGACAGATACTTGTCCATCGCTGCGTGTGCAACCGCTGTGAAGTCATCGCGCATGTGACAGGACAGGGCGACGAGCATACAGTGTGACAAGAGCTGAAGACAAGGGAGAGGCTTGTTAGTCACAAAACAATGTAGTTGGGCCAAATCAATCAAGAACAATCAAGGTTTGGATGTCAATAGAAGAGAAGTTAAGTCCTTCTAATCTAAACTATATTGAAAATACTTAAGCACTTCCCATTTTCAAGCACAGGAGTAACGGGGCAAAGAATTGTAGTTTGATATGTACGGAAAATGTTTTAGTTGTTGTTAAGTTGGGCTCTGAGCTAAATGTAACCACTATTTTTTGAATATTTACAAACCAAACTATTGATTAGCAGAGCAAAAATGATCAGCATATTAATCTATAAATTAAAAACAATCATTAGCTGCTAGTCTTGTACAAAATGGTAAAAAGATATCTCCACCAACTAAAGAAATCCAAAGCTATATCCTGCTTTCACACTATTGCATGAGTAGTTATATTATAGTGATATAATAAATAAAATATATCAGTCATAGGGGCCTTTTTTTTCGTACTGACTACAATTGCATTTTACATTAAGTGCATTTTCCTGATTATACTTCCACAGTTAAATGTTTTGAAAATCAGTACTAAATGTACTTATATTGAGGCTCTGAATACTTCCTCCATCACTGTTAATAAGCAACTGTTAATTAAATAAAGAACCATTCATTATTCTCAGTATAATTGATTAATAGCACTATGTTGGGAAAATAGTGAATGTACTCCTTCAATATCAGAGTAACATGATAACAAAGGCCCAACTGTAGCTGTGTACGTAACAGGATGTATGATTACCTAGAAGAAGCTTATGAGACACTGTGTTGAACATACGATAGCTATGTTCCAACGATTAACATGATGATTCAGCCTCTATGGAGATAGCATATGATTGTCATGTTTATTGCTTACGCAGGCCTTAGCTAATCTGAACTAAACATTGTATACTGCTTTGAACCGGTATTCCCTTGTGACTGTGTAACTCCCTCTCTTGTATATCAGCATGTGAAGGACACTGTTCAGGAACTAGTTGATGCTCTGTATGTGATGACTACTTCCATTCTTGAAGGATCAGAAATACATGGATCCTGATTATTGAAGCTCAAGCCGGTGAGGAGTGATATTTTTCTAACACACAGGTACCTTGAAATTGGTGGGGTCGATCCGGAGCTGGTAGGCGTGCATGATCTGCAGAGGAGCGAGGGTGACGGTCAGCTGGCTGATGTCTTTGGATCCCTCTGCGAGAGCCAGAACGATCTTCTTCCCGAGAGAGAGCAGGTGGGGCGAGCCACGGCTGATGTCCAGGTGGGAGAAGTAGGTCTTGCTTCCCGGGAAACAGGCAAACATCCTGAGGAGGGATTGGGAATGTTAGTGGTATTACAATAATTCACATTGTAGGCACCTTTTCTACCACTAGGGGTCTCTGAATCAAAACAATAGCAACATTGAGATGTTGGTTGGGTCCATTGACGTCATTACAGTTTGCATCTCCTGATAAGGATTACTTCTTTGTTCAGTAATTCGTTTTATGCTCTCCGAAAAAAATGGAGTTAGTGATTAAAAATAATGAAAAACCCAGAAATAGAGCAGTTTCACGTTGTTGACCAAGTTGTTAGAAATCCCGCTAATCCAACATTTTCTTAGCGTGATTTTAGGTAACTTAAGATGCAGACATCCTGACTAAAAACCTTTATCACGATAAAACAAAAGGTTAAAAAACAAGCAAGATTGAAAGCAGTGTTTTGTTGAAGTATTACTTAAAACTGGAAGAAAGTAATGAATGACAGCTTCTGACAGACAATACAACCTGACCATTGCTCAAAGGGGATATGACGCCATTTCCGCTGACCGAATGGAACATACCATGAGTTTTAAGGTTTTACAGGTTTCTCTAGGTTTGATAAAAATGGAAAACCTTTGGTATAATGTAAGAACTCAACTCAACACACAATACAACAAAGGACTAGTCGTTTTCTGACATTTTCATGTGGAAATGTCAGATGTTTACATATTACACAAAATCTTTTGGGCGAAAAAATTCATATAATTTACCTCATGTTGCACATCAAGTATATTTTTTAAATCACTGAATATGGAACTGGGACTATTTCTTGCCAGCTTTTAAGACACAACTAATTATATGAATGACCAGCAGTTATAATAATTATCATAGGCACTTACCCTTATAAGTTAATATAATAATACTTTATACTGTGTTATTGTTATGAAGCATTATGAACATTTATGAATAACTTATTTGTATATTTGAATATTAATGAGTGCTTTGAACTATAAGCATGCAGGGCTTTGAGCAGACTATAACACCTTGTACACAAGTATGTTTATAATGTATTATAGACATTGGCATTATAGAAATGGCTACTGTTATGTTTTACAAAATGGAGAAACATTTTGAGGAAGCCTTTACATTCATGAACACACACCAGACCTATGTGGAGGAGGGGTCCAGTTTTCCATGTTAGCTAACAATTATTTTACTACTCAGTTGATAAAATGACATGTATTTCCATTCATTTCACACTCAGATTATATTTCGAAGTGTTAACCTACCTGAGAAGCGCATCTGCTCCAATTTCCTCAGCCACAGGAGTCAGTCTTTCCCATATTTGTACAATGAGCATTTTCTCTTGATTTGACAGCATCGCAGCCTATTGCATTGAACTTTACAAATATTCACTGTAGCTGAAAGTATAACGACTTTGCAGCGGAGCAAACAATGCAACAATGGTGTGCATAAAAGGCGTTAATCAACCATTTTATCGCCAATTTAACGACGTTACGGAAGAAACGCAGAACCGGATAGAGAGTAAAAGTAAACAAATCCTTCTGTGGCTGAAGAGTGATGGTGAAGGTTTGTGTTGATCCTCTGCTCCATGTTATCAGTGCAGACAGGCAGGGTGGGGACTCTGCGCTATCAGCTAACATTAGTGTGGCAGCTAATGCACCCAAATGACCCCAGAAGTGGTTTTGTTTTGCCAAATCTCTCTAAAAAGGTCAAATTTCACTTGTTTTGCATCAATCTTGATACAGGGTACTTATTATATGTTATAGTTTGGATTCCTAAAGCTTTTAGTCGACTATCCCATCCTTCAAGGGTGGTTCAAGTAATCTTTTTTTTGGACGGACACTATAATTTACATGTTTTTACTATGTTCAATCTGAATTTACTTTAAAATAAAAACATCCATATTGATTCTGACACTTCTACATCCAACTCACAGGTGTATTATTACTTTGAGACAAAAGATTATTAATTTAACCCTTTTAGAAGTGAAGATATGGTCATTTGTTCTGGAATGTCATTTTCGAGCCTGAGACCTGAAAAACAGGCTCAGGGCTTAACAGCTTAAGGGGATTAAAACATGTTTAGCTGCTGTATCTTCTCTAGAGTGGCTTCCTTTTAATTATGAAAGTGAAACTGAATAATAATAAGTCAATTGTTTCCCAATGGAGAGCAAATGGCTTTCTATATTTCTTAAAGGGAGAGTAAACAAGTAAATAGGGTCAAATGTAGAACTAAAAGATATCACTATGAAACTTCCCTGTTGATTGTTTGCATTGAGGCACTTTTTGTATTACAAGAAATTACAATTTTGCAAATGAGGCATTATCTATTTCTCACATTTGGTTAATTTAAGATAAATCTACATATGCATATTGAAAAAGTTCGTAAAGTAAGCACCTAAATGTGATTTTTGGATGCTTTTCCTTTCCACTGAAATAAGACATGTTATGGAGAATAGCCCAAATCCTCTCCTTTACCAGTGTTTAAAATAATTTTCCTTGTATTGTCACCCCTTTAAAGTGTCTTATTGCACCAATTGACAAGACATTAACGTATTAAATGTGAGTCAGGAGCCGTTTAGCTGTTATCTGCAGCTCCATAAGCTGCTGGTCCAGAGCCAGGGGGCATGAGGCCCGCCTGCATCAGATACTGCCATGAAGCTGCAGCTTACATTACATGTCACTTGTTAGATGCTTTTATCCAAAGCGACTTACATACTCAATACTGTGGGCAATCCCACAGGAGCCACAACGACATGCTGTCTGCAGTGGGGTTTGAACCAGTGACCCCCTGATCCGAACACCAACACACAACCCGCTGCACCACATGCCTCCCTTTATATCTGCTATAGCACAGCATTGTCTTTTATTGCACATTTGAAGAGAACCCTTCATGCCCAAGATCCGTAAAGCAGACAGGTTCAATATGTTGGTGACAGGATTTAACCGTTTATAAATATCAATAAATCTGCCAAATATTTCCCAACACGGTTTAAACAGATGATCACATACTAAATGCCACAGAGTGAAGCTTTTATTAAAGGCTTTAGGAGCCTGTTGGGTTTTTGGGGATCCAGTGCTGTTACCCAATGTTCCCCAATATTGATTCAGCATGGACAATTTTTGCACTTGGACTATTCAAAGACTAAATATAATACCTTACAATCTAAAAGCTTTTATAGTACTGGAATTCATACAAATAAACAAGTTTGAAGACATGATTTTAAAAGACATTATTGATTGTGAAGTAAGAAATATGTTATAAAATGCTCAACTATATCAACAGAAAAGAAAAATCAATACATCTTGCTTTCATTCGATCAGCTCTGGTTATGAATATATATAACTTTTTTGTGGACATTTGCATTGATTGTTTGCATTTCAAGCAGCTGTAGAAACCACAAATGGTGTTTTTCACGGGCAGAAAGTCATCTGAGGTCGTCTGGGCAATAAGGCAGGAGATAAGATGGGGTGTTTGTGAACAAGAAAGTAGTCAGTGCCAGCGAAGTCACCATATCACTTCCAGAAAGCTCAGCAGTTACTATGGTGACCTTACATGACCCCCCCCCCTCCTACATACATGCAGCATTCTCGCTTTAACGCTCATATGCAGAGGTGGGAAGTAGTGGAGTACAGATACTTTGTTACTGTACTTAAGTACATTTTTCTGGTATCAGTACTTTACTCCACTACTTATTTTCTGACGACTTTTTACTTTTACTTCTTACATTTTGAACACAAATACCTGTACTTTCTACTTCTTACATTTTGAACACAAATCCCTGTACTTTCTACTTCTTACATTTTGAACACAAATACCTGTACTTTCTACTTCTTACATGTTCCAAACAGGCTGGTTCCTTTAGTTTGAATGTGTGTTTGGTGGCGTGATCATTATTATTTAGAGTCATTGCGTGCCTATTGATTTGAACACGATCCGTGTATCCATCATTTCCTGGTCTCCTCTAAAGAAGAGGGACCAATGAAAACGTTGTCATGTTGCCGTTGTTCAGCATGGAAACATTCATTAGCTAACAATGACATATTGTTCTATTAATATAAAGGGAGGTCAGGTACTCTTTAAAACAGCTGCTAGTTATGGGTACTTTTTACTTAAGTACATTTCAAAGCCCATACTTCTTTACTTTTACTTGAGTAAAGACATTTAGTCAGTACTTCTACTTTTACAGAGTATTTTTAAACACGAGTATCTGTACTTCTACTTGAGGAAAGGATGTGTGTACTTTTGCCATCTCTGATCATATGAGGTTTCATACCAGTAATGGTGCTTATACAGTTTAGGTTAGATTTTCTGGTGCACATATAAACATATTTTCCAACGTTTACAACGATTGATGATAATATCTGAATGGATGTTTTTGTGAGTTATGGACACTTAGAAGACTATTTAAAACATAACATCTACTACACATCCACAACAAATGCAGTGTTTAATTCAAAAAAATATATGTTTTATTTTTTAAACATTGTCAGACTTTGGGTGTCAGCTGTAACCCAGTGGATGAGGGCTGACTCAGCATAATAAGGGGGCTCTCAGTGCCTCTTGCTGTGTAACAAAAATGCAAAGTCATGCTTTCTTTTTCAATGTGGTAGGCGGGTACATCAAGAGGAAAGCATTGATAAGCAGGAGGCATGTTTTTCTTAGAAAGTACAGAATATATGTTCTATTCTATGTTGTTAACTTACATGTATTATAAAGATGCTAACATGTTGTTGGTTGATAACTATTTGAATTTCTGACAGGTATCACAATTGTCCATCTCAACTTCTGATATTTATGTTATGAATTACAGTTATATCTGCAGGTTAAAACTTCTCCGCTCCAATTAATTCTGAAAGAACATTTGTAGAAATAAAGGGAAACAATTGAAGTTAAGAAAGTAAGGAGGTAGGGTTAGGACAAAAAGGCGCTGTGGCATAGTGGTAAAGCACCTGTCTCGTAAACTGGAGATCCTGGGTTCAAATCCCAGCTGTGCCTCTTTGATGCAGAGATCACATTACTGAATGCAATTTACAAGACTACCAAAAAAAAGTCAGTTTATTATAGTTCATAATCAGGGTTAGTCACCAAAACTGCCAGTGTAAGATCTCAAAAAGGTATAAATATAATGAATCAGCACTCTATGACACATCTTATTACCTTCATGACAAATGTTAAGTACAGGAGTGGAACTTCAAGAGTATTGGCTATTGTTTTTGATATTTTTGATATTATTAACATTTTGTGCTCCAGTGGCGCAATCGGTCAGCGCGCGGTACTTATAAGACAGTAACCTGCAGAGTGATGCCGAGGTTGTGAGTTCAAGCCTCACCTGGAGCAGAGACGTTTTAACTTGCATTCAAAGGATATTAGAGGAATTATGCAGACAGAATCAGTTTTCGGTGCTCATTGATTCAGTCACATGGTAATATAACTTTGCTTTACTTTGGATATACTAAATAAATTCAGGAGAGAAAAGGAAAAGAAGACTTCAGAGAGGCGCTGTAGCTTAGCGGTCAAAGCGCCTGTCTTGTAAACAGGAGATCCTGGGTCCAAATCCCAGCAGTGCCTCTTTGTTACAGAAAATATCTCTTGAAATCTGTGCTACATTCACCTCAGAAGTATGGGTTTTAGTTTGGGCGTAGAAACGGTCATTCCCAATGTGATCGATGAACCCTTGCAGATTATCTGATGTCACCTGGTAAATATCTGCGAGTGCAAGATCTCAAAAGTATAAATACAATGAGACAGCACTTTGTGACACATCCTATTACCTTGATGACGAATGTTAAATACAGTAGTGGATTTGGGACTTTTTATATTATATATATTATTTGCAGCCTGATAATGCATTTTTTGTGGAAGAATGAAAGGAAACAGCTGAGCCCATAACTGAGAAGAACAAAATCTGAAGGTGGTGCTGTGGCTTAACGGTAAAGCGCCTGTCTAGTAAACAGGAGATCCTGGGTTCAACTCCCAAGTGCCTCTTTGTTACAGAGAGCATCTTTTAAGATAAAGCTCTCATCGTTACCACGTTCTATTACATTCAACAGTAAATGTTTGGTATAGTTTGTACTTCAAAATGGCTTAGATTAAGGTTTAAAGTTGACTGTTATCCACCTCTGAAGTAATGGTTTGGATTAATTTGTGTGTATAAACTAGATTTTTTTATCTAGATTTATCTGATGCCCACTGGTAAATATCTATATAAAGAACGGTATTTGAGAAAATCATAATTTATAGAGGTTGGGTGTAACTAAAAGCACCCATTTCACTTTCTGCTGACAAATTAAAGCCTGAACGAAAGACTCTCTAGTCTAGAGCATAGGAAAAGATTTGGTTATAACAACAGATACATTTAGAAAATTCAAGAGTAATGGCTATTGTTTTTGATATTATTGCCATTTTGTGCTCCAGTAGCGCAATCGGTCAGCGCGCGGTACTTATAAGACAGTAACCTGCAGAGTGATGCCGAGGTTGTGAGTTCAAGCCTCACCTGGAGCAGAGAAATGGTAACGTGCCACTTCTTGGAGTGAAGCCGACAGTAATACTTTTCTGTGCTCATTGATTCAGTCACATGGTAATATTCCGTTGGCTTTACTTAGGTCATACTATATACATTCAGGATGTGTGGCTTAGTGGTAAAGTGCATGTCTCATAAAAAGGAGATCCTGGGTTCAAATCCCAGCAGTGCCTCTTTGATACAGAGATTATCTCTACATTACTGAATTCAATTAAAAAAAGTCAGTTTGATATGGCAAGTCAAAACAACATTTCACAAAACACTACAGCATTTCAGAAAACACTACAGCATTTCAACTTTTCCCTTTAGGGAAGAACACTTCTTGTTTGTGATTGGACAGAGCCAGCCAGAGATGCACTGCTGTGATTGGTGGTTTTTGCTGCCAGTCAATAAATTGTTGATTGGTCAGCACCCGACAGCGCAACATGTCCCAAAACATCAGCCTTTAGCTGTTAGCACACAGAGCTCACAGCTCCTCATATCTGTTCAGAAACTGAACAAAAGTTAAACATGAACAAACCACAGACTGTCTATGTCATGGTGAATACAGTCGCTGCTTTATTTCTGTCTGTATGACGTTGTTGTGAGTGTGGACGGAGCAGCTACAGGTTAGTTTATCCTGATCGATCCGATCTCCATTCAGAAAACACGCATTTTAAAAGGTTCTTCTCCTGCCGTCTGTCTGCAGACTTGTCAAAGCATTAATTCATGGTTTTTACTAACCGGTATCAGTATGTTGTTACTTCGGCATCATTTTGAAACGTGTATTACAATTAAATCACGGTAAAATATGTTCATTTTGTTGTAGTATTTGTAGTATTTACATGGATATAAGCCCCGCCCTCTCCAGCGCGTCTTGTTTGAATGACAGGAGTAAACACAGTTGACAGCCGAGGTGAAACCTTAAACTCGAGCAATTAGAGCGATGCAAATATTCGGGGTTTATCTCCATGTAAATGGTAGACTACAACAAAATGAACGTATTTTACCGTGATTTAATTCTGAAAGAACATTTGTAGAAATAAAGGGAAACAATTGAAGATAATAAAGTAAGGAGGTAGGGTTAGGACAAAAAGGTGCTGTGGCTTAGTGGTAAAGCGCCTGTCTCGTAAACTGGAGATCCTGGGTTCAAATCCCAGCAGTGCCTCTTTGATACAGAGATCACATTACTGAATGCAATTTACAAGACTACCAAAAAAAAGTCAGTTTATTATAGTTCATGATCAGGGTTAGTCACCAAAACTGCCAGTGTAAGATCTCAAAAAGGTATAAATATAATGAATCAGCACTCTATGCGCAATCGGTCAGCGCGCGGTACTTATAAGACAGTAACATGCAGAGTGATGCCGAGGTTGTGAGTTCAAGCCTCACCTGGAGCAGAGAAATGGTAACCTGCCACTTCTTGGAGTAAAGCTGACAGTAATACTTTTCTTTGCTCATTGATTCAGTCACATGGTAATATTCCCTTGGTTTTACTTAGGTCATACTATGTACATTCAGGACGTGTGGCTTAGTGGTAGAGTGCATCGCTCATAAACAGGATATCCTGGGTTCAAATCCCAGCAGCGCCTCTTTGATACAGAGATTATCTCTACATTACTGAATTAAATTAAAAAAACTACCCAAAAAAAGTCAGTTTGATATGGTTTATATGATGGCCCTGAAGTCCAAGTCAAACAACATCTTACAAAACACTACAGCATTTCCACTTTTCCCTTTAGGGAAGAACACTTCTTGTTTGTGATTGGACAGAGCCAGCCAGAGAAGCACTGCTGTGATTGGTGTTTTTTGCTGCCAGTCAAGAAATTGTTGATTGGTCAGCACCCGACAGCGCAACATGTCCCAAAACATCAGCCTTTAGCTGTTAGCACACAGAGCTCACAGCTCCTCATATCTGTTCAGAAACTGGACAAAAGTTAAACATGAACAAACCACAGACTGTCTATGTCATGGTGAATACAGTCGCTGCTTTATTTCTGTCTGTATGACGTTGTTGTGAGTGTGGACGGAGCAGCTACAGGTTAGTTGATCCTGATCGATCCGATCTCCATTCAGAAAACACGCATTTTAAAAGGTTCTTCTCCTGCCGTCTTGTCTGCACACTTGTCAAAGCATTAATTCATGGTTTTTACTAACTGGTATCAGTATGTTGTTACTTCGGCATCATTTTGAAACGTGTATTACAATTAAATCACGGTAAAATATGTTCATTTTGTTGTAGTATTTGTAGTATTTACATGGATATAAGCCCCGCCCTCTCCAGCGCGTCTTGTTTGAATGACAGGAGTAAACACAGTTGACAGCCGAGGTGAAACCTTAAACTCGAGCAATTAGAGCGATGCAAATATTCGGGGTTTATCTCCATGTAAATGGTAGACTACAACAAAAATGAACATATTTTACCGTGATTTAATTCTGAAAGAACATTTGTAGAAATAAAGGGAAACAATTGAAGTTAAGAAAGTAAGGAGGTAGGGTTAGGACAAAAAGGCGCTGTGGCTTAGTGGTAAAGCGCCTGTCTCGTAAACAGGAGAGCCTGGGTTCAAATCCCAGCAGTGCCTCTTTGATACAGAGATCACATTACTGAATGCAATTTACAAGACTACCAAAAAAAGGTCAGTTTATTATAGTTCATAATCAGGGTTAGTCACCAAAAACTGCCAGTGTAAGATCTCAAAAAGGTATAAATATAATGAATCAGCACTCTATGACACATCTTATTACATTCATGACAAATGTTAAGTACAGGAGTGGAAATTCAAGAGTATTGGCTATTGTTTTTGATATTTTTGATATTATTAACATTTTGTGCTCCAGTGGCGCAATCGGTCAGCGCGCAGTACTTATAAGACAGTAACCTGCAGAGTGATGCCGAGGTTGTGAGTTCAAGCCTCACCTGGAGCAGAGACGTTTTAACTTGCGTTCAAAGGATATTAGAGGAATTATGCAGACAGAATCAGTTTTCGGTGCTCATTGATTCAGTCACATGGTAATATAACTTTGGTTTACTTTGGTTATACTAAATAAATTCAGGAGAGAAAAGGAAAAGAAGACTTTGGACAGGCGCTGTAGCTTAGCGGTCAAAGCGCCTGTCTTGTAAACAGGAGATCCTGGGTCCAAATCCCAGCAGTGCCTCTTTGTTACAGAAAATATCTCTTGAAATCTGTGCTACATTCACCTCAGAAGTAAGGGTTTTAGTTTGGGCGTAGAAACGGCCATTCCCAATGTGATCGATGAACCCTTGCAGATTATATGATGTCACCTGGTAAATATCTGCAAGTGCAAGATCTCAAAAGTATAAATACAATGAGACAGCACTTTGTGACACATCCTATTACCTTGATGACGAATGTTAAATGGATTTGGGACTTTTTATATTATATATATTATTTGCAGCCTGATTTTTTGTGGAAGAATGAAAGGAAACAGCTGAGTCCATAACTGAGAAGAACAAAATCTGAAGGTGGTGCTGTGGCTTAACGGTAAAGTGCCTGTCTAGTAAACAGGAGATCCTTGGTTCAACTCCCAGCAGCGCCTCTTTGTTACAGAGAGCATCTTTTAAGATAAAGCTCTCATCGTTACCACGTTCTATTACATTCAACAGTAAACGTTTGGTATAATTTGTACTTCAAAATGGCTTAGATTAAGGTTTAAAGTTGACTGTTATCCAGTCAAACCAATGGTTTGGATTCATTTGTGTGTATAAACAAGATTTTTAAATCTATATTTATCTGATGCCCACTGGTAAATGTCTATATCAAGAACGGTATTTGAGAAAATCATAATTTATAGAGGTTGTGGTGTTCCTAAAAGCACCCATTTCACTTTTTGCTGACAAATGAAAGCCTAAACGAAAGACTCTCTAGTCTAGAGCATAGGAAAAGGTTTGGTTATAACAACAGATACATTTAGAAAATTCAAGAGTAATGGCTATTGTTTTTGATATTATTGTCATTTTGTGCTCCAGTGGCGCAATCGGTCAGCGCGCGGTACTTATAAGACAGTAACCTGCAGAGTGATGCCGAGGTTGTGAGTTCAAGCCTCACCTGGAGCAGAGAAATGGTAACCTGTCACTTCTTGGAGTGAAGCCGACAGTAATACTTTTCTGTGCTCATTGATTCAGTCACATGGTCATATTCAGTTGGTTTTACTTAGGTCATACTATGTACATTCAGGACGTGTGGCTTAGTGGTAAAGCGCCCTTCTCATAAACAGGAGATCCTGGGTTGAAATCCCAGCAGTGCCTCTTTGATACAGAGATTATCGCTACATTACTGAATTCAATTAAAAAAACTACCCAAAAAAGTCATTTTGATATGGCAAGTCAAAACAACATTTTACAAAACACTACAGCATTTCTACTTTTCCCTTTAGGGAAGAACACTTCTTGTTTGTGATTGGACAGAGCCAGCCAGAGACGCACTGCTGTGATTGGTGGTTTTTGCTGCCAGTCAAGAAATTGTTGATTGGTCAGCGCCCGACAGCGCAACATGTCCCAAAACATCAGCCTTTAGCTGTTAGCACACAGAGCTCACAGCTCCTCATATCTGTTCAGAAACTGGACAAAAGTTAAACATGAACAAACCACAGACTGTCTATGTCATGGTGAATACAGTCGCTGCTTTATTTCTGTCTGTATGACGTTGTTGTGAGTGTGGACGGAGCAGCTACAGGTTAGTTTATCCTGATCGATCCGATCTCCATTCAGAAAACACGCATTTTAAAAGGTTATTCGCCTGCCGTCTTGTCTGCACACTTGTCAAAGCATTAATTCATGGGTTTTACTAACCGGTATCAATATGTTGTTACTTCGGCATCATTTTGAAACGTGTATTACAATTAAATCACGGTAAAATATGTTCATTTAGTTGTAGTTGGTATCTACCATAGTATTTACATGGATATAAGCCCCGCCCTCTCCAGCGCGTCTTGTTTGAATGACAGGAGTAAACACAGCTGACAGCCGCGGTGAAACCTTAAACTCGAGCGATTAGAGCGATGCAAATATTCGGGGCTTATCTCCATGTAAATGGTAGACTACAAAAAAATGAATGTATTTTACCGTGATTTAATTCTGAAAGAACATTTGTAGAAATAAAGGGAAACAATTGAAGTTACCAAAGTAAGGAGGTAGGGTTAGGACAAAAAGGTGCTGTGGCTTAGTGGTAAAGTGCCTGTCTCGTAAACAGGAGATCCTGGGTTCAAATCCCAGCAGTGCCTCTTTGATACAGAGATCACATTACTGAATGCCATTTACAAGACTACCAAAAAAAGTCAGTTTATTATAGTTCATAATCAGGGTTACTCACCAAAACTGCCAGTGTAAGATCTCAAAAAGGTATAAATATAATGAATTAGCACTCTATGACACATCTTATTACATTCATGACAAATGTTAAGTACAGGAGTGGAAATTCAAGAGTATTGGCTATTGTTTTTGATATTTTTGATATTATTAACATTTTGTGCTCCAGTGGCGCAATCGGTCAGAGCGCGGTACTTATAAGACAGTAACCTGCAGAGTGATGCCGAGGTTGTGAGTTCAAGCCTCACCTGGAGCAGAGATGTTTTAACTTGCATTCAAAGGATATTAGAGGAATTATGCAGACAGAATCAGTTTTCGGTGCTCATTGATTCAGTCACATGGTAATATAACTTTGGTTTACTTTGGATATACTAAATAAATTCAGGAGAGAAAAGGAAAAGAAGACTTTGGAGAGGTGCTGTAGCTTAGTGGTCAAAGCACCTGTCTTGTAAACAGGAGATCCTGGGTCCAAATCCTAGCAGTGCCTCTTTGTTACAGAAAATATCTCTTGAAATCTGTGCTACATTCACCTCAGAAGTAAGGGTTTCAGTTTGGGCGTAGAAACGGCCATTCCCAATGTGATCGATGAACCCTCGCAGATTATCTGATGTCATCTGGTAAATATCTGCAAGTGCAAGATCTCAAAAGTATAAATACAATGAGACAGCACTTTGTGACACATCCTATTACCTTGATGATGAATGTTAAATGGATTTGGGACTTTTTATATTATATATATTATTTGCAGCCTGATAATACATTTTTGTGGAAGAATGAAAGGAAACAGCTGAGCCCATAACTGAGAAGAACAAAATCTGAAGGTGGTGCTGTGGCTTAACGGTAAAGCGCCTGTCTAGTAAACAGGAGATCCTGGGTTCAACTCCCAGCAGCGCCTCTTTGTTACAGAGAGCATCTTTTAAGATAAAGCTCTCATCGTTACCACGTTCTATTACATTCAACAGTAAACGTTTGGTATAATTTGTACTTCAAAATGGCTTAGATTAAGGTTTAAAGTTGACTGTTATCCAGTCAAACCAATGGTTTGGATTCATTTGTGTGTATAAACAAGATTTTTAAATCTATATTTATCTGATGCCCACTGGTAAATGTCTATATCAAGAACGGTATTTGAGAAAATCATAATTTATAGAGATTGGGTGTTCCTAAAAGCACCCATTTCACTTTTTGCTGTCAAATGAAAGCCTAAACGAAAGACTCTCTAGTGTAGAGCATAGGAAAAGATTTGGTTATAACAACAGATACATTTAGAAAATTCAAGAGTAATGGCTATTGTTTTTGATATTATTGTCATTTTGTGCTCCAGTGGCGCAATCGGTCAGCGTGCGGTACTTATAAGACAGTAACCTGCGGAGTGATGCCGAGGTTGTGAGTTCAAGCCTCACCTGGAGCAGAGAAATGGTAATGTGCCACTTCCTGGAGAGAAGCCGACAGTAATACTTTTCTGTGCTCATTGATTCAGTCACATGGTAATATTCCCTTGCTTTTACTTAGGTCATACTATATACATTCAGGATGTGTGGCTTAGTGGTAAAGTGCCTGTCTCATAAACAGGAGATCCTGGGTTCAAATCCCAGCAGTGCCTCTTTGATACAGAGATTATCTCTACATTACTGAATTCAATTAAAAAAACTACCCAAACAAAGTCAGTTTGATATGGTTTATACGATGGCCCTGAAGTGCAAGTTAAAACAACATTTTACAAAACACTACAGCATTTCAACTTTTCCCTTTAGGGAAGAACACTTCTTGTTTGTGATTGGACAGATTCAGCCAGAGAAGCACTGCTGTGATTGGTGGTTTTTGCTGCCAGTCAAGAAATTGTTGATTGGTCAGCGCCCGACAGCGCAACATGTCCCAAAACATCAGCCTTTAGCTGTTAGCACACAGAGCTCACAGCTCCTCATATCTGTTCAGAAACTGGACAAAAGTTAAACATGAACAAACCACAGACTGTCTATGTCATGGTGAATATAGTCGCTGCTTTATTTCTGTCTGTATGACGTTGTTGTGAGTGTGGACGGAGCAGCTACAGTTTAGTTTATCCTGATCGATCCGATCTCCATTCAGAAAACACGCATTTTAAAAGGTTCTTCGCCTGCCGTCTGTCTGCACACTTGTCAAAGCATTAATTCATGGTTTTTACTAACTGGTATCAGTATGTTGTTACTTCGGCATCATTTTGAAACGTGTATTACAATTAAATCACGGTGAAATATGTTAATTTTGTTGTAGTTGGTATCTACCATAGTATTTACATGGATATAAGCCCCGCCCTCTCCAGCGCATCTTGTTTGAATGACAGGAGTAAACACAGCTGACAGCCGCGGTGAAACCTTAAACTCGATTGATTAGAGCGATGCAAATATTCGGGGCTTATCTCCATGTAAATGGTAGACTACAACAAAATGAACATATTTTACCGTGATTTAATTCTGAAAGAACATTTGTAGAAATAAAGGGAAACAATTGAAGTTAAGAAGGTAAGGAGGTAGAGTTAGGACAAAAAGGTGCTGTGGCTTATTGGTAAAGCGCCTGTCTCGTAAACAGGAGATCCTGGGTTCAAATCCCAGCAGTGCCTCTTTGATACAGAGATTTTCTCTACATTACTGAATGCAATTTACAATACCACCCAAAAAAGGTTAGTTTCACATCCCACCACAGTCCACACAAGCACATCCAACATTGAGCAGGTAAAAGTGCACTCTGGATCATTCTTTCAAACAAAGTTTCTTTATATTCAGAGTTATTCACCTAAACTCATCGTGTGGCTCTGCAGGCTTTAAAAAGTGAGTAAAATCAACTTCCTTTTAACAAAAAACTTTTGCAAAGGAGGCGCTGTAGCTTAGCGGTCAAAGCGCCTGTCTTGTAAACAGGAGATCCTGGGTCCAAATCCCAGCAGTGCCTCTATGTTACAGAAAATATCTCTTGAAATCTGTGCTACATTCACCTCAGAAGTAAGGGTTTTAGTTTGGGCGTAGAAATGGCCATTCCCAATGTGATCGATGAACCCTTGCAGATTATCTGATGTCACCTGGTAAATATCTGCGAGTGCAAGATCTCAAAAGTATAAATACAATGAGACAGCACTTTGTGACACATCCTATTACCTTGATGACGAATTTTAAATACAGTAGTGGATTTGGGACTTTTTATATTATATATATTATTTGCAGCCTGATTTTTTGTGGAAGAATGAAAGGAAAGTGGCGCAATCGGTCAGCGAGCGGTACTTATAAGACTGTAACCTGCAGAGTGATGCCGAGGTTGTGAGTTCAAGCCTCACCTGGAGCAGAGAAATGGTAACCTGCCGCTTCTTGGAGTGAAGCCGACAGTAACACTTTTCTGTGCTCATTGATTCAGTCACATGGTAATATTCCTATACACTTATAGTATCTTCTTGATTTTTTATATTCTATATTTCTATCATTGACCTTCTACTTTCCCCCTATGAAAGTATGTACTCTTAATATTTTTTTCATCAAATACAACACATAAAAACAATAATTCAATAACGTGCTTTAACCACTAGGCGGTACACACAAGGTACACACAGCCATAATAACTTTTTATTATTAGTGTAGGACACTTATGTATGTATAACATCTGAAGATGTTCATGTTTTCACATAATTTTTACAGCATATTGCTATATTATTTCAGACTCAGTATTTACATTCTTATATTCAAATAAAATCAGTAATATCTTTAAAAACTACAAGTCCTTTCATATCAGCTGTGCACCGTTATGGTGTAAATATAACCTATCTACGAATTAGATCAAATATAAAAGTCAGCCGAATTAGTGTTGATACTGCAAGGAGACTTATTGTGTGAAGAGAAATTGAAGATGTTGTTTAATTGCTGATATATTTATGATCCACGTCACGTGTTCAGTTTCGGCGGCATTTCTTCCAGTTTGTCCAAAGGTCTTCTAATCAGGGCTCTATAAATAGAGAACTACGGCAGATGTGTAATAATTTATGCAGCCGAACCGTGTATTACAATGCCGTTATGTGATGACTTTCAAAGAGAAAAGCAAGAACACTCGGAATAAAGTATTATTTTCTTATTTTTTTTAAATGTTTTTCGGATTTCATATTGCATAAACACCATATCCCAATGTGCATTGCGGCTAAAACATTCAATCACCGAGCTTAAACCATAGCTGAGGATCTTGGGTAATCAGTTCAGTGGCTGTGTATCGCAATGATGCTCGAAATGTCCCATATAGGCCTACGTCTGTTTCCGGTTATTTTTATTTTGAGATTATGGAATTAAAGGTGGGGTAGGTACTTTTGGAGAAACCAGCTCGAGTGCGCTAGAATTTGAAAATACACAGCCGGAAAAAATCTGCCACCTCCTTACAGAGCCCCTCCTCCAACACACACGAACGCGCACATGACCAATGAGGGCACGAGATAAGTTTGTGCAGAGATGGAAGGCTGACAGGCAGGTAGGCCATCCAGTTATTTTAGCCGGGCCGGCTCAGATGATTGGTCGTGCTTTTTACAGCGCCACGGCTTCCACAGATGACATATTTTTATGGATTTTTTGTCAAAGCACTTAAGATATTCATTGCTATCGGGATGTTAAGAGCATTCCATGGAATATAACAAAAAGTGTATCTCGAGCCGGTTTCTCAAACTTACCTACCCCACCTTTAAACAAATAAATAAAAACAAGGATAATTGTGTGTTATTGTTGAGTAAATAACAGTGTGTTATTTAGAAAAAAATAACAAATTAGAATGAAAAAACGATAAAAAAAAATACAGATTTCAGTATTCTGAGGCTCTGAGCCCATTTCTTTTCCTCACAGACGGCAAAAAAAGTCCGACATTATACGATTTAAAATAAAAACAATAATCGTGGCTTGATATTGAGTAAGAAGATGTTTATATGAACCCCACAGCTTCCGGTCTTCCAAGACCCGAACGGACAAAAAGACGTGTTGCAGGCACGAAACATACTACCAATAGAAATACATTGCTTTTAGAATCGTTCTGTGTGACACGCAAAAAAGGGGAAAATCGTGTTGCTGAACACGAATCAATAGATTAAATGTCGTGACTACAACACGAAATGCCGTGAGACTGGGTTGTGTATGCTTATGTTGTTAAAACGTTGTAATCATAAACATTAACAAGAGTGCCAGACTTGCCGTCAGTGTTTTCCCAGTGTTCCTTGAATCTGTCCCAGTATCTGAGCTGTGGATCTCGGCCTCATTATCTGATCAGTGGCCCTTTTCCATGAGCACCAGCCTGCTACATCTCTCTGGGATGTTGTGGAAAGTTTCCGTTCTGTGGGAACGGAAAAATCCAGTCTGCTCTGTCCCTGTCGAGCAGGATGATGATGATTGGTGTGCGGATACCCTACTTTTAGACATGGGAAGATTTAGTAAATATATTACATCATTCTTTAAAAAAATGGTATACCTGTGCCATTAGACTTTAATTCAACGGGCCCAAACAAAAATAGCAAAGCTTTCAACACTGCAGTCACATTAGGGCTGAGGACCCTTTCCACAAAATGACAACAAAGGACACACAAGGCTTGAGCAGGTAAGAGATATGTTTCTTCCTGAAGGTATATACTGTTACCTTAAAAAGATCATCAATAATACTTACAGTATTTAATTGCAGTACAATTACTTTGACAGTCTAGATCAAAATATAATCAGAAACTATCACAATGTATTATTGAACATTAAGCTTGTCGGCTCTATATATAGTAGCTACATTTAGCCTTATCGAAGGTACAATAGTCTGAAATGGACACTTTTTCTCTTTTGGTACATTGTGTTTGTACAACTTTTAATGCTACTTTGTCTTAATTAATATACCTGAATACTTCCTGCGCCACTGACTAATAGTTCTTGATTTAAATATTAAGGAACACGCCACTGCTGTATGTTTCATTATGACAGTACGATTTGAAATTCAGACAGCAATGACTTTCAAACACCAGCTCTATTTAAAGGGGACCTATCATGCAAAATGCACTTTTTGATGTCTTTTATACATAAAGATGTGTCCCCGGTGTGTCAGGGAACTCACGCAGCATCAGAAAATAAAACCCTCTCTCTTTTCCTCCGTACCCAAATCTCTAAAAACGGGGGAACAACGGAGCTGATCCAGATTTGCGTCCGATATGACATAATATCTGAAATGTGGACCCACGGCACTATCAGAAACGTTGCTATCAGAAACAATGCCCGACTGTTTTGGACGTAATATGGTCGGTGTTTACATTAGCATCGCTAACACTCAGAGCTAACCTGTACTGGAGAGCATGTGTGTGAAGAAGCAGGAAATAAAAAGGAACTCACCTTGTGGTATAACCGGCAAGAGAGAAAGCCTTTGAGCTCCATACTGTTTCAGAAATAATCCTTGATAATCCATGATATGGCGTTTCATCACGGCAGTATTTAGTTTAGACAGTAGCTGCCGGGTCCCGCATGAGCTCAGCCCCCTCCTTTTTTATTATTTATCAATTTTTCTTTTTTTAAAGCTTTATACCCAAAATCAGCACTTTTGAAACAGGAAGTGAAATAGAGGGATATGAGGCGTGGCTAGAATGGGTGATCTGTTTGGTATTTTGAGCACAACACTTCATAGACATGTTTTTTATATATTTGTATATATCTGAGACCTATGCTATTGCCTAAAAATAGCATGATATGTCCACTTTAAATTGCACAGGAAACCAGGGCCAGTTGCAGTCCTGTTTTCTGGGGACTGAAATTATGGATCTTTCTGGGACGCTGAGTCATTTTATTCTGTTCGAGTCATGAACAACGACTAATAATAGCTGGTGTTGTTTTATCTCAAAATAGGGCCAACAGATTCTGACAGAAAACTGTATGATTCAAATAGTTTGAGATGAAAAACATTTGCTGGATGTTTTTATTCTGTACTTTTATGGCTTGATCTCTCCTGTTCCTCTTTTCTTCTCATGCTGCATTTTCTGTCTCTGGCTATATTTTATTCTGTCACATAAATCACATCATTTCTCCCTCCTTCTTTTCTAGTCTGCCTCTGTAAATCTGTAACTCTGTTAGTTGCACAGATACAAAATAACCACACTGAACACACAAACTACTCATTCCGACAAATATGTATATTAAAAAAAAGTGTCTTTAATAAATCTGCCAACATTTATAGCTCAACATGATATTAAGCTGATCTTTGTTGCTGGTATTTGAAGTTGTTCTACTTTTAATATGTAATATGGGTATTAAACAGTTGCTATGAGAGGTATTAAGATAAAAACAGATATCCTCTACTCCTTACTTTGAGCTAGTCTCAGAATTGTTTCCTGACGATTTCATTAGTCCTACTAACAACTCAAACCACAAATATATATGATTTTCATCCTTATTACCTGGACAATTAAAGTGGACTCAAATGCAGAGTTTAATATAAATGAATGATGTCATTGCAACTCTATCATCTGCCTACTACACTTGTGCATTTCTCTTTCTCTCTGCTGTGAGCTTCAGATCATGTTAAACCACAGCCTGTCACATCACTACAAAGACAATTTCAGATTAAAAACTAATAATGTTCTCAGTGCCACTTTTATCTCTTGCACTTTCTGCGTCTTCATCACTCCCTTCCTTTATTGTTTCAAACACATCTCACTTTATTTTTAAATCACAAGAGTTGCGAAAGGCAGCATCACAATTTGTATTAAGGCCTACTTAATATGTCTCCAAAACTTTAACCACACTCTAACGTAATTAAACTGGAGTATTGTTGTTTTAGGAAAGTGGATTATCTTACAACCCTATATCTATCCCCCTAACGTGACCATCATAGCATAGACAAGTACCAGGAAAAACGTAAGATCTTCTTTAAAACAAGATATCAATTAAGAGTGACACTATGTTAAGGATCTCCAAACCCAGACACAGCAGCGTGGTGTCATACCAACTATATTCTGTACTGAATAACGTCTTTGTCCTTCTGTGTCCTGCTTTGTCCGGAAGGATCAATGATATTTGCTCTAGTTATGTATTGAAGAGCACACTGACAGCAGCTTCCTCCTCACATACAGCCTCCACTGATCAGAGGAAGAGTGGCTTAGCTCAGAATACACACACAGACTTACACTCACATACACATACACACTCCTGGCTTTTATCAACACACACTGGCTTAATCTTTCTCTACAGATCTCTTACTGTTTCTTGTCTGTAGGGACAAATCAATATTAATGAAGGTCCTCTACCATGTTTGCTTCAGACACACCTCAAAATGAAATGGGTTGTTTCAGTAGCAAAATGTATGCATTGTTTTACCCACTGTGAACAATTGAAACCCCTTATACGCTGAACCAAAACATATTGAGTCTGTCTGCTGTGTTTGAGTTATACACCATGGTTTAAAGTGTAGCTATAGTTGGTTTGACCCTTTTTCAGACCAGCTCACCTTCAGCTGGAGCCAGGCTCGGACTACAAGAGTTTTGAATCGATTTATTTGTATACTTTTTATTCTGCAGCTGTGTCTGCATACATGCACATCGTTTATAGCACAAATATTGTTTTCAAAATCCTCATATTAATGAGGAAGTGACCAATCTAATTTGTTTGATTAGAACTGGTAAAACAGACCTTATTACTCGCTGCTATATAACATGTGCAATATTATTATTATTATTAATAATATGCTAAGATAACGTGCAATTACGTATCTGCCACTACGTTTTATTTTTTGCACTACTAAATACTGGTAATAATAATAATTACATTAATTATGTGTCTGTCTATGTTCCATGTTTTCTGTAGATATTGAGTTGCTCTTTTTACTGCACTTTTAGTGTACAGTTTTACTGTTATGCTGCTGTGTTTATTGTATTTTGTAACTCTGGCACAACAATTTCCTTCGGGATAAATAAAGTCTTATCTTATCTCTTATCTTATTAAAATGATCACAATACGACCAAAAGTGAACTATCTACTTTTACGTTTCTACGTTTGGAATTTCTTTTTGCTACAGAGAAAATGTAGCTTTATTAAAATGTGCACTTGTCTATAAAAACTTCTAAGTTAAAGTTAAGAATTATTGCATATTTACAATCTCACATTCACAATAACATTATATCCTTGATAGAATGCCCTGGCCGTTGCACTGAATGAGAGCGTACCTTTGGACTGACAGTTTGATCAACCAATCATATATTGATTTGTAGCCAATGGGCGTATTCTTTCAGAGCTTCCCTCGGTTCCAGGTGCTCTAGAAGGCCCGTTAGTTAACTGGCTCGAGACAGAGGATCTAGATGAATGCCACGAAGCAATTCATGCCGTTTTATTGTTTTTAACGTTGAAATGGCAAGTGCAACAGGTGAAGATGAAGTTGTTGCGGAATTGTTGTGAGTACCCTTTTCAAGACGACAATTCAGTGAAAAGACTGCTGTCGTGTGTCAACAATTTCCTTTCAGATGTGAAGAAATGGACTCACTGTGCTTGTGTGTGTAATGTGTCTGATGAACCGCCATCAGAACTGCTGTCTGTGGCCAAAGAGGGGAGAATTGGGTTTCTCTGTAAAGGGAATGTTTGCTTACATTTAAAATACAAAACGCATAAAAATGAGGAAAGTATAAAAGCAGTTCACAGTAACATTTTAAGATTACTCAAAGTTTCAGAGATTTTGTTCTGGAAAGAGATACAGTTGATTCATTTTAGATGAAACTTTTTAATTCTTTAAGCACTATGGACATTGTAATTTAATATGTTTGTCTGATGAACTAACACTTTATTCTCACCACAATGGACACAAATAGGAATAGTACATGTCGAACGGTTTTCAATTTTTTATGCTCTATAATCTTGTTAAAGATCACTCCACTAAAATAACTGCCAACTGATGGAGGAGTCCAATTCCTTGGAGAAGCTCCCAGATGAGCTGAGTGAGGCGGTGAAAGCACTCTCTCTGCTCCTCAGCAGGAAGGAAGAAAGGAAGCCCGACTACTGGAACAGAGTGGCTAGAAAATTGGACAAAGCTTAATTTTTTCGTCTATGTCACAGTGGCCAGTCTGTTTTTAATTCTTATCTATAAAAGAATGGACCAATGCAAACAACGAGGAGTTGGTGTGGTGCAGTGGGTTGTGCGTTGGTGTTCGGATCAGGGGGTTCAAACCCCACCGCAGTCAGCATGTCGTTGTGTCCCTGGGCAAGACACTTCACCCCAAATTGCTCCTGTGGGGATTGCCCACAGTATTGAGTATGTAATTCGCTTTGGATAAAAGCGTCTAACAAGTAAGATGTAATGTAATGTAAACAACTAGGGGTAAATGGGTGGCGGTCCATTTTAAAAACTTGTTTTTCTTATCCCCCATAAAAGTCTGCTTTATCTTAACCAACTTGTATCTCAGCAAGTTTGTCGCTATAGAGAAAATTAGCAAAGTAGATTAGGTACGTCACTTATTCAAAAGCCATTTAATGTTAAATAGGCATATGCCAACCCATATTCCCAGGTAAACCGTCTTCAACACCACAATTATAATAAACTAGAGGCCCAACTTAGAGCTCAGCGCCGCCATGTTGATGCACACTGAGTCAGCATAGAGTTGTATTTGTCTTAACCACAGTTTAAGAACTCATTATTATTTATATAGGCCATAGAGTTCAAAATGACTTGTTCTGGTATATATGGACCCTTAGGGAGAAATCATTAAACATAATTTATTTCTAAATAATTACAGCAAGTCCTGCTACGCACATAACGGGTGCATTATAAATGTTAAAGGTCCCCTATTATACTGTTTTTCTTCAATATATTATAGGTCTATTATATTATATTATTATTATTATATTATTATTATTATTATTATTATTATATTATTATTATATTATTATTATTATTATTATTATATTATAGGTCTATATATATATTATATTATATATATATATATATATATATTATATATATTATATATATTATAGGTATATATTATATATAAAACATGTCTCTGAAGTGTTTGGCTCCAAATACCAAACAGATCATTGCAGCATCCCATAATCCCCTCTGTTTCAGCCCTGTTTCCAAAGTGCTGATTCTCTGTCTGTTACTTTAGATGAAAATAAGGAGCCCCTCCCCACGCCCCTCTGAGAGATATTTGGTTAAAAAGAACTCAATGGTGCTCTAGGAGGAGATTCAGGTGATAAGGTGGGGGGGGTTACCTTGGTTGGTGATTGGCTAATGGTTACACAAGCCAAAACATCGTTATGACATCATAAGGGGGCCAAAATGTGATCAGCTCATTTTCAGACAGGTTTTTAATATAAATGGATCAGGACAAAAAGAGAGAGAATCTTTTTTCCTGAAACTTTCAGAGTCTCTTTACACAGAGGGGACACATGTTGATGTAGAAGAGACATGAAGAAGTGGATTTTGCATAATAGGTGACCTTTAACTCAAGATGGGCAGACATGTGCTTCAACGTTCATATTTTACCGATCAATCCAACAGCCATGGTGTAAGTGTACAGAGCTGTATTGTAAAGTTCTACCAAATGTTCATATAAATCATGAAATACATTTAGAACTGTAAAATGTAGCTTCTTATATATTCATATATTTATGCTCTGTAGAAATTAAATCCAGTGCATTATACTAAGCATGTATAATATAATTTAACTGTTCATTATCTGAAGACCTCTATAATGTGTCTGTCTTTAGTAATTTCATGTTAGCTTTTTGTGTTATCAACATTAATATGTGCATTTAAGCTAATTTATGTATTTACATAATTCAATTAAAGTCCTGTAATTGGGTTCTAGAACATGTAAGACTTCAATACTATTCAAATAAAATTAAAATAATTCAAACTTTGTTCGCCTGTGTTCACCCTGATTTTAAGAAAGTCAAAATCTTTCGACTTTTAAACCCTCCCTTTGTGGTGTTGTTGGGTATGCTTTGTTCCCTGGAATGAATGCCTCTTAAAGGGTTTCCATTCAATAGTAAATAAATATTGAGCCACTCTCCACCACGCACGCAAATAACTCTAGCCTCAAGCTCGGCATTTTGGCAGTTGAAATCTCAGTTTTGGCTTTGGCCATCTTTGAAAACATTAGTCACATAAGTGAGCTAAGTTCAACTGAACCTTTTAAGAAGAAATTTGTGGGCAAAAAAACCACAATCTTAAACAAAGTAATAAGTGAACAACACAGACATCAACCAGACTGCAAAACACTGTGGCAGTGCCTGAAAATCACAAGTTACAGTATCTACGCCCTCAGGCATTATGCTACTTTCTTGTCTATTTGGCTCTAAATGGGACCATCATGTATTATCTATTTTGTGCTGCAGAGAGAATTGTACCTCAAGAGGTGATAGTGAGTCATTGTTGTGTTCAGTCTAATCTCTGTCCAACATGAGAGAACAGAGAGGAAGCGCTGGCCAAGGGTTTGTCAAAACATGTTCGTTGGTAGTGGTCAAATCAGGTCTTATGTCTTCTATGAAAATGTCAAAGGGTTAAAGAGAGATGAGGTGAGACTTCAACAGGACTTAGGAAAAGACAACCGTGGTGCTAAGAATCCAACTGCACTTATATTGGGCGTAGTTATGATGACGCGCATGCAGATGTTATTGATGTGCATCTTCTGTGGAAAACCTACAATTTTCCGTACAGTGCACTACTAAAGGCTCATCAAGATACTTCACCCTGTGCTTTCTTGTGATGGTAACTTACATTTAGTGAAATAAAGCTCCTCTGTCTCTCAAGAGCTTCTGTCTCAGAAACCAGAAATCCTTTGTTTGTCCCACAGCGGGCCAGTATATATTGAAACAGCACGTGGACAGTACAGACAGTCAAAATGGAGAGCGGCCTGAAGTCTGACTGATTTCATGTATTTTAACCAAGTTTATTATTAAGATGGTTTAGATTGAAACAAGTGTGTTATTATTTATGTGTGTGTGTGTGTGTGTGTGTGTGTGTGTGTGTGTGTGTGTCTCTCCAGTGTGACGAAGAGAGAAGATGAGTGATTTAAAAGATGAGGAAGAGGACACATCTTCAGTCTCCAGCTGTCTGTCTCTGAAGAGTGACCGGTCTATGACTCCACCTCCAACCTTCAGTAATGAACCTGGACCCTCAGACACAAAGTAAGAGTCTGTTTCTACTGTAAACTGACCTGAAGACGATTCTGTTTTTTTGGTATCTGATAATCTAAACTGTTTAATGAAACCCAGTAGAGTACATTAACAAAGTTGAATTCTTGCTCCTTGTCATCATTAGCAATAGTAAAAGACCTACTAGTGAAATCATCCTCACACTGTACATGTTGGACTTTGTGTTAAATTAAGCTAATAAAATACAAATATGTAAAACGTTTCACACTCAAATTAATTTTAACAACAGAAACCCACAATCACGACTCAAAAACTCTAAAAATCTTTAATAAGGTGAACAGTCATAGATCAAAATCTGCTCTTTAAAGAAACTAATGATGTTTAAATCATGTGTTGTTTCCACAGACAGAGAGCAGAGTCTCCAGTCCCCAGCTGTCTGTCTCTGAAGAGTGACCGGTCTAAACACTGGCCTATATCCTTCAGTAATGAACCTGGACCCTCAGACACAGAGTAAGAGTTTCTACTCTAACCTGACCTGAAGACGATTCAGTTTTTAGTGCATTAACAAAGTTGAACTCTTGCTCCTTGTCATCATCAGCAATAGTCAAGTCTCCTCTGATTTTGGTGCAGTTTCCCCACTTGAAAGGGACTTGAGGCTTCTACTGACTTTGAACAGGATTCCACTCCAAAGACACAGCTCTACTTTTCAGTCTTTTATTTCAGCAGTTTACTTAAACAGAAGTCCATTTACTTGCTGAATGGGTCATTTAGTGTCGGGGGAAAACCTTTGGAAACAAGAGAGATGCATTTAGACAACTTGCAAGTTATTAAAATAAACAAAGCATGCAAACAATACACTGACACTGCTGCCTTAATTATGATTATTTTACAAATAAACTGGGCAGACTAAGCACAGAAATATTCATTTTAAACATCAATTCTCTAAACCCAAGCTCTTTTTAAAATCTCTGCAGATTTAATTAACTGGATTTTATTAGAAATGTTTTTAACAAATCAAATGAATTTTATTTAAACAAGAAAGATTCTTTACTGTTTTAACAGAAGTATTCAACAAATTAAACAAGACTTTACTAGCAATGTTTTTAATAAATCAGATAAATTCTTTATAACAAGAAAGATTATTTCCTCTTTTTTAGCAGGAATATTCAGTGAACTAAATTAACAGGATTTTATTAGAAAGGTTTTTAGTAAATCGAAATGAATACTTAACAATAAATATTTTATTGTTTTTATTTATTTATTGTTCTTAAATTCAATGTATTTAACCTCCTAAAATCGTATTTCCTTTTAACACCTATCAGAGTAGGCTAATTGCAGGATGTTAAATTAAATAGGTCCTTCTTTTACCTATCCTTTTAACAATAACTAACAGAGAGTCTAAGCTCAGAATGTTCTGCAAAATTAGCGCACCAAATTGATACTTAATATAAAAACAATGACGCGCAGAGTTATAAAAGGACACGTGGCACACACGCAAACAATTGACCAGAACATAAAACATCTTAGCGCACCGTGGCTCTGCGGACCTCTCACACAACACTATGGAGCTGAGTGTGTTACCGGCTGCCTGTCCTGACTTGGTAGAATGCCTCCCGTCTGCACGCTTCAGTGTGTTACCGGCTGCCTGTCCTGACTTGGTAGAACGCCTCCGGGTCTGCACGCTTCAGTGTGTCACCGGCTGCCTGTCCTGACTTGGTAGAATGCCTCCCGTCCTCATTGCAATATGCAATTATATTATCATTGTATTTGTGGTATAAAATGGTTTTAAATAGCAATTTATGTTGATAAATACTGATCTAAATATATCATCCAAAACATTATGTAACTACTTGGGCATGTTTATGATATGTCTTTTTAAGATGTTTATTAATAATAGTAACAACCTGGTGAGCTGGTTGTGTTTAGCATTAGCAGATATAACAGAGTTTAAGAGATTACATGTAGAGTCAATGCAAAGACCCAGATCCGTGCCTGGCAACACAAAGGAAGTGAAGATGGGAAATTCATATCACCTGCGTATTCGTGCAGCGTGACACATTTCAACTTGAGTGTAAAGTTTGTGACGCTCTGTTACAAAAACGTGTCAGTGTTGAGATTGTGCTCCTGTGGTCTCTGACGGTCTGAGGGGAATCAGAGAGGAGGACAGAGCTCTACAGCAGCTCATATTAAATCATGGTTATTAATGTACCTGTTTAAACCAGAGACTGTCTATGGTACTAACAATAGAGTCACTGCTGTACTTATGACTACATGAAGTCATTCTGAGTGCTGATGGAGCAGCTAATGTTAGCCTAGCTTTAATCAAACCCATCTCATTCAGAAAACAAACATTTTTAAATGTTATGCTCGTTGTGTTGGAGACAGACCTGACAAAGCATGAACTCAGGCTTTTACAAATCAGTATCATTCTGTTGTTCTTTAGGCATCCTTTCCATGTGTTTATTGCTATGAATTCACAGCAGATTCTATGTAAGTTGGGTTTATAAAGCACCAGGTTAACACAGCTGTGTGTGTTAGTAGATCCAGTGAACTTGTGCTCCTCTGGGGGATGACATGAATCCAGACAGGATGCTCTTTGGTTTTATGATAATGTGAATTGTAAGCTATCTACCTGATCACAAAGGTATATTGTATAGAACTTTTTTAAATATCAAACTAGAATTTGCCCCCTTGTTGAACCTTTGGTGATAATCAGCTCCCCTAAAGTGCTATAAAGGATGTGTTCATCTCCACAGAGGGAAGAGGAAGAGTGGTGTTCCTGTGGAGGAGCAGCTGTCCAGCTGTGCTCTGTGTCAGGACGTCCTGAAGGATCCAGTCTCTACCAGCTGTGGACACTGGTTCTGCAGACAGTGCATCACCTCATACTGGGAGCAGCAACCTCCATCAGGAGACCCTCCTGTCCCCAGTGTGGAGAAAGATCCAGAACCAGAGCTGGACTGCAGACAGCCAGTCAGACCAGCTCTGTACGAGGTAAGAGGCCGAACTCATGCAGCGTTTTATTCCTCCTCCTGGTTCATTTGTCTTGATTAGGTATACTGTTGTAGAGCATAGACATTAAGCTGTTTGCAAAACATTTAAACTCAGTCTATTTTTATTAGTTTTATTGTTAGATTCTCAAAAGCATTTTCTGATTCTCTCCTGTTTCCTTCTCTTTCAGCAGATAGTGGTCTGCAGGAGGTTTTAGATGAACATAGGCTCAGTCTGAGGAGGAGATGTGAACGTGTGACTGAAGGAACTGATCAAAGTGAAACCCTCCTCAACAGGATCTTCACTGAGCTCTCATCACACAAGGCCAGAGTGAAGAGGTTAATACCCAACATGAGGTGAGGCAGCTGGAGACAGCTTCAAGAAGAGACCCTCCATGAAGTCCAATCAAGTGCCAGGACATCTTTAAATGCCTTACCTGACCAACAGACTCTCATCAGAGCGGTCCTGACCAACGGAGTCGCTGGAGTTGGAAAAACCTTCTCAGTGCAGAAGTTCACTCTGGACTGGGCCGAGGGTTTGGAAAACCAAGATGTCAGTCTGGTGATCCCGCTCTCCTTCAGGGAGCTGAACCTGATCAAAGGTGAGCAGTACAGTCTTCTCAGGCTGCTCCATGTTTTCCATCCAACCTTACAGAAGGTCACAGCAGAGCAGCTGGCTGTCTGTAAAGTGCTGCTCATCTTTGACGGCCTGGATGAAAGCAGACTTTCTCTGGATTTCAGAAACAATGAGGTTGTGTCTGATGTCTCACAGCAGTCCTCAGTCAACGTGCTGCTGACAAACCTCATCAGGGGGAAGCTGCTTCCCTCGGCTCTCGTCTGGATAACTTCCAGACCTGCAGCGGCCAATCAGATCCCTCCTGAGTGTGTGGACAGGGTAACAGAAGTACGAGGCTTCACTGACGCCCAGAAGGAGGTGTACTTCAGGAGGAGATCGAGTGATGAAGACCTGTCCAGCAGAATCATCTCTCACATCAGCTCCAGGAGCCTCCACATCATGTGTCTGATCCCAGTCTTCTGCTGGATTACTGCTGCAGTTCTGGACCACATGTTGACTACAGACCAGAGAGGAGAGCTGCCCCAGACCCTCACTGACATGTACTCACACTTCCTGCTGGTCCAGACAAAGAGAAAGAAGCAGAAGTATGAAGAGGGACATGAGACGAGTCCACAGCAGCTGACGGAGGCTGACAGGGAGGTTCTTCTGAAGCTGGGGAGGCTGGCGTTTGAACATCTGGAGAAAGGAGACATCATGTTCTACCAAGAAGACCTGGAGCGCTGTGGCCTTGATGTCACCGAGGCCTTGGTGCACTCAGGAGTTTGTACTGAGATCTTCAAAAGAGAGAGTGATCTTCAAGAAAACAGTCTACTGCTTTGTTCATCTGAGCATTCAGGAGTTTCTGGCTGCAGTCTACATGTTTCACTGTTACACCAACAGGAACACAGAGGTACTGAAGGACTTCCTGCAGAGAGACTGGCCCTATGAGAACAGTACAAACAGTGATCAGGATTACCTATCCCTGGATGTCTTCCTAAAGGGAGCCATGGAGAAATCCCTCAGTAGTAAAAATGGCCACCTGGACCTGTTTGTCCGCTTTCTCCACGGCCTCTCTCTGGAGTCCAACCAGAGACTGTTAGGAGGCCTGCTGGGTCGCACAGACAACCGTTCAAAAATCATCCAGAGACTCATCAAAGGCCTGCTGGGTCACAAAGACATCCAGAGAGCCATCAGCAACCTGAAGAAGATGAGCAGTGATGAAATCTCTCCTGACAGGAGCATCAACATCTTCCACTGTCTGACAGAGATGAAGGACCACTCAGTACATCAGCAGATCACAGAGTTCCTGAAGTCAGAGAACAGATCAGAGAAGAAACTCTCTGAGATCCACTGCTCTGCTCTGTCCTACATGCTGCAGATGTCAGAGGAGGTTCTGGATGAGATGGACCTGGATCAGTACAAAACATCAGAGGAGGGACGACGGAGACTGATTCCAGCTGTGAGGAACTGCAGGAAGGCTGTGTAAGTCCAGATGTGATTAACTTTATAAACTAATGTGGATCAGGAGTTCAATTATTCAAATAAACACTATAACATTTCTGCTGTTAAAATACTGAGAGCAAAATAAACCAACACTGTTCTTCTATTTATTTATAATAATAGTTAAAGGAGAGGTGTCATGCTTTTCTGGTTATTACCCGTCCCCTTGTGTGTTATGTAGGTTTTTATGCATGTAAACAGTCTGCAGAGTCACAAACCCTCAAAGTGCACCCTGTAGCGAGTAAAACTCTAACATAGAAAATTCCTCCCCAAAACGCCTCGTTGGAGATTTCTCAGTTTCTTTCTTTGCTCCACGGATTGGTCTGTTTGGTTCCGGGTACGAGCTGACGTCAGCTCGTACCCGGAACCAAATGGACCAATCCGTGGAGCCGATACGTTACGTCCGCGGAGCCTTTACGTTAAGCCTCTGCTGATTGGTCCAAATTGACCAATCCACGGACTTCCTCACACACACACTCAGTGCAGGCAGCTCTGCTGATTTCTCATCCCTGGCTGCAGGCTGATAACAGACAGTTGGGATCGCGGCGAAATTCTCTCTGCAGACCCATTCTCACAGCGTTTATCAACCTTTTTCTTACTCAATATCAAACCACACTTATTGTTTTTACTTCGGCTGTGAGTTTGTGTGTGCTCAGGATGAGTTTGGCTGTGTTTCGCTGTGTATCGCTAAACAAGGAAACCACACCTCCACAGAGCTCAGCGCGATTCACAACGTCCCGACCAATCAGAGCACACTGTGCTCACAGGGAGGGGGGAGCAAGAGCTGCAACGAGCCGTTTAGTGGAGAGAGTGAATACTGCTGAATAAACATACTTTACAGAGATGCTGTATGCGAAACCAATGTGAGTTTGGAAAAATGCACAGTATAAATCTATTTTAGTATACCTCAACAATGGAATTATGATCAGTGGAAATGGCCATGACATGGGCCCTTTAATTGAACCGTTCCTCTCTTCATATTGAGTGATGGAGGCGACATGTCAAACACATGAAGGACTTTAGAGGTTTCTCAGCATGTGATCACACCACACAGCAGGACTCACAGTTATCAGAGAAAGCTGTTATTATTACTTTCTAGTAGTTTCTTTATCATTAAACAGACACGTTGTCTCTGGGTGTTGTCTACAGTAAGGACTGTTACATGTCTGATATGTGTAATGTGTATTTGTAAAGCGCTTTGAGCACCTGGAAAAGCACTATAATAAAAATTTAATGAATTATTATTATTATTAAACATTCATTATTCACATCCAAATATTAATTAACATTTAAATGTACATCTCTAATATTGTCAAGTGATTTATTTAAAGGTCACCTATTGTGCAAAACCCACTTCCTCACGTCTCTTCTACATCAACATGTGTCCCCACTTCTTCATGTCTCTTCTACATCAACATGTGTCCCCACTTCTTCATGTCTCTTCTACATCAACATGTGTCCCCACTTCTCCATGTCTCTTCTACATCAACATGTGTCCCCTCTTCTCCATGTCTCTTCTACATCAACATGTGTCCCCTCTTCCTCATGTCTCTTCTACATCAACATGTGTCCCCTCTTCTTCATGTCTCTTCTACATCAACATGTGTCCCCTCTTCTTCATGTCTCTTCTACGTCAACATGTGTCCCCTCTTCTTCATGTCTCTTCTACATCAACATGTGTCCCCTCTTCTTCATGTCTCTTCTACATCAACATGTGTCCCCTCTTCTTCATGTCTCTTCTACATAAACATGTGTCCCCTCTTCTTCATGTCTCCTCTACATCAACATGTGTCCCCTCTTCTTCATGTCTCTTCTACATCAACATGTGTCCCCTCTTCTTCATGTCTCTTCTACATCAACATGTGTCCCCTCTTCTTCATGTCTCTTCTACATAAACATGTGTCCCCTCTTCTTCATGTCTCCTCTACATCAACATGTGTCCCCTCTTCTTCATGTCTCTTCTACATCAACATGTGTCCCCTCTTCTTCATGTCTCTTCTACATCAACATGTGTCCCCTCTTCTTCTTGTCTCTTCTACATCAACATGTGTCCCCTCTTCTCCATGTCTCTTCTACATCAACATGTGTCCCCTCTGTGTAAAGAGACTCTGAAAGTTTCAGGAACAAAGATTCTCTCTCTTTTTGTCCTGATACATTTCTATAAAAACCTGTCTGAGAATGAGCTGATCAGATTTTGGCCACTTTGTGATGTCATAACGATGTTTTGGCTTGTGTAACCATTAGCCAATCAGCAACCAAGGTAACCCCCCACCCACCTTATCACCTGAATCTCCTCCTAGAGCACCATTGAGTTCTTTCTAACCAAATCTCTCTCAGAGGGGCGTGGGGAGGGGCTCCTTATTTTCATCTAAAGTAACAGACAGAGAATCAGCACTTTGGAAACAGGGCTGAAACAGAGGGGATTATGGGATGCTGCAATGATCTGTTTGGTGTTTCAGCCAATCAGAGACAGGCTCTGGATATATCTTAGACCTGTAATATATTGATGAAGAACAGTATAATAGGGGACCTTTAAATTTCTGTTTCTTTTGGTAACAGTCAGTGACAGCAGGAGCACAGACATGTGATCAGATCACACTGACAACACATTAAACTCTATTATCATATATTATGATATATTATATAAAATGGCAAAACAGCAAATCTCAATCAGAACATATGTCAAATATGTTTTCATCAAATGCTTCAAGTTAATATGTTTCCTCTAGTTTTAACGCATGTTTTAATATATGTGTTATTATAGACTTACTAACTGTGGACTCTCAGAGACTCACTGTGAAGTCGTGGCCTCAGCTCTGAAGTCTGACCCCTCCCATCTGAGAGATCTGGACCTGACTTACAACACTCTGAAGGATTCAGGAGTGGAGCTGCTGAGTTCTGGACTAAAGAGTCCAAACTGCAGACTGGAGGCTCTCAGGTCAGTTCACTGACTGCAGTTCATACAGATCTGTTTGTGTTTATGATTTTCTGGATTTGAACAAATACATTTTAATTGTTATTTCTTCCATTTCTCTAATGACTGCATATTGATCAGATTAACAAAGAGAAGGTGAATGTGTGAGGGAGAGTGTTTGAGCTTCCACAGACTCACTCTGTGCTCCATGAGTCAGTGGAGATGCTGTCAGTACTGATGAGCTGTGAGGGAGATGAAGGAGTTGTTAAACATCTGATCAAAGTTAGAGTTCCAGATTATCAGTGGATTGTTTCTACGTCATCTCTGACATTAAAACCCTGTTTAACTCTGATCAGATTATTAAACCTGGAGTTATTTCAAAGAGGAACATTGTTTTTCTAAAGTTACATCATGTTTTCTTTATTCAGACTGAGGAACTGTTTACATTCTGACATAGAAATGTTTATGTTCCCAATCATTTAGACGTGTTTTCACAGATAATAAACAGAAGGCTGATATAATGATGATCCTCAATAACAGAATGACGGTCACTGTTATTCAGGGAAAGATCATTGATTAGGACGCAGTAATGATGAGCTGCACATTTCAGACCTGAACATCTGATTGGATTAAAACTGATTTTTATCCTCATCATGTTTTCTTTATTCAGACTGAGGAACTGCAGTTTTTCAGAGATCAGCTGTTCTGCTCTGGCCTCAGCTCTGAAGTCCAACATCCATCTGAGAGTTCTGGATCTGAGTGACAACGCTCTGCAGGATTCAGGAGTGGAGCTGCTGAGAGATCTTCTGGAGAGTCCAGACTGGAGACTCTCAGGTCAGTTCACTGACTCTCTGTTACTGCTGGAGATCTCACATGTTTCATTAGTTATTCAACTTATTCCTGTACATATATATAACATCCATATCAAATGTGTATTTCTCTAAATGTAGTCTGCAGTCATAACAGTTGATTGTTTCCTAAAGAAACTATTATTCTTCCACTGTTAGTTGTTAAAGTAAATGTATGTTTTCTTTAGTAGATGGTCTGAATAAAGAAGGTCCTCTGAACTAATATTAGTTTTACATAAAGTTTACTTTCTGACATAGAAATGTTTATGTTCCCAATAGGGCTTCACGATCTGGTGAAAAAGTCATATTGAGATTATTGTGGACAATATTGCGATTTGTGATTGAATGAACAAAGTGTAATATGTACTTGGTCAGGGAAAGGAAAGAGCACAGACAAATGATCCTTTTGAAATCTGTATTCCTCAAAGAATCATAAACAAATACAACAACAACAATATCTGAGTAGTAGGCTACTGTTTGGAAATAACTTAGAATTTGACCAAATAAAATAAATACCAAAATATATCTTCTTTGAAAATAAAGGTTTTCTCTGCAAACTTTCTGCACTACTATCCAGTAAATATAAGAACACATGCACCTTTTCATTAAATAAGAAATCTGGATGCCCAAACAAATGAGGACGTAACAGAGAAAAGAGCAAGTAACACAATGGGGCATATTTAGTGTGACCTCTACAACTGGAACAACATATATGTTAAATAAAAGTGATACCCAAAGTATCGCCATATTACAGATGGAGCATTATTTTTGGCCACCAATGAACCTGAAAAGGATATTGCATTGTTTTTGTTACTTTCATTGCAATTGTTTACATTTCTTAAGAGTAATTTAGCTCCTAGAGACCTTTTGGAGGCTCCGTGGACCTCCTGAGGCAAGGCGGGATCCCAAGAAGGGGTTTGAGGCTTGAGGCTGGTACTCAGGGCTGCCTGTAAAAAGCTTAAGCCACTCGGGCAACAAGCTCCAGAGCCAGGGCCTGTTGGCCACCTCCAGGCGTACCTCCTTCAGGGTAGCCTCCTTGGCCGCTCTGGATGAGACTCTCATCCACTTGTAAAAATTGTACTCAGGAGTGTACATCAGCGGATCCAACTCCTCAGGGGAAAAAACTGCTGGGTCCAAAATTGGTCGGTACATTCTGTCAGGGTTACGGAAAAGGTAGGACCCAAATGCAGAATACAAAAAAACGTAAAAGGTCTATAAACAAAAGCGAGCTTTATTCCAAAAGCTGGAGACAAAACATGGCATGAAAACTCCCAGGTAACACAAGGTAACATGGAGAGGACGGGAAGACAAACAATGTACCGACAGGGGAACACAGGGAAAGACAAGACTAAATACAGGAAGGGGTAATCACGAGAGGAGAAACAGCCGGGCAGGGGAGGAGAAACACAAGGGCAACAGGTGAACACAATCAGACAATTAGACACACCAGGAAACTAATGACAGGGAGGAAAACACAGGGAGAAGGACCAGACAAGAGACAGGGAGGAAAACACAGGGAGAAGGACCAGACAAGAGACAGGGAGAACAGAACAATCAAAACAAACCCCAAAACTCAACACACAACACCCAAATCGTGACAGTATTGGAACAGCCAGACACAACGCATCGTCGAACCATCTCTACGCGTGACAAATCCCTTCTGTCCCTGTCTGGCTCAATGGGAGCAGAATAAATATGGCCCTTTGTGACGCACTTCCGCCTTCGTCCCGAAAAAGGAAACTGAGTGATGGACTTTTCCCGCGATATTCGAAATTATTGATATTTATCAATACGGTATCGCAAATTCATTTTTAAACTGATGGTTCGAGATGACTAGTAGCCCAACATTGCATTGCACAACAGTAGGTGGGAGGGTGTCACAACCACTTTAAATCATATGTAAGACCTTTTAAGGCCTTCAATTCTAATTACCAAATGTAAGACTATTTAAGACTCGGCAGGAACCCTGAGTTTGAAATATTCAGTCAGTAAAAGCATC
Organism: Dissostichus eleginoides; assembly: GCA_031216635.1. Lineage (NCBI taxonomy): Eukaryota > Metazoa > Chordata > Actinopteri > Perciformes > Nototheniidae > Dissostichus > Dissostichus eleginoides. The sequence goes on along the minus strand of CM062284.1, from coordinate 8,017,761 downwards.
ATGTAGCTTCAGAAAACTGAAAAATATTAGTGTTTGGGAGTTTAAATATAAATATTCATTTGTTGTATTTTTAATATAATTTATTTAAAGCATGTCATGTTATGAATATAAGATGAGTTTCAGGTGTTTAAGATGAGTGAATTATGCAGTGTAGGATTGTCTGGGTGTGACCCTAGATAACAACCTGTCCTTCACTGCAAACATCGCTGCCACAACCCGCTGCTGCAGATACACGCTTTACAACATCAGGAGGATACGTCCCCTCCTGACCCAGAAAGCAACGCAGGTTCTGGCCCAGGCTCTCGTCATCTCACGCCTAGACTACTGCAACTCCCTCCTGGCTGGTCTACCTGCATGTGACATCCGACCTCTGCAGCTCATCCAGAATGCAGCGGCTCGTCTGGTCTTCAACGTTCCTACATTTTCCCACACCACGCCGCTCCTCCGCTCCCTTCACTGGCTTCCAGTAACTGCTAGAATCCACTTCAAGACACTGGTACATGCGTACCATGCTGTGAATGGAACTGGCCCTTCCTACATCCAGGACATGGTTAAACCATACACCCCAGCACGTGCACTCCGCTCTGCATCCGCCAAACGGCTCGCTGCACCCTCACTGCGAGGGGGACCCAAGTTCCCATCAGCAAAAACACGTGGGTTTGCTATCCTGGCTCCAAAATGGTGGAATGAGCTCCCCATTGACATCAGGACAGCAGAAAGCTTACACATCTTCCGGCGCAGACTGAAAACTCATCTCTTTCGACTCCACTTCGAGCGATAGAATTACTAACAAAGAATTGCTAACAAAGCACTTATATACTAACAAAGGACTGGCTTATCTAAAGCCAGTTGAGTAGCACTTGAAATGTTTTAGCTCTATGAAACCTGATGTACTTATATGATTCTGTTTTCTTCAAGTTTGTATCTTCCTGGTCGAATGCACTTATTGTAAGTCGCTTTGGATAAAAGCGTCAGCTAAATGTAATGTAATGTTAGCATTAAGATACTCAGTGAGGATCAGTGTGATATCAGCCTGATGTCTGCAGCTCAGAGTCAACACAACTCTCTTCATCTCAGCACAGAAGTAAAAGATGGAGAACTGACCTGAGAGTCTCCAGTCTGCAGTCTGGACTCTCCAGAAGATCACTCAGCAGCTTCACTTCATAATCCTGCAGCTTGTTGCTACTCAGGTCCAGATCTCTCAGGTGGGAGGGGTTAGACTTCAGAGCTGAGGCTAGATAAAAACAGCTCATCCCTGACAAGCTGCAGTCCTTAAGTCTGAATAAAGAAAACATGAAGTAACTTTAGAAAACAAAGTTCCTATTTGAAATATCTCCAGGTTTAATAATCTGTTCAGAGATGAAGAAGGTTAGAAAGGGGAGACTCCAAACAGGTAAAAACTGTTAGAGACAAACAGTGAAAAGATCTCTCATTAATATTAAAGACAACGTGCTTCTACTTCAATAATAAAGAGGTGACTTCACATCTGAAGCTCTGCTCCATCTACACTAACTCATGATGTGCAGCCAGACCAATAAAACCCACAGAAACTGATTCAACTCAAGATCACAACGTTCACAAAGATGACAAATATTTCAGGATGAGTTTTGAAGAAATGTGAAGAAAAACCTCCAGAATATTTATATTGGAATAGTGGAGTCATCAAATCACAGCATCTTCAGCGTAGTGGCAATTTGAACTGTTCCAATGTCCTATATCCTTTGCCATTACTTCACAGAAGGGTTTAGAGTGATCCTGACGCAGACACAAACATATGGATTTCCGGTCTTTTGCTGCAGTTTAGAATGGTGTTTTATTGCTTTACATACTAAGGTTTAAGAATGGATGAGAAACAAACAGACGTGCAATCACCGCTAAATGCACTTTAACACGGGGGTATCTTCTCTTGCACTTTATATGTCGTAGCTGCTATATTGTATTGCCATGTGGTAAATACTTGTGTATGCTGCTCTTGCTCTTTTGCACTTTTTGCATATCATGTATTTGTTTTTGCTATGTATATAAAAAAAGTTAAAGCAAAGTCTCATACATGCAGTATAAGACCATTGTGTTCAACAGTGATGTGTATCGGTCGCGGTCATGCAGGGCGGATTCAGTTTTCAAATGGGAGTCTTTCATTTCAATGACATTTCTTAATTTAGACTGGTAGAACAATTGCAGGGTTACTTTAACTAGTAATTGTAATGGAATACATTTGTTAAAGTAAACCATTTTAAATGTAGGTGTCACAATATAAAAGTTATGTAAGATTATTACTTTTGGATTACTTCAATGTGCCGCTCCGATGACCGTTTATTTTTTATTTACTTCTCAGGCTATGGTTTGGCGCAGTATGGTGATGTACGGAGCCCCCTAGGGGACATGGAGAAGAAAAAAAAATTGGTTGAAAAACAAAAAACCATTTTGCGAGATCTCGCCGTAGTTTGGACAACCCTGATGTAGTATGAGCAGCAATGTACTATTGATGTGTGAAGGGGTTGGTTGCACTACATTGTAATTTAAAATAGTTTGATATAAAAAAAGCCTGAAAAATATTTTAAAGCATATTTATTCAAAATAAGTGTTATACTGTAACAGCAATATAACAATTTATGTGTTAAGAGATTTTGGTAGCACTACATCTTAAAAAAATGAAGTTATTGAGTTTTTCTACGAGTATATATTTTCGGCGTTGCAGTTTGTAGACGGTCCCTAAGCACTCCTCTCTCCTCCAGCTGCAGATTGTGACCAATTCTTGATGTTTAGCTCGGATGACGGCGCGTATCGAACTGTTCTGATAAAAACGACTCTGTAGCTCATTTTCTACCTTGCTATGATTGTAAAGTCATGTTGTTTGTATTCTTACAACGTTATATTCATGAGTTATTGATCCGCGAAATTCGAATCTGTCAATAACTCAATCAATCAATCAATGTTTATTTATATAGCCCAATATCACAAATGTTACATTTGTCTCAGTGGACTTCACAGTTTGTACAGAATATCAGTAGACAATACGACACCCTCTGTCCTTAGACCCTCACATCGTACAAGGAAAAACTTCCAGAAAAAGGAAAAACCCCACAGTTTAAAGGGGAAAAAAAATGGGAGAAACCTCAGGGAGAGCAACAGAGGAGGGATCCCTCTCCCAGGACGGACAGACGTGCAATAGATGCCGTGTGTAAATTGAGAAGATAATACATTTACAACATAGGTGGGGTGGTGTACATTTTGTATAAGTTTCCTCCCTTACATGCAGACAAGCTATCGAGTTAAGTATTGGTGGAATCTCTTCTTTAAATTTGGCTATAGCACTAACAGATAGGTTTCTGCTGCAGGAACTTTTGACTAATGGTTTGTAGTCTAGTAACAGTACTTCAAAAGTTACTAAGAAATGGTCGGATAAAGCAGGATTATGCGGTTCGACTAATAGTTGCTCAATTTCAATACCATAAGTCAGAACAAGGTCGAGAGTGTGATTATAGAAGTGGGTTGGTTTATTTACACTCTGACGGAAACCAATAGAGTCTAATATAGAGTTAAATGCAACAGTAAGGCTATTTTTATCATCGTCAACATGAATATTAAAGTCACCTACGATAATTACTTTATCTGTTTTAAGAACCAAAGTTGATAAAAACTCATTCAGAATTCTTAACAGAATTCTCTAAGGACCTGGTGCACGGTACACTGTAACAAATACGATTGGATGCAAAGTTTTCCAGGTCGGATGCGTAAGACTAAAAACAAGACTTTCAAAGGAGGTATAATTTAATTTTGGTTTAGTATTGATAAGTAAATTTGAGTCAAAGATGGCTGCAACTGCAACTCCACCTCCTCGGCCTGTGCCTCGAGCAATATGAGTATTGATATGGCTGGGTGGAGTGGCTTCATTTATGCTGACATATTCTTCATGTCTCAACCAAGTTTCAGTGAGACAGCAAATATCAATATTATAATCTGATATTAAATCATTTACCAATATTGCTTTAGATGCTAGAGATCTTATATTTAAGAGACCACATCTAATCTTCCTGTTTTGTTGCACTGTAGTAGTTGTTACATTTACTTTTATTAGGTTATTATGTATGACACCTCTATTAGGCTTCATCTTAAATTGTCCTTGGGCAGACACACACACCGTTAATATTGGGTATTTTATTGGGTTCGGGATTCCTATGGATGACTGCCCAGGAGAGAGCGCAGAGAAGCGTGTAAGACTGCGACTCCGCCTCCTGGTCTTAACTCCAGTTTGTCATGGATTAAGTCCACAAAGCCCTGAAATGTTTGCCGAAATGAGATGTGCACCTTCCAAAGTAGGATGAATGCCGTCTCTCTTAATCAGACCAGGTTTTCCCAGAAGGCTGTCCAATTATTTACGAAGCCCACATCGTTTGCTGGGCACCACCAAGACAACCAGCGCTGAATGATGATATGCGGCTATACAGTCGTCATTGATCAGATTGGGGAGGGACCAGAGAAATACGGTGTCCGACATTGTTTTAGCATATCTACACACCGACGCCACATTAAGTTTAGTGCATTCTGATTGGCGTAAACGAACATTACCACCGACGTGAATAACAATCCTACTGTATTTACGTTTATTTTTAGCCAGCAGTTTAAGATGCGCCTCAACGTCGCCCGCTCTGGCCCCCGGAATGCATGTGACTGTGGAGGCTTTGGTCTCTAAATTCACGTATCTCATAATAGAGCTACCAATAACCAGAGTTGACTCCTCAGCGGGTGCCTCGCTGAGTGGGGAAAATTTGTTAGATACGTGAACGGGTTGGTGGGGACCTGTGTCTCCTGTAATGCCTCTTCTGAACAGTCACCCAGTCTCCCTGCGCTCGGGAGTTGTCGGGGGACGGCTAGTAGGAGCTACCTCTTGCCGGTCCGCACCGACTAACATGGGCTTTACTGTAGCTGAGTTACTTTCTAAAATGCGGAGCCGGGCTTCTATGGCTATGATTCCCGCCTCCAACCTAACAACTATACTACATTTAACACATGTATCGGTACCAGTAAAGGAGGTAGGGAAGTAACCAAACATGAGACAGGTAGAGCAGGAAATAGCACCCGAGGGTGGGGAAGGAGCCATGGCTAGCTATCAAGCTAAAGTAGCTACCGTTAGTAAACCCGAAAAGAGTGTAGGCAACTGTGGAGTTACAGTCGCTAAGAGAAGGAGAGTTGTGGGTGCTTAAGCTGTAGTAACGTGTGATTACAACGATTACAAAAGATCTCGCGAGATCCCGCAAAACCCCTTCGCGAGATCTCGCAAAAGATCTCGCGAGATCTCGCAAAACCCCTTCGCGAGATCTCGCGAGATCTCGCAAAACCCCTTCGCGAGATCTCGCAAAACCCCTTCGCGAGATCTCGCAAAACCCCTTCGCGAGATCTCGCGAGATCTCGCAAAACCCCTTCGCGAGATCTCGCAAAACCCCTTCGCGAGATCTCGCAAAACCCCTTCGCGAGATCTCGCAAAACCCCTTCGCGAGATCTCGCAAAACCCCTTCGCGAGATCTCGCGAGATCTCGCAAAACCCCTTCGCGAGATCTCGCAAAACCCCTTCGCGAGATCTCGCGAGATCTCGCAAAACCCCTTCGCGAGATCTCGCGAGATCTCGCAAAACCCCTTCGCGAGATCTCGCAAAAACCCCTTCGCGAGATCTCGCAAAACCCCTTCGCGAGATCTCGCAAAACCCCTTCGCGAGATCTCGCAAAAGATCTCGCGAGATCTCGCAAAACCCCTTCGCGAGATCTCGCAAAAGATCTCGCGAGATCTCGCAAAACCCCTTCGCGAGATCTCGCAAAACCCTTCGCGAGATCTCGCAAAACTCCTTCGCGAGATCTCGCGAGATCTCGCAAAACCCCTTCGCGAGATCTCGCAAAACCCCTTCGCGAGATCTCGCGAGATCTCGCAAAACCCCTTCGCGAGATCTCGCGAGATCTCGCAAAACCCCTTCGCGAGATCTCGCAAAATCCCTTCGCGAGATCTCGCAAAACAACCCCTTCGCGAGATCTCGCAAAAGATCTCGCGAGATCTCGCAAAACCCCTTCGCGAGATCTCGCAAAAGATCTCGCGAGATCTCGCAAAACCCTTCGCGAGATCTCGCAAAACCCCTTCGCGAGATCTCGCGAGATCTCGCAAAACCCCTTCGCGAGATCTCGCAAAACCCCTTCGCGAGATCTCGCAAAACCCCTTCGCGAGATCTCGCAAAACCCCTTCGCGAGATCTCGCGAGATCCCGCAAAACCCCTTCGCGAGATCTCGCGAGATCTCGCGAGATCCCGCAAAACCCCTTCGCGAGATCTCGCGAGATCTCGCAAAAGATCTCGCGAGATCTCGCGAGATCTCGCAAAACCCTTCGCGAGATCTCGCGAGATCTCGCAAAACCCCTTCGCGAGATCTCGCGAGATCTCGCAAAACCCCTTCGCGAGATCTCGCGAGATCTCGCAAAAGATCTCGCGAGATCTCGCAAAACCCCTTCGCGAGATCTCGCAAAACCCCTTCGCGAGATCTCGCAAAACCCCTTCGCGAGATCTCGCGAGATCCCGCAAAACCCCTTCGCGAGATCTCGCGAGATCTCGCAAAACCCCTTCGCGAGATTTCGCGAGATCACGCAAAACCCCTTCGCGAGATCTCGCGAGATCTCGCAAAACCCCTTCGCGAGATCTCGCGAGATCTCGCAAAACCCCTTCGCGAGATCTCGCGAGATCTCGCAAAAACCCCTTCGCGAGATCTCGCGAGATCTCGCAAAACCCCTTCGCGAGATCTCGCGAGATCTCGCAAAACCCCTTCGCGAGATCTCGCAAAACCCCTTCGCGAGATCTCGCAAAACCCCTTCGCGAGATCCTGCGAGATCTCGCAAAACCCCTTCGCGAGATCTCGCAAAACCCCTTCGCGAGATCTCGCGAGATCTCGCAAAACCCCTTCGCGAGATCTCGCGAGATCTCGCAAAAAGATCTCGCGAGATCTCGCGAGATCTCGCAAAAGATCTCGCGAGATCTCGCGAGATCTCGCGAGATCTCGCAAAACCCCTTCGCGAGATCTCGCGAGATCTCGCGAGATCTCGCAAAACCCCTTCGCGAGATCTCGCGAGATCCCGCAAAACCCCGTCGCGAGATCTCGCGAGATCTCGCAAAACCCCTTCGCGAGATCTCGCGAGATCTCGCAAAACCCCTTCGCGAGATCTCGCGAGATCTCGCAAAACCCCTTCGCGAGATCTCGCGAGATCTCGCAAAACCCCTTCGCGAGATCTCGCGAGATCTCGCGAGATCTCGCGAGATCTCGCGAGATCTCGCAAACCCCTTCGCGAGATCTCGCGAGATCTCGCAAAACCCCTTCGCGAGATCTCGCGAGATCTCGCAAAACCCCTTCGCGAGATCTCGCGAGATCTCGCAAAACCCCTTCGCGAGATCTCGCGAGATCTCGCAAAACCCCTTCGCGAGATCTCGCGAGATCTCGCAAAACCCCTTCGCGAGATCTCGCAAAACCCCTTCGCGAGATCTCGCGAGATCTCGCAAAACCCTTCGCGAGATCTCGCAAAAGATCTCGCGAGATCTCGCAAAACCCCTTCGCGAGATCTCGCAAAACCCCTTCGCGAGATCTCGCAAAACCCCTTCGCGAGATCTCGCGAGATCCCGCAAAACCCCTTCGCGAGATCTTGCGAGATCTCGCAAAAGATCTCGCGAGATCTCGCGAGATCTCGCGAGATCTCGCAAAACCCCATCGCGAGATCTCGCGAGATCTCGCAAAACCCCTTCTCGCGAGATCTCGCAAAACCCCATCGCGAGATCTCGCGAGATCTCGCAAAACCCCTTCGCGAGATCTCGCGAGATCTCGCGAGATCTCGCAAAACCCCTTCGCGAGATCTCGCAAAACCCCTCGCGAGATCTCGCGAGATCTCGCAAAACCCCTTCGCGAGATCTCGCGAGATCTCGCAAGATCTCGCGAGATCTCGCGAGATCTCGCAAAACCCCTTCGCGAGATCTCGCGAGATCTCGCGAGATCTCGCAAAACCCCTTCGCGAGATCTCGCAAAACCCCTTCGCGAGATCTCGCGAGATCTCGCAAAACCCCTTCGCGAGATCTCGCAAAAGATCTCGCGAGATCTCGCAAAACCCCTTCGCGAGATCTCGCAAAAGATCTCGCGAGATCTCGCAAAACCCCTTCGCGAGATCTCGCAAAACCCCTTCGCGAGATCTCGCGAGATCCCGCAAAACCCCTTCGCGAGATCTCGCGAGATCTCGCAAAAGATCTCGCGAGATCTCGCGAGATCTCGCGAGATCCCGCAAAACCCCTTCGCGAGATCTCGCGAGATCTCGCAAAAGATCTCGCGAGATCTCGCGAGATCCCGCAAAACCCCTTCGCGAGATCTCGCGAGATCTCGCAAAAGATCTCGCGAGATCTCAGGCGAGATCTCGCGAGATCTCGCAAAAGATCTCGCGAGATCTCGCAAAAGATCTCGCGAGATCTCGCGAGATCTCGCAAAACCCCTTCGCGAGATCTCGCAAAACCCCTTCGCGAGATCTCGCAAAACCCCTTCGCGAGATCTCGCAAAACCCCTTCGCGAGATCTCGCGAGATCTCGCAAAACCCCTTCGCGAGATCTCGCAAAACCCCTTCGCGAGATCTCGCAAAACCCCTTCGCGAGATCTCGCAAAACCCCTTCGCGAGATCTCGCAAAACCCCTTCGCGAGATCTCGCAAAAGATCTCGCGAGATCTCGCAAAACCCCTTCGCGAGATCTCGCGAGATCCCGCAAAACCCCTTCGCGAGATCTCGCGAGATCTCGCAAAAGATCTCGCGAGATCTCGCGAGATCTCGCAAAACCCCTTCGCGAGATCTCGCGAGATCTCGCAAAACCCCTTCGCGAGATCTCGCGAGATCTCGCAAAACCCCTTCGCGAGATCTCGCGAGATCTCGCAAAACCCCTTCGCGAGATCTCGCGAGATCTCGCAAAACCCCTTCGCGAGATCTCGCGAGATCTCGCAAAACCCCTTCGCGAGATCTCGCGAGATCTCGCAAAACCCCTTCGCGAGATCTCGCAAAAACCCTTCGCGAGATCTCGCGAGATCTCGCAAAACCCCTTCGCGAGATCTCGCGAGATCTCGCAAAACCCCTTCGCGAGATCTCGCGAGATCCCGCAAAACCCCTTCGCGAGATCTCGCGAGATCCGCAAAAGATCTCGCGAGATCTCGCGAGATCTCGCAAAAGATCTCGCGAGATCTCGCGAGATCCCGCAAAAACCCCTTCGCGAGATCTCGCAAAAGATCTCGCGAGATCTCGCGAGATCTCGCAAAACCCCTTCGCGAGATCTCGCAAAAGATCTCGCGAGGATCTCGCGAGATCTCGCAAAACCCCTTCGCGAGATCTCGCAAAAGATCTCGCGAGATCTCGCGAGATCTCGAAAACCCCTTCGCGAGATCTCGCAAAAGATCTCGCGAGATCTCGCGAGATCTCGCAAAACCCTTCGCGAGATCTCGCAAAAGATCTCGCGAGATCTCGCGAGATCTCGCAAAACCCCTTCGCGAGATCTCGCAAAAGATCTCGCGAGATCTCGCGAGATCTCGCAAAACCCTTCGCGAGATCTCGCAAAAGATCTCGAGATCTCGCGAGATCTCGCGAAGGGGTTGCGAGATCTCGCGAGATCTCGCAAAACCCCTTCGCGAGATCTCGCGAGATCTCGCAAAACCCCTTCGCGAGATCTCGCGAGATCTCGCAAAACCCCTTCGCGAGATCTCGCGAGATCTCGCAAAACCCCTTCGCGAGATCTCGCGAGATCTCGCAAAACCCCTTCGCGAGATCTCGCGAGATCTCGCAAAACCCCTTCGCGAGATCCGCAAAACCCCTTCGCGAGATCTCGCGAGATCTCGCAAAAACCCCTTCGCGAGATCTCGCGAGATCTCGCAAAACCCCTTCGCGAGATCTCGCGAGTTCTCGCAAAACCGAGATCTCTTCGAGCGAGATCTCGCGAGATCTCGCAAAGATCCCATCTCGAAATTCGCGAGATCTCGCGAGATCTCGCAAAACCCTTCGCGAGATCTCGCGAGATCTCGCAAAACCCTTCGCGAGATCTCGCGAGATCTCGCAAAACCCTTCGCGAGATCTCGCGAGATCTCGCAAAACCCCTTCGCGAGATCTCGCGAGATCTCGCAAAACCCCTTCGCGAGATCTCGCGAGATCTCGCAAAACCCCTTCGCGCGAGATCTCGCGAGATCTCGCAAAACCCCTTCGCGAGATCTCGCAGATCAATTCGCGAGATCTGCGAGATTACTCGCGAGATCCGAAAACCCCTTTGCGAGATCTCGCGAAGATCTCGCGAGATCTCCGCGAGATCCCGCACAAAACCCCTTCGCGAGATCTCGCGAGATCTCGCAAGATCTCGCGAGATCCCGCGAGATCCCGCAAAAACCCCTTCGCGAGATCTCGCGAGATCTCGCAGATCTCGCGGATCTCGCGAGATCCGCGAGATCCCGCAAAACCTTCGCGAGATCTCGCGGATCTCGCAAGATCTCGCGAGATCTCGCGAGATCCCGCAAAACCCCTCGCGAGATCCCGCAAAACCCTTCGCGAGATCTCGCGAGATCTCGCAAGATCTCGCGAGATCTCGCGAGATCCGCAAAACCCTCGCGAGATCTCGCGAGATCTCGCAAAAGATCTTCGCGAGATCTCGCGAGATCCCGCAAAAATTCTCGCGAGATCTCGCGAGATCCCCAAAACCCCTTCGCGAGATCTCGCGAGATCTCGCAAAAACCCCTTCGCGAGATCTCGCGAGATCCGCAAAACCCCTTCGCGAGATCTCGCGAGATCCCAAAACCCCTTCGCGAGATCTCGCGAGATCTCGCGGATCTCCGCAAAACCCCTTCGCGAGATCTCGCGAGATCTCGCAAAAGATCTCGCGAGATCTCGCAAAACCCCTTCGCGAGATCTCGCAAAACCCCTTCGCGAGATCTCGCAAAACCCCTTCGCGAGATCTCGCGAGATCTCGCAAAACCCCTTCGCGAGATCTCGCAAAACCCCTTCGCGAGATCTCGCAAAACCCCTTCGCGAGATCTCGCAAAACCCCTTCGCGAGATCTCGCAAAACCCCTTCGCGAGATCTCGCGAGATCTCGCAAATCTCGCGAGATCTCGCGAGATCTCGCAAAACCCCTTCGCGAGATCTCGCGAGATCTCGCAAAACCCCTTCGCGAGATCTCGCGAGATCCCTCGCAAAGATCTCGCGAGATCTCGCGAGATCTCGCGAGATCTCGCAAAAGACTTCGCGAGATCTCGCGAGATCTCGCAAAACCCCTTCGCGAGATCTCGCGAGATCTCGCGAGATCTCGCAAAACCCCTTCGCGAGATCTCGCGAGATCTCGCAAAAGATCTCGCGAGATCTCGCGAGATCTCGCAAAACCCCTTCGCGAGATCTCGCGAGATCTCGCAAAACCCCTTCGCGAGATCTCGCGAGATCTCGCAAAAGATCTCGCGAGATCTCGCGAGATCTCGCAAAACCCCTTCGCGAGATCTCGCGAGATCTCGCAAAACCCCTTCGCGAGATCTCGCGAGATCTCGCAAAACTTCGCGAGATCTCGCGAGATCTCGCAAAACCCCTTCGCGAGATCTCGCGAGATCTCGCAAAACCCTTCGCGAGATCTCGCGAGATCTCGCAAAACCCCTTCGCGAGATCTCGCGAGATCTCGCAAAACCCCTTCGCGAGATCTCGCGAGATCTCGCAAAACCCCTTCGCGAGATCTCGCGAGATCTCGCGAGATCTCGCGAGATCTCGCGAGATCTCGCAAAACCCCTTCGCGAGATCTCGCGAGATCTCGCAAAACCCCTTCGCGAGATCTCGCGAGATCTCGCAAAACCCCTTCGCGAGATCTCGCGAGATCTCGCAAAACCCCTTCGCGAGATCTCGCGAGATCTCGCAAAACCCCTTCGCGAGATCTCGCGAGATCTCGCAAAACCCCTTCGCGAGATCTCGCGAGATCTCGCAAAACCCCTTCGCGAGATCTCGCGATCTCGCAAAACCCCTTCGCGAGATCTCGCGAGATCTCGCAAAACCCCTTCGCGAGATCTCGCGAGATCTCGCAAAACCCCTTCGCGAGATCTCGCGAGATCTCGCAATCTCCTTCGCGGATCTCGCGAGATCCCGCAGATCTCGCGAGATCTCGCAAAACCTTCGCGAGATCTCGCGAGATCTCGCAAAACCCCTTCGCGAGATCTCGCGAGATCTCGCAAAACCCTTCGCGAGATCTCGCGAGATCTCGCGAGATCTCGCAAAACCCCTTCGCGAGATCTCGCAAAACCCCTTCGCGAGATCTCGCAAAACCCCTTCGCGAGATCCGCAAAACCCCTTCGCGAGATCCGCAAAACCCCTTCGCGAGATCCCGCAAAAGATCTCGCGAGATCTCGCAAAAGATCTCGCGAGATCTCGCAAAAGATCTCGCGAGATCTCGCAAAAGATCTCGCGAGATCTCGCAAAAGATCTCGCGAGATCTCGCAAAAGATCTCGCGAGATCTCGCAAAAGATCTCGCGAGATCTCGCAAAACCCCTTCGCGAGATCTCGCAAAACCCCTTCGCGGTTGATCGATTTTTACTTTGAGCTTGGCCTAAAATATAAAGATATAACATCAGTGCTTGGCAATAGGCACGGGTTTCACATAAGTGAAAGACACCTCAAGAGAACACTCAGAGCGAGGGGACATGCACGTCGCAAAGCATACTCTGAGCTGAGTTATTGAGTAGGTCATAATCACGGACCCTACACGGACCCTCACTGTTGCGGTAAGCGTGTTGTAACTTCCGGTTGTCACCTCTGGGTATCCTGTGTGCCTGTTCTGCTGCTGATAGCTTATATTATCTTAACTTAATCGATCGTTTTAAAACTCTTGATCACGGCAACTGCCTGACGTTGTAATCACACGTTACTACAGCTTAAGCACCCACAACTCTCCTTCTCTTAGCGACTGTAACTCCACAGTTGCCTACACTCTTTTCGGGTTTACTAACGGTAGCTACTTTAGCTTGATAGCTAGCCATGGCTCCTTCCCCACCCTCGGGTGCTATTTCCTGCTCTACCTGTCTCATGTTTGGTTACTTCCCTACCTCCTTTACTGGTACCGATACATGTGTTAAATGTAGTATAGTTGTTAGGTTGGAGGCGGGAATCATAGCCATAGAAGCCCGGCTCCGCATTTTAGAAAGTAACTCAGCTACAGTAAAGCCCATGTTAGTCGGTGCGGACCGGCAAGAGGTAGCTCCTACTAGCCGTCCCCCGACAACTCCCGAGCAGCAGGGAGACTGGGTGACTGTTCACGATGTTCTGCTCTTATTGTTGTTCCTTATCAAATATTTAAGTGCTTTATATATAGCCATTTTCATATCATGTAAATCTAAATGATCTGAAGCTTTATAGGTGGAGGGTGGGTGTTACAAAAATGATTATGATTTCTACATTTTACATGATGTTACCTGATGAAACGTATATTAAAGAGACTGTTTTTAAAGGAAATTAATGTGTTTTGTGGACTATTATTTACTATAATTAAAATTACTATCATTAAAATATACTATCATTACTTCAACTCTTTATTTTATAAAAATATTTTTATTTTTTGTATTTATCTTTAACTTTTTTCAATCTTAAATGGAACAATTGTCCGTTAACAAATAAAACTGGATAAATATTAATGTTTGTTCATAAAGAGATTTTATTTCAGGGCAGAGTGTTAATGGGCTCAGGGGGAATTGCGTCAGGGGTTCTTCCCCTGTGTTCCTTGTCGGTTCATTGTCTTTCCTGTCTCCCTCCATGTTGGTCACGGTCAGTTCTTGTGTTGTTGCTACCTGTTTGATTCATGCCATGTTTTTGTTCATCAGCTTTTAAAATAAAGCTCGCTTTTTGTTCCTAGACCTTTTTTTTTTTTTTCTGCATTTGGGTCCTACCTTTTTCCACGCATTCTAACACATTCAGACTGGAATAAAACCAGGCAGGTTTGGACAAACGAGACCCCTGGGGGCCCAGACTGTATGGAGTGTGGCTGCTGCTCCAATGGGGCTTTTATGGTTTATACACTTGTGTTTGTCTGTTTTTTATTCTCCCGTTTAAGTGGAAGGTTATCTTTATTCATGTAGCCTAGTGCTTAGTGTACTCTGGTCAATTGTAGTTACTATACCCAGAATGCATGTCAATAAAGTAGGACTGGCCCTTTTCCCCCACACTTCAAGCACTACCTGGGGGTAGTTTCTAGAATAATCAAACGCCCTCACTTGTAAGGCATAAACTACCGCTCATTAAGTTCTGGATTGTTCTGTCCTCTCGGGTCACTGTCAACACCATGTTGAAATATCAGATGAAGTCGAGCAGTGTCATTTGAAGTGGATTTAAAGTTGAATGTAAAATGATGTGTGTGTGAAGGTGAATGGCCCCTGCAGTGTGTGTACTCCTACGGCAGTGAAATGAGGTGAATACAGATTAATTAACAGTGACTGATGTCTGATTAGATAAACTGGGTCCTAATCAAAGGTAAAACAAGTATTCAGATCCTTTACTTGAGTACTGCATACTTAAGTAAAAGAATGCAAGTATGATTAGGAACATGTACTTATAATCTAAGGTGTAAAAGTAGTTATTGCAGAAAAACTAAAATATTCAAATATTTTAAAGCAAAAGGAGCATATCGTCACATTCAAGAAGCTGGAGCTGTGAAATATCTTTTCAAAAACAATATACCAAACAATATGATGGGTGGTTTATTCTGTCTTATTTCAACATCTGAAATATTTATAAAGTAATTAGTAAATAAATATAAAAAGTACGTAATGTAGAGTAGTTGTACATATCATAAAAATGAAAATACTCAGGTAAAGTGCAAATACCTCAACTGTGTACTTAAGTACAGCGCCTGAGTAAATGTACTTACCACCACTAGTCCTAATAGGTACTACATAACTATAGCTACTGCTGAAATAATAATTAATCCAAAATTGAAATGTTTGCCAATGTCTGACTTGTGACTGAATCATCTCTTTCAAAAGATAAATCGGTCTATTTGTACGTTATTTTTTACATTTACACAACGTGATATTCTGACGGTTCCCAATGAATCCTCGTGCTAACAACAGCTAGCTAGCATGTGTTTAATCTCTTTGCAACTGTAGCTTGATATTGTTTGCAACATCAATGATGTTTGTTTTAACATGGGCCTCCCTACACTTTATTGAGGCCTATTTTAATATACATCTCAATGTTACATGTATACAGACGTATAGGGATCACTGCTATGACCTTCATTTGGCCAGTGGTGGAATCTCACCAACACAATTTACACAAGTGCTGTACTGAAAAAAAATGAGAGAATAGAAAGCCTTTATTGTCATTATACAAAAATGTACAATGAGTACTGTACTTTAGAATTTTACATTTTGTAGGCAAATGTTTTACCCACTACATTTATTTCACATATGTAACTATTTGATTTGCAGAGTTAGATTATAATACAACATATACATTAGCTAAGTTAAGATGTGTAAGGTAACATCATTACCATTAACCCCACTTTTACAGTTTAAGTGCAACATTAAATTATGAACACATTAATAATAAACTATATGGTTCTTATTTGTGCCAAACTGCATGACGAGTACTTTGCTTTTGGTACTTAAAGTATAGGTTGGTGCTAATACTTTTGTTCTTCTACTTAAGTTCAACTTTGAATGCAGTACTTATTCCACCTCTGCATTTTTTTTCTTAAATCTATAGGAGAAAAAGACAATTAGAAGAAATATTGTGAGATTACATTGTGATAAAACACAGAGATTAAACCATCCCGACACTAATATACTGTATTAACTGGCTGTTTAATATGAGCTGGTTTATAAATGTGCATGGCCACCATCACCGCTACAAAGACTGCCCAGCGATCACATGACATGAATGAAAGTGAGCCTTTACCCTGATTAATATCAAAATACTAAAATAACAGCATGATAAAAATAACATGAGCAAATAAACATTTCCCATTCAAACTTTTACAGGCTTGTGCTTAATATGCCTTACAATTTATTCTAAAGATATATTAAACACTATTCATAATCACAATATGTCTGAATGGAGATGTATTCTATGCTAAGCCTATCAATTTCACTGTCCAATGCCCATGATCAATAGGTGTCATGATGCTGGTGTTTAATATTTCCTGTTTTATTTTGAAATTATTTTCTCTTTGTGTCTTGTCTCACTTTCTGTCTTTTTGTTTTCCCGTCTGTGAGATCGTATGATTGTGTTTTTTCAAAGCCTGTGTCATTCTCCTGTGGTCTGCAGTATCTCAAGGGGTATCACCACAAACAATTCCAAGTATTTTCAGGTACATTAACTTGATTAAGACGACTCTAAAACCTCACACCAGATAACCCTGTAGAACCATGGAAAACAGGAATAAATAGTGTACAGTTTCAAACCTCCTCACTTTAACGCTGGAAGAACACCAAAAGTGGAAAGGCTTATAGAAAGTGTGGATACAATGTGAATGGCACAGTAAAACAATGGGGCACTCATTTCCTTCAAAAGGAAAACTTGAGAGACACTGGACGCTGCACTCGGTCAGAAACCAGAGGAGACTGTGAAGTCCCCCGTAGACGGACCACTTTTGGACAAAATGTCCTCTCCATTAAAGGCAGCTCTTTCTGGAATAGCCTCCCAACTGAGATATGGGATTGTCCCACTCTCAATAGTTTTAAAGGTCAACTCAAAGAATGGATGAGAAACAAACAGACGTGCAATCACCGCTAAATGCACTTTAACACGGGGGTATCTTCTCTTGCACTTTATATGTCGTAGCTGCTATATTGTATTGCCATGTGGTAAATACTTGTGTATGCTGCTCTTGCTCTTTTTGCATATCATGTATTTGTTTTTGCTATGTATATAAAAAAAGTTAAAGCAAAGTCTCATACATGCAGTATAAGACCATTGTGTTCAACAGTGATGTACAGTAACCAAGAACATTTAATCAAGCAAACTTTTGAGATACTAGTACTTTAATTGAGTATTTACATTTCTGCTACTTTGTATTTTTACTCAACTTTTATTTATACAGTTACTCAATCCCTTTAGTTACTTCACAGATGTGGATGAATGATGTGAAATATAATAAAGTGTTAAATCAGACTTTAGTTCCACCTGGAGTAAATTCACAAGCTACCCTGCAGTATACAAAGTCATTCAAACTAGCTGCACCTTTACCAGCTTTGAGAACACTTTAATGATCAATCATTATAAAACATATCATATTATTCTGAAATGGACCAATCTGCACAATGACTACTTTTACTGTCGCTACTTTAACTATATTTTGATGCTGATACTTTTACTGTAACAGAGTATTCCTACACTCTGGTACATTTACTCAAGTACAAGATCTGAGTACTTCTTCCATCTCTGGTGTTGGATAATAAATGTTGTAGTGTTCATGTTATTGTGTCCATGACTTGCATCAAACTAACTGAACCCAGCTTTTGGCTTTCACCTAAAATATAGAACAAAAAAACCTGAATTTTTAAATGTTTCCAGCAAAATGTAAAAACTCAAGACTCACCCATTCCTGGGAAGCCAGCAAAGGGGTTATAGGAGAAGGGCATGGGCCACTGGTAGGGGTGGAAAGGGGGTGGGGGTGGAGCATGGACGTAGAAGACAGGCCGGCCAGGGAGGTGGTGTTGGAAGTGGGGGTGGGGGGGTTGGGGTGGAGCTCCGTGGTCTTGGCAGGGGGTGTATAGTCCTGGATCATGCTGATCAGAGGACGGCCCACCACTGTTAGCCCGAGTGTTTCCATGCACTCTGCTTGGGTGAGCTGAGGGAGGTTTGTTCACAGCTTTCGCCGCCATATTGGACCTGCAGAGGAGGAGGATCTGTCAGGTGTGGATCCACAGCAATAATTCTAAAGAACTGTAGATCTGAGCAAACATTACACAAACAGGATGACACTTTTTGGGAGCATTTTTTTTTGGGATAACATTTACTAGGAGTATTTGGACCAAATTCAGTGTATGTTTACAATGTTATAAAACGATGCACTGCTCAAGAAAGGGGGAACAAATAACCACTGCAGTTAAGATAAGACATTCACACCTAGCTACCTCTCAAGCATTGCTAATGAGGGCATTTCAGTTATGTTTCTCACTTTGGTCTGTCTTTGTTGCAGTGGCTAGAGACCTGCATCTACACATGAATATTAGACATTTAGATTCTTCAATATACACAATTGTTTGCCACCAGACTTTTAATGTTCATACACCAAGCATGTTAGGGTGAAATAAGTCGTGTTGATTTGTGGTTCTGAACCCTTTAGTGCTCTCCTCGCTCTCTGTACCAAAAATGACTTGCAACACCAAAACATACATTTGGAAAGCTTGAAGCTCTGATCTCAGATGTGGAACAAAAGTAAATAAAGCCAATGAATAAAAATGGAACACACTAGATAATATTGAACGAAAAAATGAATCATCAAACCGTTGGAAACGTTATAGTAAATCTCAGAGGGTAAGGGCATGGAGAAATCTGAACACAACCAAAGAACTGTTTACAGTATAGAAAACCCCCAATGTGTCAGGGAGAAGAAAACACTGAATTTATCAAAAAGAATGACAGCCTAAGTACCCAGATTTTAAATCAGAAAGCTCCTGCCAACACTCCAAAAAATGATGCTTCCAAATCTTTCCTAAGCATTTGCTATGTTGTCTGTTATAAAGGAAATGTTGAGTCACTTTACCTGGTTGAGGACTTGATATGTCGGAGCCACACACAAAGTGATTAACCGTGAGACTCACACACCTGAGTTTAAGTAGCTGCTGATCAGCCAAGTGTGTTCACCATCAGCTGATGGAACACCTAATCAAACACTCATATTCAGATGTCATGCAGCCATTGGGACAGTAGAGGGAGCCAAACAGTTAGACACATTTTCCTCTTCAGGTCAGTCTACAGCAGGGCCGGACTCTTACTTTGTGTCTGAGGTTCCAGGTTCATTACTGAGGTCTGTTGGTTAGATTAATCTGCAGCAATGCATCATATTCTATAAGATGATGTGTTTGTAACAGTGCCCTGTGAAAACCGCATACTGCTTAAGAGTCAACTTTTCACATGTTTTCTCAGAGAAACAGCCATGTTTTATCTTTGTGATGATGCATTTCCCTAGTAGAAGTATACAGCTGATGAACTTAAGTAAAGTAGAAGTAAAATATAGCAGCATTAGGACAAAAACCACCAGACTCAGAGGCAGTTTCATTCCACAGGCCATAAGACTATTAAACACCTGAACTCTGTAAAGAACATCCATAAACATACATCAGTTTGCATCTTGCAATTTAATTTTCTATGAATCATATTCAATTTACGTGTATTTAGTCTCTTCTATGCACTTGCACTATTTTATTTGTATTTACTTGCACATCTCAAAACATTCTCTTGCAATATTTGATTAGTTTTATGTCCTATATATATTCATGTTGCACTGTTGGAGGAGCCTGTGACTTCAGTTTTTCATTGACATACTGTATGTACACTGTAGCTACCGTGCACATGACAATAAAGCCTTGAATCTTGAATAGTATCTTACATGAGTACTCTTTTTAAAGCACTGGATGAGCAGAGCCTTAGCTGAAGCACCTCATACTCTGTTGGTTATTCATCAGACTCAGTGCTGTTCAGTAAGTTGATGGGGTGGACCTATAGTGTACAGGTTGTTCTGTTCAGTAAGTTGATGGGGTGGACCACTGGCGGCACATATCAGACCCGGGCCGGGGGGCGGGGCAACATGACAGGGCCCTTTAAACCCAATAAAGCTTGACAAAAATATCGGGAGTCCGGGGTGGTAATCTGACGCTCGTGCGTAAAAAGTCGCTCAGTCAGTAAGATTACAATTTAAAACAATGTTTGAAAGAAAAGTAACTAAAGAAAAGGTGTAATATTTAAGATTTCGTTTCTACAAAGGGTATAGAAACGAAATATATATCAGAGATAATAATGATATAACATGACATAAAGTCCAACAAACCACAAGGACAACGAAAACATAGCCTAATAAAATGACTACATTTCTGACACACCATTCACCATGGACAGCCAGCAGCCACCATGAGAGCAGAGCAGTGTAAAATTGGCACGGCGGCCCATACATTCACGTACAAGTAGGCTACTGTACAAATTAAATTTGAAGTGTAATCACCATGGTTGAAAGTGTGCCGGTCCTACCCGGTCCTTAGTACCGGAAAGAGATTTCCAGGCGGTCCGGAGGACCGGGAAGAATTGACAGCTCTAGCTCAAGCTCCACCCGTGGAATTTGAGCGTCTGTCACAAGCGCATCTAGTCGCAATCGCATTTCGCATTTCGCTTGTCCAACCGTCTCATGTTGGCTACAATACCGGTTTTGATGAAGGGTATATATACCAATATCTCTTGATGTCTGTTACACTTATGGTTGTGATATCGTCTATTTTTTTTATGTGTTATTATAATGTGTCCTTATTGAAATGTTCCAAAAAATGCATTTTTTTTTCTCTACATCTTTTTTACGCTGATTTCAGCCTGTTTGATTCTGTAAGGTTATATGAGCCCAATGCTTGCTGGGAAATTATGCAAATTCGTTTGTTGCCCAGACCCAATCAGAGCAATATTTGCTTTTTCCCACTTGATCAGAACAGCGGCAGGAGAAAAGAATGGAGTGACAGCTAGAAAATTAGGCTACGTGGTAATTAAAGCAAAAATGCAAACGACGATTCTTCAGATGTTTAAGAGAAAGGAGAGAGATGAAGAAACTCAGAATGTAATTAAAATGAGAAAAACAACGCCCACAGATGACACAGGTGATGATGCTTATTTAGCGCAGAGAATGGACATGAACCTGGCCATGATGAATATAATAAGTTAGCTAACTAGCAAACTGTATATCTCTATAAGGGGTGCCCAACCAGTCGGGGAGATTCCCAGTCGATCGCGAGATGTCTAAAAATAGAACAACAATATTCTGTTTTATCGTTAATGTCCTACAACAGGGGTGGCCAAACTTTTTGGCTCAACGGCCACAATGATGTATCAATGTGACAGCCGGGCCGGGGAACATTGTTTGGTTCCGTCTTGATTAATGTCGGGCTGAGGGTTGTTTTAATCTCATTCTCCCGCGCGCGGGGCGACGTCCACGCACAGCTGCGACGACCAGGGAGGGCGGGACTTTTCGCGGCGCGCGCGGCGTGTGGACAGTGGGGGATAACATAAATATCCCCCCCCCCGTCAACGATCGCCAAAAACAACGTAACCCTACTACTGGTGCACCCCTCTAATCTCAGATGCACCCTGAGGAGTCTTACTCAGAACACAATATTTTAAGTAAGGGATAATGTGCAGCGACGCGGTCATTATGGGGAAAAGAACACCCGACAGGCTGATCAGGAGCCCGACGCGAAGCGGAGGGATCTAGATCTGCATGAAGGGTGTTCTTTTCCCCATAATGACCAAGTGTCATTATGGGGAAATGAAGGTCGGGGTAGCATTATAGTACCTGCAAGAAATTCAAACCACTTTCACCCCTGGGCGGGAGTTAGACTCTGACGTCACTGTCGAGACGGCAGTGGCCGACTCCGCCTACTAAGGGTTCCACAGCAACTCTGCAGAATTCTATGGGTGACGTCACGGACACTACGTCCATTTATACAGTCTATGGTTCCAACCTGGGGGTCATTCGCGGGCCATGCCCCCCCAAACGAGTCACTGTGCCCCCCCAACGCAGGGCAGTCAAGCCCTGCCACTTTGCCGTTTTTTTGTTTTGTTATCATATTATAAGTGAAAACGTTTCCACTGAATTTTTTTTGTGTGAAATAAATCAGAAATAAAGAATACAAATAAAAACACAGCCTGAGGTGTGCTCACTGCTGCTCGTTGATTGGTGTGTTGCTTGACCAATGATCCCGGACCTTTGTTTTGTTGTCATTACGTGGCTGACTGTTTAGTTGTAAGCCCAGTGGCGATCTGTTCCTCTGTTATACTGATTATACAGTAAAGCCATCGATAATAATATGATACAGTACAGTACAAGTACTTCTGGGTCTCTGTGTTTCATTCAAGCTCGGCTCTGTGTATGTGTGGCACGAGCGCATTTTGTTGTTGTTAGCATCTGGTTAGCTAGCTATGCTAACGGATATAAAGAGCTGTTTTAGAGAGTCCTCTCCTGTCAGACTGAGAGAATCAGATAACTACAGCTCAGTGAGGTAAGGTCAGGACTCTGTCAGTGTTTAGATAGTTAACTTAAGTTATCTCAGTGGGTCTCAAACAGTTTGGTCACCATTTATGTAAACAAGTATTTCCGAGGAACACCTTTATATGATCATTATAGTTATTACAAAATAAGAGAATAATGAAAAACAGGTATGAAATACTTTAGGGCAGTAAAATAAGAATACAGTTTAAAAGGGGAGTAATTTGTAAGGTATTGTAGGTGCTGTAGCTTAGCGGGCAAAGCGCGTGTCCAGGAGATCCTGGGTCCAAATCTCAGCAGTGCCTCTTTGATACAGAAAATATCTCTTGAATTAGGTGTGTTATCCACCTCTGAAATAAGGGTTTGGTTTAGTTTGGGTGTAAAACTATATTAGGGCATTACCAATCTAATACCTGACTGTGACAGGATGCAACATTACAGCTCAACATGTTGGTATTTTGGGACTTTATGAATTTACATTTTTACAGCCTGAAAAAACATTTGTGAAAATGAAAGGAAACAATGGAAGTTAAAAAGTAAGGAGGTAGTATTAGGAAAATAGGCGGTGTGGCTTAGTGGTAAAGCGCCTGTCTCGTAAACAGGAGATCCTGGGTTCAATTCCTAGCAGTTCCTCTTTGATACAGAGATTATCTCTACAGTACTCGATGACATTTACAAAACTACCCAAAAGAAATGAGTCCCACATCCAAAAACCAGCAGGTAAAAGTGGCCTCTTCATTTTTCTTTCTCACAAAGTTATGTTTATATTCTGAGTAACTCATCAAAACTCATTGAGTGGATCTATAGGGTTTAAAAAACGAGTCAAATCAATATCGTTTTAACAAAAAAACAGTTGCAAAGCCGAATGTTTTTGATATAGCATTGTTTCAATCTACTATCTCACTCTCATTTTGCAAGAGAAATTGTGGTGAAGTTGAACAATTGCATATGTGGTGCTGTGGCTTAGTGGTAAAGCACCTGTCTAGTAAACAGCAGATCCTTGGTTCAATTCCCAGCAGTGCATCTCAGGATGCAACATTACAGATCAACATATTGTCATTTTGGGACTTTATGAATAAAATGTTTAACAGCCTGAAAAAACATTTGTAGAGATAAAGAGAAACAATGGAAGCTAAAGAGTAAGGAGGTAGTAATTGTACAGAAAGGCGCTGTGGCTTAGAGGTAAAGTGCCTGTTTCGTAAACAGGAGATCCTGGGTTCAAATCCCAGCAGTGCCTCTTTGATACAGAGATTATCTCTACATTACTGAATGCATATTACAAGACTACCCAAAAAAAGTTAGTCCCACATCCCACCACAGTCCACCTAATCACATCCAACAAGGAACAGGTAAGAGAGGCCTCTTCATTATTCTTTCAAACAAAGTTATGTTTATATTCAGAGTTACTCACCCAAACTCATTGTGAGGATCTATAGGGTTTAAAAAAGAGTCAAATTGATTTCATTTTAGCAAAAAAACTGTTGCAAAGCTGAGTGTTTTTGATCTAGTAGTTTTTCAATATCTGAGAAAAACTAAAACTGTAGGAGCGGTGCTGTGGCTTAACGGTAAAGCGCCTGTCTAGTAAACAGGAGATCCTGGGTTCAACTCCCAGCAGTGCCTCTTTGTTACAGAGAATATCTATTTAGATAAAGCTCTCATCGTTACCACGTTCAATTACATTCAATAGTAAATGTTTGGTATGGTTTGTACTTGAAAAAGACTTAGGTTATAGTTTAAAGTGCCAGTGAAGTGCATTTTTTTGCGCCAAAATGAAATGGCAGTTTCATTTCTTACATATAATTGTACCTGTTCATGGCTAAAATAATTTTTTAGGAAGTGCGAGGGACGAGATAAACATCGCAAATTTTTCAGAGTCTGAGCCTACCACTGCTGCAGACGATAGCGGCTGTGACGTCACAAGATGGGCCCAGTTGTGATTGTAAACATGGCGGAGACTTCGGAAAGTGATACTGGTGCGAGAGAAATTAGTGATTTTGACAGCTTTTCGGACAGGATAGATGAGGAAAGTGGCCATGGAAGTCAATTTAGTTGAGGACAATATTTTGTCATAGATCTAGAGTAGATCTACACACAGGATTGGCCATCACCTGATCATACATTCATCTGTTCATAGCATGATGCAACATTCATGTTCACATGCAGTGTTGTGCTAGTTACTGAAAACCAGTAACTAGTTACAATTACTAGTTACTTCACTACTTACACCAAAAAGTAATGCGTTACTGTGAAAAGTAACTTTTTAGTTACTTAAAAAAGGGCACCCATTAATGCCCTTATACTGTAGCCTTCATTTCAGTACTGTTATTGCATCGGAGAATAATACAACCTGTTGATCAACTTGACATGCATTTGCATCACTGAACTCTGCTAAGCAATGTGGTCTTTACAAACAAACACAAAGATATGTTTCAAAGTGCCAATCCAGCCGCTGTTGCTTAGGTGGAGGTGGAGTGGCGTCGGATGAGTCTGGGTCTGTGGTCTTAGCTACTAGCTTCGTCCCAGCATGTTGTTTCTGCAGATGTTTCAACAGATTTTAATTGCTGTTTGGGCAGTCGATAGGATCTTTGACCGCCAAGACACAACTTACATTTAACTAAAACGTCTTTTCTTTGTGCTCGACAAAAGTGAAATAGTGAGAATATCTCCAGGCGGAGAAACTCGATTGAGCTCTGCCGCCGCCATGATAGTCTTGTTAGTAGACACAAACACAGTGGCCTTTATTTTTCATAAACAATCTACGAATCTACGAAACAATAACACCAGCCACTCACCTTCATCTTTTGGTAACAGAAACATCGCCACTTCGGCAGAATTGACATTACCACAGCCAGCGGCAATGCATCGCTTCCGTGGTTTTTCCTCCCTTTTTCTTCACGTCGCCTCCATTGTCAGGTTTCCTCGATTGGCAATCACTTCCAGTTGACTGCGAAACACTTTCCAATAAAATACTCGCTCAAAAACGTGGTAAATTCCACTTTGAAACAGAGACAAAATGAACGGTGGTGAATGTAAACACTTCGGCTGAGCCCATCTTCTGACGTCACGCAGTAGATCGCAAGCCACGCCCACGAAGGCGGAGGTTTCCCAGCGGAAAATTCCAACTCGTCAAATTCGTTGCTATTCCAACATCTTTTATATGGGTTCCAATGGACAATTTTGGTCATTACTATACGTATTAGCATAACAGATCATGCACCGGCGCACACTTCACTGGGTCTTTAAAGATGACTGTTATCCACCTCTTTTTGGTTTTTGGCTTAATGGTTTGTGTAAGTTAGATTTTTTAAACTAGATTTATCTGATGCCCACTGGTAAATATCTATATAAGGAACAGTAATTGAGAAAATCATAATTTATAGAGGTTGGGTGTTCCTAAGAGCAACCGTTTTCACTTTCTACTGACAAATTAAAGCCTAAAAGAAAGACTCTAGAGCAGGGATTGGCCACTTGGATGGTGGGGGGGGGCCACATCATTTATGTACTGGCCACCAGGGGGCCGCAGATTCACTTTGAACACACACACAAATTCCATGTATTGTATGTAATTATTAACAAATATACTAAGTCTGACATCTTCATTGACATTTTTCAATCTTTCAGGGAACATCCTCTAATAAGCTCACTAAACAAATATCAGTTCACAGAAATGTTATTTAATTTTGACAAGTGGCATGTTGTATTGAACAGGTTATTTAACAGTGGAATAAACTATTTTAAACTATTGGAAAGCACGGAAAATGCGTGTGCATTAAGATTAAACATTAAGATGACATCGTGTACGCAGCTCGCGACGTAACTAGGAGTCTAGTGGACGGTATCAGTACTACAAGTAAAATTAATTACGTTGTTTCTAAATTGATCTGAGGGCTCAAAAAGAAGGTGGGGGCCACATGCGGCCCCCGGACCGCCATTTGCCCATCCCTTCTCTAGAGCATAGGAGAGTGTTTGGTTATAATAACAGATACATTTAGAAAATTCAAGAGTACTGGCTATCATTTTTGATATTATTGACATTTTGTGCTCCAGTGGCGCAATCGGTCAGCGCGCGGTACTTATAAGACAGTAACCTGCAGAGTGATGCCGAGGTTGTGAGTTCAAGCCTCACCTGGAGCAGAGAAGTTTTAACCTGCATTCAAAGGATATTATCTGGGTTAAAGTACTTGGAGTGAAGCAGACGGAAAGAGTTTTTCGATGCTCATTGAGTCATTCATCTCACAGGCCAAATATTGATGAATGTGACAGAAGCCATATGCATTGGACACGGTAAATATGGTCATATGGCTTTGGTTACTTGATTATAATAATAAATTCAGGAGAGAGAATGAAAAGAAAACTATTGAGAGGCGCTGTAGCTTAGCGGTCAAAGCGCCTGTCTTGTAAACAGGAGATCCTGGGTCCAAATCCCAGCAGTGCCTCTTTGTTAAGGAAAATATCTCTTGGATTAAGTGTGTTATCCACCTCTAAATTAGGGGTTTGGTTTAGTTTGGGCGCAAAACTATATTAGGGCATTCCCCATCTAATACTTGACCGTGACAGGATGCAACATTACAGATCAACATATTGTCATTTTGGGACTTTATGAATAAAATGTTTAACAGCCTGAAAGAACATTTGGAGAGATAAAGAGAAACAATGGAAGCTAAAGAGTAAGGATGTAGTAATTGTACAATAAGGCGCTGTGGCTTAGTGGTAAAGCGCCTGTCTCGTAAACAGGAGATCCTGGGTTCAAATCCCAGCAGTGCCTCTTTGATACAGAGAATATCTCTACATTACTGAATGCATATTACAAGTCTACCCAAAAAAACTTAGTTTCACATCCCACCACAGTCCACCTAATCACATCCAACAAGGAACAGGTAAAAGTGGCCTCTTCATTATTCTTTAAAACAAAGTTAAGTTTATGTTCAGAGTTACTCACCCAAACTCATTGTGAGGATCTATAGGGTTTAAAAAAGAGTCAAATCAATTTCCTTTTAGAAAAAAACTGTTGCAAAGCTGAGTGTTTTTGATCTAGTAGTTTTTCAATCTGCTATCTCACTGTCTTTTTGCAACAGAAATTGTGGTGAAGGAGGTGCTGTAGCTTAGCGGTTAAAGCGCCTGTCTTGTAAACAGGAGATCCTGGGTCCAAATCCCAGCAGTGCCTCTTTGTTAAGGAACATATCTCTTGAATTAGGTGTGTTATCCACCTCTGAAATAAGGGTTTGGTTTAGTTTGGGCGTAAACTATATTAGGGCATTACCAATCTAATCCCTGACTGTGACAAGCGGACAAACAGGATGCAACATGACAACTAAACATGTTTTCGGTTTGGGACTTTATGAATGCACATTTTTTCAGCGTGAATAAACATTTGTAGAAATAAAATGACACTTGAAGTTCAAAAGTAAGGAGGTAGTGGATGGAGAAACGGGCGCTTTGGCTAAGTTGTAAAGCGCCTGTGAAGAATGAAAGGAAACTACTGAGCACAGTATCTGAGAAAAACTAAAACTGTAGGAGCGGTGCTGTGGCTTAACGGTAAAGCGCCTGTCTAGTAAACAGGAGATCCTGGGTTCAACTCCCAGCAGTGCCTCTTTGTTACAGAGAGCATCTATTTAGATAAAGCTCTCATCGTTACCACATTCAATTACATTCAATAGTAAATGTTTGGTATGGTTTGTACTTGAAAAAGACTTAGGTTATATTTTAAAGATGACTGTTATCCACCTCTTTTTGGTTTTTGGCTTAATGGTTTGTGTAATTTAGATTTTTTAATCTAGATTTATCTGATGCCCACTGGTAAATATCTATATAAGGAACAGTAATTGAGAAAAATCATAATTTATAGAGGTTGGGTGTTCCTAAGAGCAACCGTTTTCACTTTCTACTGACAAATTAAAGCCTAAAAGAAAGACTCTAGAGCAGGGATTGGCCACTTGGATGGTGGGGGGGGGCCACATCATTTATGTACTGGCCACCAGGGGGCGCAGATTCACTTTGAACACACACACAAATTCCATGTATTGTATGTCATTATTAACAAATATACTAAGTCTGACATCTCTTTCAGGGAACATCCTCTAATAAGCTCACTAAACAAATATCAGTTCACGGAAATGTTATTTAATTTTGACAAGTGGCATGTTTGTATTGAACAGGTTATTTAACAGTGGAATAAAACTATTTTAAACTATCGGAACGCACGGAAAATGCGTGTGCATTAAGATTAAACATTAAGATGACATCGTGTACGCAGCTCGCGACGTAACTAGGAGTCTAGTGGACGGTATCAGTACTACAAGTAAAACAAATATGTTTTACTTTTTTAATTAATTACCTTGTTTCTAAATTGATCTGAGGGCCGCAAAAAGGGGAGGTGGGGGCCACATGCGGCCCCCGGACCGCCATTTGCCCATCCCTGCTCTAGAGCATAGGAGAGTGTTTGGTTATAATAACAGATACATTTAGAAAATTCAAGAGTAACGGCTATTGTTTTTGATATTATTGACATTTTGTGCTCCAGTGGCGCAATCGGTCAGCGCGCGGTACTTATAAGACAGTAACCTGCAGAGTGATGCCGAGGTTGTGAGTTCAAGCCTCACCTGGAGCAGAGAAGTTTTAACCTGCATTCAAAGGATATTATCTGGGTTAAACTACTTGGAGTGAAGCAGACGGAAAGAGTTTTTCGATGCTCATTGAGTCATTCATTCAATCTCACAGGCCAAATATTGATGAATGTGACAGAAGCCATATGCATTGGACACACGGTAAATATGGTCATATGGCTATTGTTTACTTTGGTTATAATAAATAAATTCAGGAGAGAGAATGAAAAGAAAACTGTTGAGAGGTGCTGTAGCTTAGCGGTCAAAGCGCCTGTCTTGTAAACAGGAGATCCTGGGTCCAAATCCCAGCAGTGCCTCTTTGTTACAGAAAATATCTCTTGGATTAAGTGTGTTATCCACCTCTAAATTAGGGGTTTGGTTTAGTTTGGGCGTAAAACTATATTAGGGCATTCTCCATCTAATACTTGACCGTGACAGGATGCAACTTTACAGATCAACATGTTGTCATTTTGGGACTTTATGAATAAAATGTTTAACAGCCTGAAAGAACATTTGTAGAGATAAAGAGAAACAATGGAAGCTAAAGAGTAAGGATGTAGTAATTGTACAATAAGGCACTGTGGCTTAGTGGTAAAGCGCCTCTCTCGTAAACAGGCGATCCTGGGTTCAAATCCCAGCAGTGCCTCTTTGATACAGAGAATATCTCTACATTACTAAATGCATATTACAAGACTACCCAAAAAAAGTTAGTTTCACATCCCGCCACAGTCCACCTAATCACATCCAACAAGGAACAGGTAAAAGCGGCCTCTTCATTATTCTTTCAAACAAAGTTACGTTTATGTTCAGAGTTACTCACCCAAACTCATTGTGAGGATCTATAGGGTTTAAAAAAGAGTCAAATCAATTTCCTATTAGCAAAAAAACTGTTGCAAATCTGAGTGTTTTTGATCTAGTAGTTTTTCAATCTGCTATCTCACTGTCTTTTTGCAACAGAAATTGTGGTGAAGGAGGTGCTGTGGCTTAGCGGTTAAAGTGCCTGTCTTGTAAACAGGAGATCCTATGTCCAAATCCCAGCAGTGCCTCTTTGTTAAGGAAAATATCTCTTGAATTAGGTGTGTTATCCACCTCTAAAATAAGGGTTTGGTTTAGTTTGGGCGTAAACTATATTAGGGCATTACCAATCTAATACCTGACTGTGACAAGCGGACAGACAGGATGCAACATGACAACATGTTTTCGGTTTGGGACTTTATGAATGCACCTTTTAACAGCGTGAATAAACATTTGTAGAAATAAAATGACACTTGAAGTTCAAAAGTAAGGAGGTAGTGGATGGAGAATCGGCGCTTTGGCTAAGTTGTAAAGCGCCTGTGAAGAATGAAAGGAAACTACTGAGCACAGTATCTGAGAAAAACAAAAACTGTAGGAGTGGTGCTGTGGCTTAACGGTAAAGCGCCTGTCTAGTAAACAGGAGATCCTGGGTTCAACTCCCAGCAGTGCCTCTTTGTTAGAGAGAGCATCTATTTAGATAAAGCTCTCATCTTTACCACGTTCAATTACATTCAATAGTAAATGTTTGGTAAGGTTTGTACTTGAAAACGACTTCGGTTATAGTTTAAAGTTGACAGTTATCCACCTCTGAAGTAATGGTTTGCGTTAGTTTGTGTTTATAAGTTAGATTTTTTAAACTAGATTTATCTGATGGCCACTGGTAAATATCTATATAAGGAACAGTCATTGAGAAAATCATAATTTATAGAGGTTGGGTGTTCCTAAGAGCAACCGTTTTCACTTTCTACTGACAAATTAAAGCCTAAAAGAAAGACTCTAGAGCTGGGATTGGCCACTTGGATGGTGGGGGGGGGCCACATCATTCATGTACTGGCCACCAGGGGGCCGCAGATTCACTTGGACTTTCTCTTCGAAAACGCGTCACAGTTTAGCCTCTCGGCGACTCAAACGTAACTGGGGATTGAGCCGCCACACCTTATTTCAGAGGTGGATAACACACCGAATTCGAGAGATATGTTCCTTAACAAAGAGGCACTGCTGGGATTTGGACCCAGGATCTCCTGTTTACAAGACAGGCACTTGAACCGCTAAGCTACAGCGCCTCCTTCACCTCAATTTCCGTTGCAAAAAGACAGTGAGATAGCCGATTGAAAATCTACTAGATCAAAAACACTCAGCTTTGCAACAGTTTTTTTTGCTAAAAGGAAATTGATTTGACTCTTTTTTAAACCCTATAGATCCTCACAATGAGTTTGGGTGAGTAACTCTGAACATAAACTTAACTTTGTTTGAAAGAATAATGAAGAGGCCACTTTAACCTGCTCTTTATTGGATGTGATTAGGTGGACTGTGGTGGGATGTGAAACTAACTTTTCTAGGGTAGTCTTTTAAACTGCATTCAGTAATGTAGAGATAATCTCTGTATCAAAGAGGCACTGCTGGGATTTGTACCCAGGATCTCCTGTTTACGAGACAGGCGCTTTACCACTAAGCCACAGCGCCTTTTTGTACAATTATTACCTCCTTACTTTGTAACTTCCATTGTTTCTCTTTATCTCTACAAATGTTCTTTCAGGCTGTTAAACATTTTAATCATAAAGTCCAAAAATAACAATATTTTGAGCTGTAATGTTGCATCCTGTCACGGTCAAATATTAGATGGTAATGCCCTAATATAGTTTTACATCCAAACTAAACCGAACCCTTATTTCAGAGGTGCATAACACACCTAATTCAAGTGATATTTTCTGTATCAAAGAGGCACTGCTGAGATTTGGACCCAGGATCTCCTGGACACGCGCTTTGCCCGCTAAGCTACAGCGCCTACAATACCTTACAAATTACTCCCCTTTTAAACTGTATTCTTATTTTACTGCCCTAAAGTATTTCATACCTGTTTTTCATTATTCTCTTATTTTGTAATAACTATAATGATCATATAAAGGTGTTCCTCGGAAATACTTGTTTACATAAATGGTGACCAAACTGTTTGAGACCCACTGAGATAACTTAAGTTAACTATCTAAACACTGACAGAGTCCTGACCTTACCTCACTGAGCTGTAGTTATCTGATTCTCTCAGTCTGACAGGAGAGGACTCTCTAAAACAGCTCTTTATATCCGTTAGCATAGCTAGCTAACCAGATGCTAACAACAACAAAATGCGCTTGTGCCACACATACACAGAGCCGAGCTTGAATGAAACACAGAGACCCAGAAGTACTTGTACTGTACTGTATCATATTATTATCGATGGCTTTACTGTATAATCAGTATAACAGAGGAACAGATCGCCACTGGGCTTACAACTAAACAGTCAGCCACATAATGACAACAAAACAAAGGTCCGGGATCATTGGTCAAGCAACACACCAATCAACGAGCAGCAGTGAGCACACCTCAGGCTGTGTTTTTTATTTGTATTCTTTATTTCTGATTTATTTCACACAAAAAACATTTAGTGGAAAAGTTTTCACTTATAATATGATAACAAAACAAAAAAACGGCAAAGTGGCAGGGCTTGACTGCCCTGCGTTGGGGGGGCACAGTGACTCGTTTGGGGGGCATGGCCCGCGAATGACCCCCCAGGTTGGAACCATAGACTGTATAAATGGACGTAGTGTCCGTGACGTCACCCATAGAATTCTGCAGAGTTGCTGTGGAGCCTTAGTAGGCGGAGTCGGCCACTGCCGTCTCGACAGTGACGTCAGAATCTAACTCCCGCCTGCTCCAGCCTGATCCAAATAAGGGCAAAGAGGCGGGACCTGCTGTCACTGAGCTGGAAACTCCAGAGCTAGCTGAGGCTAACAAGCTAAGCTAACATGCTCAGCAGTGCTGGCTGCTCTGCGATGCTAGCTGGCTAACCTACATCTGTTGCTCCCCGTCTGTACACTGCTGTAGCATTTTACGTTTCTAAGGTAAGCGGACAAAAACGATTCAGTAGAACTATAAATAATAATCTAAGTTATTGAGTTTTTAGGATAATACTTCAGAATCTTAAAATCCCTTAAGGTTTGTATATAATTGTGCGTAATTCAACACTGGAATCAAGCAAATATTAATATGTTTGCATGACATTAGTTATTTATATTTTGCTGTCACTTAATTATACGTTTAATACATTTAAGTAAAGCTAAGATACATGTGATGGTAGCTAGTTAGTGCTTTTAACTGTGATGCCTCCTCCAAACAGCATTATAACCAGACTGTATCATTGAAACTATAAGTACCGGTTCTAGACCCTTGACTTTAGACAAACAAAAGACAAAATTAATCAGAAATAACTTTTGATTAATGATTTCCCCCTGTGGGTTCATGTATTGATTCCTAACAAGTCAGTTGAACCCTCGACCCCCTCTTAAAAATAACAATGAGTTTTGTTTAAAACGTTGGTTCTGACCAACCAACCTAAACTACAGATGTGAAACTGACTACAAGTCAGCCTTGAGACAGGTTTTAAAGTTTGTCAAAATGTGTTGCTATGATCAATATAAAGTTTAGATGATCAAAAGGGTTAGTGTTAGGGTTAGGGTTAGCGATTGAGAAATTCTGGATCTGGCCCTGACCTGTCCATCACTGCTTGCACTTGGTGGACTCGCAGTTTGAAGCAATAGTTAATGTAGTAGACTGTTTCCCTGTGGATGCGTTTGGCTTTTGAATTTGTGACAGACTTAATCTAGCTTGCCCGAAATGCATTTAATCTTAGTTTTATTCCACAGACATTTGCCGCCTTCAGTATAAGAATGTATAATCAATTCTCTCTGGTGACAAACTTGCAAAGATACAAGTCGGTTTAGTAAAAAAACATGTTTTTGAATAGACCCCAATTGTTTACCACTACTCGTCTTTTGCATAGATCCATAGTGAAAAGATGACAACCAAAAACAGAGCGGACACTGTGACATAGACAAAAAAGAAAATGATGTCCAATTTTCTAGCCACTCTGGTCCAGTAGTCGGGCTTCCTTTCTTCCTTCCTGCTGAGGAGCAGAGAGAGTGTTTTCACCGCCTCACTCAGATCATCTGGGAGCTTCTCCAGGGAATTGGACTCCTCCATCAGTTGGCTTCTTTTGTCCTGCAGACGTTTTTTGGTGGAGTGTTCATTCACAAGATTATGAACCATTAAAAACCGTTCAACCTTTAACATTTTTGTTTTGTGTCCATTGTGCTCAAAGAATAAAAATATTTCATATACATAATCCAACGGTAACATCTCTTCCCACAAACAAACCTCTGAAACTGTGAGTAACCCTAAACTGTTTTATACTTTACTAGTATTTATTTTAGTTTAGTGTTTTTAATTTAGGCAGACATTCCCAAGTAACCCAATTCTCACCTCTTTGCCCACCGACAGCAGTTCAGATGGCGGTTCATCAGACACATTACACACACAAGCACAGTGAGTCCATTTCTTCACATCTGAAAGTAAATTGTTGACACACGACAGCAGCATGTTCAGAAGATGGATTATTAGTCGTACATTTTTCTTTGTGTATTCAAATAATATAAATAAAGTGACCATCATAGTTGCCCTGTTTGTCTCCACAGTCCTTACTCAGGCCTTTATCTGCCTGGTTTTCTTCAGATGCAGAGTCTCTATCAATCAGATACATCACCAAAATCGTCTCCAGAAGGCTGATCATCATCAAACCAAACATCCCAATGCAGAAGACCGCTGAAGAGAAAAGGCAACGTCATGAAAGTGACACCAATGACAAGAAACTAAGTCATGTGTTGTTTCTGCTTAATGGAAATGACAGTGAAATTAAATAATGACTGTGCTGCTTTACCTATAAGCGGTAACCTGTCTGAAGAGGAAGGCAGAATCTCGTTGAGAATAAGCTGCATCACAGTGACGGCGAGCAGCACAGTGACCTTGAAGCTGAGCTTCTCGCCCCCGCTGTCTGAGATCAGGAAGGAGGCCAAGTCCAGACAGAAGAAGAACAGGATGGGCACTAAGAAGTTGGCGATGTAGAGGGCAGAACGCCTCCTCATCGTGATCTGTGAAACTTCTAATGGTCAGTTGGTTCATGATACTCAAATAAAAAAATTTTAAGCAAATTATGTCAAATCAGAATCAGAATACCTTTATTAGACATTTACATTGTAAAAATCAAAACTATTTTGACAATGAATTCATCAGTAGAGCTGCTTTGTGTGTTTTAAATATATTATATTTTGGTAATGGATTGATAAATACACTGCTGCAACAAACGTCTGGAGAATTTAGTCATGCATTTAGCAGCTAAGGAGACACATATTCCCCTAAGGAGATGGTAGAGACCGAAATCAGAACTAAGAATACACTAACCCAAATTAATTGTAATGTTGCTCCATTACTAATGTATGTGTTCATAAGTGTGATGGAAACTTCTGAAGCAATGGAGACGAAACTGAGAGAGACAGGGAGAGAGCTGGAACTTTGATGGCAAACACTGATGGTTTATTTGGAGCTTCGGCCGGAGAATTCACAAGACAGGTGCTGTGCCACGAGTTGACACAGCGGTTGCCAATCCAATTCTGAAGATCTCTACCCCAGACCCCTGTATATAGCTCTGAGAGAATAATCAACATTGTGCATTACAAGAAAAAGCAGGCAAAGCACTATAACGCAGCATCCACACGGATGCGTTGAAGCTTGCCGGCGGGCCTGTCTGAAGCTCGACCAACAACCAATCACATGAATCTCCCGCCCAGAACACACAAGCACGCGGTTTGATTGGCTAGAGCTTGTACTGGCATATGATTTGATTGGCTGACGCTTCCGTCGAAGCTTCAAAAGTTGAACTTTGCTCAACTTTCGAAGCGAGTAACGCGAGCAAAGCGAAGCGACGGAACCACAATGCAGAGTGTTTAATTCTGCTTTTTATATTGCAGGTTAAATGCAAAAGCAGCAAGTGGAACTTCAGAAATCTACATGCAAATATTTGCCAGAAGAAACACATTTTGACAGTAAAATGTCCTCAATACTTACAGTATAAACAATCCTGCTTTGAGTAAATCCTTCAGGGTTGGTGAGATTTGATGAGTTGACTGTCAAGTTGAGGAACAGCCACTCGTACTGGGTCCCCATATCTTCGAGAGACAACTTTGTCAAAAGTGTATTGTTGCGAATGACGTCAAACGTAATGTCCTCATCTGAAGTGAAAATAATATGGGTTTTCTTTTTTTTTTATCAGGTCAACATAGAAGAAATGCATGTGGACACACACACACACACACACACATACCATGTATACATCACTTCAGGGGACATTACATTGACTTACATGCATTTCCTGGAGACTTATCCTAACCTTAACCATAACCAACACATGCCTAACCCTTACCCTAACCCTAAACCTAACCAAGTCTTCACCCTAAAATTAATGATTCCCCTCATGGGGACCTCCATTTTGTCCCCATAAGGGAGGCGAGTCCCCACACGTGACTGTGTAAACAGATTTAGGTCCCCACAAGTATAGTAATGCTAGGCCACACACACACACAGACAGACAGACAGACAGACAGACAGACAGACAGACAGACTGACAGACAGACTGACAGACAGACAGACTTTAGATGACTTTCTAGTTTTCGAAGGCTCACCAGGGTATACAATTGACTTGAAAGACAAGTTGCAGCTCTGAACATCGAAGGGAAATTTG
Organism: Dissostichus eleginoides; assembly: GCA_031216635.1. Classification (NCBI taxonomy): domain Eukaryota; kingdom Metazoa; phylum Chordata; class Actinopteri; order Perciformes; family Nototheniidae; genus Dissostichus; species Dissostichus eleginoides. The sequence continues at coordinate 7,981,311 of CM062284.1, read as the reverse complement.
TAAACTTGAATCTTGCATGTGCTGACCACCGTAAGGTAATTATCAACTATAACGTCACCATTAGAGTGAAGGGTGACATAAGGACTCGGAGGAGCCTTGTCCTTCTCCCTCCTGTAGGAAAATACATACAGGAAACATACATATAAACCATTTATCATAAATCTACATTAACAATGATACTGTTTAGTGTTAAACTCTTTAGTTTACTCTAGTTATCATGCAGGAGAGCAGAGCAGGGTGGACCCACGTACAGGATTAATGTAGGTTATCCAGGAATAAACAGAGCAGGGCAAGGCAGGGCAGGCAAGGCAAACCAAACTAAACAGAACACTGCCTATGAACAAAACAAGGATCTGACAAACACCAACAGAAAACCAGAACTAAAATATACAAAGAACTAATCACAAGACACAGCTGGGCGGGGCAGTAATAACACAAAGGCACCATGTGAACAGAATCAGGTAACCAAACACTCTGGAAGACACAGAGACAGGAAGTAAAAACAGACATAACACAGGGGGTGATCACTTTTCAAAATAAAGCAGGAAACACTGATATTGAGATTGTGACACTAGTTTACCGCCGGTTCTTTAAATATAGAAATATACAAGTTATAACAATATAAAGTATATCAACGTCTTAAAAATGAGTAACCCGGCTCATGTAGTTACATTGTTTTCCTACTTTTTCTGTCTTGGTATATAGAAACAATATACGAGTACCTTGTAGGTTACTCAGTAGTTCAAAACAATCGCAGCCTAAGAAGTCCCCCAAAAGGTTACAACACCTTACTAAAGTTCTAAATGACATTTACTTGAACACTGACAATTGCAAAATATCAGTCCTAATATTGCTGGACCTCAGTGCTGTATTCGATACAGTTGACCACAACATTTTACTGGACAGATTGGAAAACTGGGTTGGACTATCTGACAAAGCCCTTCACTGATTGAATCGTATCTGCGGGACAGAGAGTTTTTTATCCGTTGGTCCTTACAAATATCAAAAAACACCCATGACATGTGGAGTACCCAAGGTTCGATTCCTGGTCCAGTTCTGTTCAATATTTACATGCTCCCACTTGCTCATATCCTGAAACATACAAAATATCCTACCATAACTATGCAGATGACACACATTTATATCACAATAAACCCTGACGACAAAGGACCATTAGAATCTCCGAAAAGCTGCATACAACAAATCAGCACCTGGATGAATCACAATTTCCTGCAACTTAATAAGGACAAAATGGAAACAATTGTTTTTGGTGCCAAAAAGGACCAGGCCAATATCAGAACTCAATTAGAAAAAATACTGTTAAAAACATCAGACAATGTCAGAAACCTTGGTGTAGTTATGGACTCTGATTTACGTTTCAAAAAACACATCAAAGGTATCACAAAATCAGCTTTTTATCACTTAAAAAACATAGCCAGACTGAAAACACTTATGACCCAACACGACCTCCAAAAACTAGTCCATGCCTTTGTTTTTAGCAGACATCACTACTGTAATAGTGTTTTCACAGGTCTCTGTAAAAAATCAATAAAACAACTACAACTCATCCAGAACGCTGCTGCCAGAGTCCTCACCAAACCTCGGAGAATTACCACAGCACCCCAGTTCTAGAAGATCTGCACTGGCTTCGTATTACACAAAGGATACACTTCAAAATCCGACTTCCAACATGCAAAGCAATGAATGGATTGGGACCAAAATACATGTCAGAGATGCTTCACTGTTACGAGCCAGCCAGAGCTCTCAGATCAACAGGAGCGGGTTTACTCGTCGTCCCCAGAGTCAGAACTCAATTTGCAGAGGCAGCTTTTAGTTTTTATGCACCACAAGCCTGGAACAAACTGCCTGAAATTCTGAGGTTCGCCCCAACCCTGGGTTCTTTGAAATCAAGGTTAACCGTGCCTTATCATTGCACTTTTAGCTGCAGCCATTATTTTATCGCTTTTATTAATTTTTTTTTTTTTTCATTGTGTGTTTTTTTTGTTTTTAATTATGATGTGTTGAATGCCTATGTGAAGAACTTTGAATTGCCTCTGTGTCTTAAAATGTGCTTTACAAATAAACTAACCTTGAACCTTGAACCTTTGTCTCTCCCTTGTTTATGTAACCAGTAAATATTGTATTAATGATTCCCTGTACATATTAATTAAACCCTAATGGGGTGTATTAAGTAAGATGCTTAATGTTTTTCGAGTACAATATTACTCCAACATTAAGCCTGACATATATTCTAAAAAAGTAGAACATAGTAGAAGTAAGTCTGTTCCTAGAGAGTGATAAGATTGTAAAAATACAACACATGTGTGTAAAAAATATAATTGGAATAATATAACATATTTTAAAAGTTGTAGCACAATATTTTTTACATCCAAATGATTTAGTTTGTGTGTCCTTCCTAACAGTAACACGCTCTATCATCTGTTTCTGTTGTGAGTGTGTGTATTTGTGAGTAAGCACAAACATTCAAACTTACATCTCTTCAATCATTAGATCTGGTTTCCACAACAAATCAGCAGGAACAATTAGATATTTCCTTCCACAAAATTCATCTGGATTCCAATATATGTCAGGATCTGTCCATCTCTACAGAGAAAAACAAAGAAGGAAGGGGATCCGGAAGAAAGGAAGGAAGAAGGGGGAGAAAGAGAAATAAAAACTGAAAAGATGCAGTTCAATTCAAATAACTTTCACCAATGATGATGATGAAAACTGCTGTCTTTCTCAAAGCAAGCTCACCATAAAAATCCAAATGTAGGAAACCAAAGTCTGGTCAATCTCTCTCTGTAAGCAAAAGAAATGTGTGAAAGCACAATTAACATTTCACTCTGACAGTTTGGATATAAAAAAAATATATAAAATTCAAGTGGTGATCAGGTGAGACTTGCCAAACAAGTTAGGTAGAAGGACATGCACATATGTAAACCAAATGTAATTAGTGCTGTATAAACCTGATGAGACTACAAAGCTGCATTAAGTCCTGTGAGTCAAAAGGTTACAAGACATGTGTGCTTCACTGTATTTGATGTTGTTAGCCTTTAGACCTCTGGGTAGGCCACAGGGCACTCTAACATAATATTCTGCAGGTAGCATGTACAGGAAATTTGAGGGCACCAAGTATGTATGAGAGCCAATCAGAAGCAACAAGTTCAGCCGTGTATGCAAGTGTATTTGTACTACTCAGATCTTTTAGTAGGGGAATTATACTTTTAAAACCAGAAGCTTTCCGATAATCTTCTAAGTGAATTTGTTACATTATTTGAGGTCTTATATGCTTCCATCAGTATGGATGGCAGTAAGTGGTGTAAGCTATCAAAGTGCTAGCACATGGCTTTTTCCTTGAGGCAGTTGGTACCAGAACCACTTTTGTGTCAGTTCAAAATTATTAGCGTGCTATGTAGAAATGTACAGTATGTTGAGGTGTTATTCTGTTCCTTTTGTATTAGCTTACCCTACATTTTAGTTTGATGTCACTGATACCAATTGCTTTTTTCTCTTTATCTATTTTACCATGTGTTTACAGGGTTTGATCATATTGTATTTTATTTTGTTTATTTATTGAGATAAGAGTTGCATCCACAGCAAAAAAAACGTGTTCCTAAGCACATGGCCTTAATTTCCACAAAAAATAAAAAACATCTCCTTCTTGACGGGATCGAATATAGATTATCAATAAAACAAAGCTTAATTAAAAAACTTACCACATCTAGAATGCCTTGGATTGACATATAAAGGAATACTTCTGTATAATTGCGGGTGTCTCCAGGTCGAACCATTGAGTACAACTCCTTATTTTGGGTCAGGTTCAGGTAGTTCAAAATATTACGATAACGGCAGGTAACAGCAGAATCCTCGGATTCTATTGGGATGATAACAAGACAATACCTCTGTCAGAAAGGTACTTCTTTCAGTTAAACCATCCAAATGTTACCATGATCCAGTGTTGTAATCAAGTCACCAATTCACGAGTCCAAGTCACTCTCGAGTCCCCACTTTTCGAGTCCGAGTCCAAGTCCGAGTCACCTAGGGAGAGTCGGAGTCGAGTCCGAGTCCAAGTCTGAGTCCAAGTCTGAGTCCAAGTCTGAGTCACCCAAGGAGTGTCCGAATCGAGTCTGAGTCATCATTACCTGTGTTCGAGTCCGAGTCCAAGTCCGAGTGTCACAAGGAGTGTCCGAATCGAGTCCGAGTCATCATTACCTGTGTTCGAGTCCGAGTCCAAGTCCGAGTCACCCAAGAAGCGTCCAAGTCAAGTCAGAGTCACAAGTCTTCATGTATTAATCTTAGTGGATATATTTGTTGAAATTTAGCTATAGCTCCTCTGCATTGCTTTTATCCTGTCAAGTTATACTAATGTGTCTATTGAACTGCTGTGAAGCGAGTTTGGCTACAATTCTTGTAATAGGTGCTATACAAATATAAAGCTTATTAATAATATTCATATTAATATCATTATTATTATTTATATTATTGTAAATGACCTTCTAACTATATTTAAAATGAGTTACCTTTTAGAGAAGTGATTATATTTGTATGCTAATATTTTCTTATGGTAAAGTCTTCGTTTTGCACTTTTATTTTGATAGTAATAAGATCGGGACTCTTATTTTGAAGGAACTTTTACCAGAAGTCAATGGACAACGGAGCAGTGTAAACACACATGTATAATGACGGATAGATGACGAATAAATTAACATATACTAAATAGTTACATTGGGTTTTTAGCACCTGGCTGATAAGGGCACAAGCTCTTACGTTGGTAATGATTGTATAAAAGCAAGGGTGTGCAATAAACAGATACCATCAGTTGGAGAGTCTGACCATCATTCAGCCGGGGACGCTACAATTATTATAGTGAATGTTTAAATTCTATCAATAAAGATTAAGCCCCAGAAAACACATGGCTACTTAGCATGCAAAATGGACATTCTGCATGTTAAGTAGCCATGTGCTTTCGTGTTATCGGCTGAATCTTTATTTATTGATTAGATCACATTACTCGGATGATAGTGTTCAAGACAGCCTATGTCTGAACTCGATCCTTAGAGTAATGTGTTATGGAGCCTTCTCTTCAATCTTTTTTCCACATAACGAGCATTTTGCGCTGCTCTTTCCCAATGTGGAAGCAGAATGTGTGAAAGCATACAGCACGTTGCGGGGTGTGTCTCTGGACATCTCTAGACTGGAATAGCGGGGCCCAGTACGTGAACTCGCCTCGCAGGTGCACACGCCAGGATAGAGGACATCAGACTCCAGAGAAAACTTGCTCGAGTCCGAGTCCAAGTCGGAGCATCAATGTACAAGTCGAGTCCGAGTCATCGTGGGGGAAAAGTTCACGAGTCCGAGTCCAAGTCATCGTGCGCGAGAATTCACGATTCCAAGTCCGAGTCGCGTCAATCAGTGCGCGAGTCTGAGTCGAGTCGCGAGTCACCGTGCGCGAGAATTCACGAGTCCAAGTCTGAGTCGCGTCAACCAGTGCGCGAGTCCGAGTCGAGTCACGAGTCCCGAAAATCGGCACTCGAGTCCGAATCCAGGACTCGAGTACTCCATCTCTGCCATGATCTCCATCAGCCAGTCATGTAGTTGCTGTGTGTCAATTTAGCCTTTTTACTACACCCTAAATATGTTTAGTCAACATATCTGGTGCCAAGGTTGAGCTCATCAGAAAACCACTCTACTATATCACATGCAGAGCTTCAGCATCTTCCTCATCTCATCATCACCAGTGTTGGACTCCACAGGGGTTAAGTACTCTACTTATGGTTCATCAAATCTGGTATAATGTGATCTTAATGCCAGCCACTATCCAAACGTACTTATACTTCTGTTCACATGTTAGCAAAAACATGTGACTCTTGCAAATAAGTCTTGTCTTATTGACATATCTGTAGGTCACTGAAAGGTCATCATTAGAATTTATAAATAAGATTAATGCTTTATACATTTACACAAGTAACTTATCTATCAGTTGTATTACCTTATGGTAAAAACTGCGTTAAACTTATCCAGTGCTGACAACAGACAAGTGTATTCATTTTTTTAAAGAATTATAGAATTATTATTATTTATTTATTTTTTTTTATTTTTTAACATATGTAACATTAAGCTGTCTGTGGCTCTTTCCTGCTGTAATGATGCAAATGTCCCCTCTGTGGGACTAATAAAGGCATTCTGATTCTGAAATAAAGTAATAGAATAACATATGATTACTGTGTACTTACTCTTACTGTCATTATTGTCATTATTGTCATTATTGTCCTTATCCTTATCGGAGAGTTGGCCATTAAGCTCTTGTTGTTCCGAGTTATTGAATGTTTCTCCACCTGACAGAAACAAGTATACAGCTCTTAAAGTGATTCAAATGCAGCAGGTTAAAGTGTTGTGTGTCATGATCTGTTTATTTTCTGTTATTTTTTAATAATCACAGTCTGTCAGTTTCCTGTTTTACTTTGAAAGGTGTTCACCCCCTGTCTCATGTCTGCATTTGCTTCCTGTCTCTGTGTTTTCCCTCCTGTCTCATTGGGTGTTTCTCAATGTCGAGGAAGGCTGCTCCAGAGCCACTATTTCAAGGATGCTACGTCATCGAATCCCGCCGAAGGACTGTTCCAATGTCCAGGATGCTTGGAATTCTACCGAGGACTGAATCCTTCGTTGCGGGACATTTTCGAGGCTGCACATGTATATCCTCCGCGGTCTTAAAATCCCCACAATGCTTTGGGCACGGACCAATTTCCCAAATCTTTGCGGAAAATGTAAGGCGGGGCCTCTCATATGACGCACACTTGCACACTTGCTAGCCTGTTCCATTCTTCGTTCTCCGAATGCCAGGAAGGATTCTTGCCTAGCCTCTGATGGACCTGACTTGGAAGACAAGGAAGCGTCCTCAACATTGAGAAACACCCATAGTGTTCACCTGCTGGCCCTGTGTTTCTCCTCCCCTCTCCAGCGGTGTCTTGTCTTGTGATTACCCTTGTGTATTTAGTCTTGCTTGCCCTTGAGTCCCTTGTCAGTTTGTCGTCGTTTTGTGGGGTTTTGTTCAATTTCATGTCTGGATTTCCCTGGTCTGCCCTCCTGTGTCTCCTGAGTGTTCCCGGTTTGTTCTTGTTTTGTTTGTTACTTCTCCTTTTGTTCCTCCTCGCCGGCTCCTGCCCTTTTTGATGTTATACCAGCTTTTAATTTAATAAAAGCTCACCTTCTGTTTGTATCCCCACACCTGCCGCCCTGTTTGTACTGCTTTTGGGTCCGCCCTCCAAAACCCTGACATCGTGTTTTTAGATTTTAATAACAGTAACACTATCTTTTCATTTTCATCTTTTGACAGATATAAATATCGAGGATCAGTAAATCTAATTACTCAACACATTTTCTCACGGATATTTAAAATCTATTAATAAGACTAATGCTTTATATATTTAATTACTTGACACTTTTTGAGTGTTGACATACTTAATACTGTGATTTGATTTAAGATCATCCTGAGGCTCTAGTAGCTCTGTGGTATTCCAGGAACTTCCACCTGACAAAAGAGTATACAGCTCTACAATCAGTATTTTGTCCATGCACACACACAAACTGCTTTCCCACAAAACATTTTTAAGTGCATCTGCAGATATTATTTGGTTTAACTGATTTTGAGAGAACCATTTCCTAAATGTTTTACCCTACAAAGAAGGTACATGGGATTTGTGGAGCACACTTCACTGTAAATGGTAATTCAAAAAATCTAAATCCACTCCTCTTTCCAGGAACAGCATAATGGTTACGTCAGACATCATGCATTCTCAAGGCACCAAGTTTAGTTTCTTTATAATATTGTTCTGTTTGCTGTTCACACCATTAACATATCTTTAATTACTACACAAAAGACTGCTTTGAATTACACAATGCGGTAAACAGACAAGTGTATTACTTTTCAAGACTTCTATATGTATAATAATAGAAGAACACGTAATTACTGTGTAGTTTTTTCCCCTTTACATACCCTTGTTATTGTCGTCCTTTGAGTTATTGTTGGTACTTCCACCTGACAGAAAAAAGTATACAGCTAGAAAAGTGATCCAAATGAAGCAGGTTAAATTGTTGTGTAACTGTTAGGAAAAAGAGAATAGAGCTCCACGTTTAATCTTATGTTCATGCACACAAATGGTAGTTTTTTAACTAAAGCAACTTCTCTTGCAGGGACATACCTGCTACTCTGAATAATCACATACTATGCCAGCAAATGATGAAAGAGTTGGAAAATAGTTTTTTTTTGTTAATAGATGTTGCTTGTAGTTTCTTTTTTTTATTCTGTATCACAAACAAACCTTCATTCCCCTCAATGATATTGGAGTGGCAACAGAAACATCCCACCTGCATGCAACATATAGAATTGTTCCAGCTTACCTGTGAGAGGAGCAGAAAGAGGAAACCTGCAAACATCCTGACTGGGAGAGGTGAGCAAAGTAAATGAGCATCCCTTTCCTCTCTGTGTTTTCTGGAAAGGTTTTTGTAGTCGTAGAGATAATATCTCTACTGAAAGAGGGACGGGCAATTGATTGACCAAATTGTCTTTTTTTTTACTGATTAGTCTGATGATAGAAACTCACTAATGCAGCAAGGCTTCCAGGAACTGCCAACCATTTCAGCACTCAGCCCTCTGTGGTTAATCCTTGTATGGTGTTCGGGTCTGTGAAATGACATCATCAATTGTGTGTGTGTGTGTGTGTGTGTGTGTGTGTGTGTGTGTGTGTGTGTGTGTGTGTGTGTGTGTGTGTGTGCAGTTACACTTACATTTCCTCAATATTGATATCTGGTATCCACAACACTTCAGCAGGAAGAGAAACATTATCAATTCCACAAAACTGATTTGGATCCCAGGATATGTATTCATTGTGCCACCTCTACAGAGGAAAAGAGAAACATGATCAACGGTAACATAATAAACATAATATATCGTTTAAATGGAAAAACATTTCCACACAAAAGTTCCTTCAGGATTCATCACAGCACTCACCATGACAGTCCAAACATAAGGGATGAATTTCTGGTCTTTCTCAACCTGTAAACAAATAAATAACGAGTATATGTTGTATCAGCTGCGGGGTCCCAGCTATAAAGCTGTGGTACTCCCTGGTGACCCGCCGCAAAACTCCCCATGAAGGGAAGTTCTGCCCATGGAGGGTCGACACAGAAAGGGCCGATTTTTTACTGTGGTCCCTGAACGCACCGCCGCGCGCTCTTGTGTGAGAGCGCGCTCCGCCATAATGTCCCCTTTACCCCTACGGTAAACTGCATTAATCGGAGTCTTTACTCTAGGCGTAGTGTGTTCCCTGACAGTAATACGCCGGCCATAATGCCCCTGTACCCGCATAGCGCCTTGATAGCACTTCCTGCGGTTTATCACTCTCATCTGCGCATGCCCACTAGCTAGGATTCGCCCTCGCGTCCCGGGTGGAAAAGATTCTCTCCCTCCGCCGAGACGCTTCCTCCCCCCGCCAGTCAGCTCCGCAATGACGGAGCACCCCACCCAGCCGCTCTCTTACCTCATTCACACCAACGGTGTTTCAGGGCCGGGTGGAGCTGGAGCTTGAAAAGCACCGGGTTTTCCTGTTCACACCGCAGCGGAGCAGCCTCTTAGCTCCGGAATCCGGTTCGTTTCAAGCACCAAAAAATTCTCCTGCTAGAGCAAAAGCACCGCATACGTCACGCTTACGTCAAGGCGGGGGCAGGGGCAGGGGCGGGATCAACTCCTGAACAACAACAAAAAGCGCGCGTTTTATCCAGTTTGTACACAACGATGGAGAAACTTAACAAGCAGCAGTGGTCCACTGAAGAGACCAGCTACCTACTGGGAATCTGGTCTTCCGAAGAGGTACAGAGGAAGCTGGAGGGGAGCACGCGGTCCAAAGCAATTCTCCAACAATTGCAGAAAGAGATGGCAACCGCCGGTTTTTACCAAAACCAAAACGAGTAGCGCTTCAACACAATCGGCCATTGTTGTTGTTGTCGGTGTGAGCTGTAAGGGGTTTCCGCGCGGTTTGGCTTTATGAAGCAGGCACGCAAACGGTTACGTCATGACGCAAACAAGGATGCAATGACGCAGCACCAGTCGGGCTCTGAGCGGTGTGAAAAGAGCCGGAGCTAAACTGAAGAACCGGTTCTGAACCTGAAAAGCTCTAGCACGGAGCTTGAACCGGAGTTGCGTTGGTGTGAATGAGGTATCTGCTGCTGCGGAGCCTGCCGGGGTCGGGCAGCCCGTCCCCGTGAGTGCCGGTACCGAGCCGGTTCCACGGGGTGGGCCGAAGAGGTGGAGGGCGCCGCGGGCACGGAGCTCCGTGCCGGCGCCTCTCCCTTCGTCTCGCCGTCGCGCTGCGCTCCCTCGCCTGCAGGGAAGCCCGTGGAGGAGCGCGCTGCGGCGCTTGAGGAAGAGCCAGCGGTAGCATGCGGCTAAGCTGCGCCCTCTCTTCCTCTAGGCCAGCGGTTTTCAAAGTGTGAGGAGCGCCTCCCCGGGGGGGCGCCAGAGAGCTTCAGGGGAGGCGCAGCGGGAGAAAAAAACAACGAGAATTTCAGCTAGTTAACTTTAGCTAACTTTATCCAACATGGATAGATTTTTAGTGAAGTTACCTAAAGTGAGAGAGGAGACAGCATCTGGCAGAAAACGTCACTTGCACACTTTTGGCTGTCTGTGGAGACCGAGTTCCCCCACCTCGCCAAAAAGGCTGTAAAAGTGCTAATTTCCTTCACCTCCGCCTACCTGTGTGAATGCGGGTTTTCCGAATTGACTTTGATCAAAATCAAGTACCGGTCAAGCAGGGGCGGATCTACCGGGGTGGCATGGGGTGGCAACTGCCACCCTAAAAATAGCCTTGCCACCCCAGCTGCCACCCCAGTTGAAATAAAAGTTGTGGCTCATCGGACATTTATGAGAGAAAATCCCTAATGTCCGAGTGCAAGTGAATGCAGCACAAGACGCGAGCCTTGTAACCCCTCCCCCGGCCCTGGCGCGAGCGTGGAAATGTGATTGGCGGTGGTTTCATTTGAACGGGACGGTGACAGAGAAGAGACTGTCAAGTCTGGCTGTACTCAGCATTGAATCAAAATCTAACGCTTTGGATCTTAATAAGTCTGTGAGGCGTGTTGCTGAACAAGATGGTAATCACCGCATTCAGCTGTAATAGGCATGCCAATTTGATGCTCTGCTCACGGATGACTCGATGAGCATAAAAAACTGTTACGATGATGACCTTACGTGTGTAAATATATTTTTTTCTTTGTGGGGGTCTGCCCCCATAAAACAGTTTCAAGTTCTGAGAAAGTCAAATAAGACGGTGAGTAAAACTACACTGCCCAGCCAAAAAAAAGTAACCACTTTGATTTAACTAGGCCAGTAGGTAAGGGCATTCCACTGGATAATAACACCCCGGCATTATAGCAACAACAACAACAACAATAATAATAATAATAGCAATAATAATTGGGAGGGGGGGCGCGGCTGTTCTTATGTTCTCTGAGGGGAGGCTCACCTTCCCACACTTTGAAAACCTCTGCTCTAGGCGGCTGAAACGCTGGGTGACCGAGGTTATCGACCCGAAGAGCCCTCCGTGGACACGCGGGCTCCAAGGAGATCCTCTCGGTCCTTCTTTGATAGGGCGGAGAGTCCTGGCCACACGTGACGTGACGCCACTGTGGCCAAGGACATCACCCGCCCGCTGCGGCGGCCACCCCATGGATCAGATTATTCATCTGACCAATGCAGCGGTCCGGATAACCGCTCCCGTCCTGAGGCGGGAGGGCGGGGGTATCCATCTGAGGGACACCCAACACGCCGAGATTATTCGACGCAGCCGCCATCAGTCATCAGATTTGTGTTTATAAACTAGATTTTTTTATCTAGATTTATCTGATGGCCACTGGTAAATATCTATATAAGGAACGGTAATTTAGAAAATCATAATTTATAGAGGTTGGGTGTTCCTAAAAACACCCGTTTTCACTTTCTACTGACAAATAAAAACCTGAAAGAAAGACTAGAGCAGGGATGAGCAACTTGGATGGTGGTGGGGGCCACATCATTTATGTACTGGCCACCAGGGGGCCGCAGATTCACTTTGAACACACACACAAATTCCATGTATTGTATGTCATTATTAACAAATATACTAAGTCTGACATCTCTTTCAGGGAACATCCTCTAATAAGCTCACTAAACAAATATCAGTTCACAGAAATGTTATTTAATTTTGACAAGTGGCATGTTGTATTGAACAGGTTATTTAACAGCGGAATAAAACTATTTTAAACTATTGGAAAGCACGGAAAATGCGTTGCATTAAGATTAAACATTAAGATGACATCGTGTACGCAGCTCGCGACGTAACTAGGAGTCTAGTGGACGGTATCAGTACTACAAGTAAAACAAATATGTTTTACTTTTTTAATAAATTACGTTGTTTCTAAATTGATCTGAGGGCCGCAAAAAGAGCAGGTGGGGGCCACAAGCGTCCCCCGGACCGCCTTTTGCCCATTCCTGCTCTAGAGCATAGGAGAGTGTTTGGTTATAATAACAGATACATTTAGAAAATTCAAGAGTAATGGCTATTTTTTTTGATATTATGACATTTTGTGCTCCAGTGGCGCAATCGGTCAGCGCGCGGTACTTATAAGACAGTAACCTGCAGAGTGATGCCGAGGTTGTGAGTTCAAGCCTCACCTGGAGCAGAGAAGTTTTAACCTGCATTCAAAGGATATTATCTGGGTTAAACTACTTGGAGTGAAGCAGACGGAAAGAGTTTTTTGGTGCTCATTGAGTCATTCATTCAATCTCACAGGCCAAATATTGATGAATGTGACAGAAGCCATATGCATTGGACACACGGTAAATATGCTCATATGGCTTTGGTTTACTTTGGTTATAATAAATAAATTCAGGAGAGAGAATGAAAAGAAAACTATTGAGAGGTGCTGTAGCTTAGCGGTCAAAGCGCCTGTCTTGTAAACAGGAGATCCTGGGTCCAACTCCCAGCAGTGCCTCTTTGTTACAGACAATATCTCTTGAATTAGGTGTGTTATCCACCTCTAAATTAAGGGTTTGGTTTAGTTTGGGCGTAAACTATATTAGGGCATTACCAATCTAATACTTGACCGTGACAAGCGGACAAACAGGATGCAACATGACAACTAAACATGTTTTCGGTTTGGGACTTTATGAATGCACATTTTTACAGTGTGAATAAACATTTGTAGAAATAAAATCACACTTGAAGTTCAAAAGTAAGGAGGTAGTGGATGGAGAAACGGGCGCTTTGGCTAAGTTGTAAAGCGCCTGTGAAGAATGAAAGGAAACTACTGAGCACAGTATCTGAGAAAAACAAAAACTCTAGGAGTGGTGCTGTGGCTTAGCGGTAAAGCGCCTGTCTAGTAAACAGGAGATCCTGGGTTCAACTCCCAGCAGTGCCTCTTTGTTACAGAGAGTATCTATTTAGATAAAGCTCTCATCGTTACCACGTTCAATTACATTCAATAGTAAATGTTTGGTAAGGGTTGTACTTGAAAACAACTTAGGTTATAGTTTAAAGTTGACAGTTATCCACCTCTGAAGTAATGGTTTGCATTAGTTTGTGTTTACAAGTTAGATTTTTTAAACTAGATTTATCTGATGGCCACTGGTAAATATCTATATAAGGAACAGTAATTGAGAAAATCATAATTTATAGAGGTTGGGTGTTCCTAAGAGCAACCGTTTTCACTTTCTACTGTCAAATTAAAGCCTAAAAGAAAGACTCTAGAGCAGGGATTGGCCACTTGGATGGTGGGGGGGGGCCACATCATTTATGTAATGGCCACCAGGGGGCCGCAGATTCACTTGGACTTTCTCTTCGAAAACGCGTCACAGTTTATAGCTCAGTTTAGCCTCTCGGCGACTCAAACGTAACTGGGGATTGAGCCGCCACACCTTATTTCAGAGGTGGATAACACACCGAATTCGAGAGATATTTTCCTTAACAAAGAGGCGCTGCTGGGATTTGGACCCCAGGATCTCCTGTTTACAAGACAGGCACTTTAACCGCTAAGCTACAGCGCCTCCTGCACCTCAATTTCTGTTGCAAAAAGACAGTGAGATAGCAGATTGAAAAACTACTAGATCAAAAACACTCAGCTTTGCAACTGTTTTTTTGCTAAAAGGAAATTGATTTGACTCTTTTTTAAACCCTATAGATCCTCACAATGAGTTTGGGTGAGTAACTCTGAACATAAACGTAACTTTGTTTGAAAGAATAATGAAGAGGCCGCTTTAAACTGCTCCTTGTTGGATGCGATTAGGTGGACTGTGAAAGTAACTTTTTTAGGGTATTCTTTTAAACTGCATTCAGTAATGTAGAGATAATCTCTGTATCAAAGAGGCACTGCTGGGAGTTGAACCCAGGATCTCCTGTTTAATAAAGGCGCTTTACCGTTAAGCCACAGCACCGCTCCTAGAGTTTTTGTTTTTCTCAGATACTGTGCTCAGTAGTTTCCTTTCATTCTTCACAGGCGCTTTACAACTTAGCCAAAGCGCCCGTTTCTCCATCCACTACCTCCTTACTTTTGAACTTCCAGTGTGTCATTTTATTTCTACAAATGTTTATTCACGCTGTAAAAATGTGCATTCATAAAGTCCCAAACCGAAAACATGTTTAGTTGTCATGTTGCATCCTGTTTGTCCGCTTGTCACGGTCAGGTATTAGATTGGTAATGCCCTAATATAGTTTACGCCCAAACTAAACCCTTATTTCAGAGGTGGATAACACACCTAATTCAAGAGATATGTTCCTTAACAAAGAGGCACTGCTGGGAGTTGGACCCAGGATCTCCTGTTTACAAGACAGGCGCTTTGACCGCTAAGCTACAGCGCCTCTCAATAGTTTTCTTTTCATTCTCTCTCCTGAATTTATTTATTATAACCAAAGTAAACCAAAGCCATATGACCATATTTACCGTGTGTCCAATGCATATGGCTTCTGTCACATTCATCAATATTAGGCCTGTGAGATTTAATGAATGACTCAATGAGCACCGAAAAACTCTTTCCGTCTGCTTCACTCTAAGTAGTTTAACCCAGATAATATCCTTTGAATGCAGGTTAAAACTTCTCTGCTCCAGGTGAGGCTTGAACTCACAACCTCGGCATCACTCTGCAG
This sequence comes from Dissostichus eleginoides, assembly GCA_031216635.1. Taxonomy (NCBI): domain Eukaryota; kingdom Metazoa; phylum Chordata; class Actinopteri; order Perciformes; family Nototheniidae; genus Dissostichus; species Dissostichus eleginoides. The sequence continues at coordinate 7,966,138 of CM062284.1, read as the reverse complement.
GTTACTGTCTTATAAGTACCGCACGCTGACCGATTGCGCCACTGGAGCACAAAATGTCAATAATATCAAAAACAATAGCCATTACTCTTGAATTTTCTAAATGTATCTGTTATTATAACCAAACACTCTCCTATGCTATAGAGCAGGGCAGGGCAAAAGACGGTCCGGGGGCTGCATGTGGCCCCCACCTGCTCTTTTTGCGGCCCTCAGATCAATTTAGAAACAACGTAATTAATTTTACTTGTAGTACTGATACCGTCCACTAGACTCCTAGTTACGTCGCGAGCTGCGTACACGATGTCATCTTAATGTTTAATCTTAATGCACACGCATTTTCCGTGCTTTCCAATAGTTTAAAATAGTTTTATTCCACTGTTAAATAACCTGTTCAATACAACATGCCACTTGTCAAAATTAAATAACATTTCTGTGAACTGATATTTGTTTAGTGAGCTTATTAGAGGATGTTCCCTGAAAGAGATGTCAATGAAGATGTCAGACTTAGTATATTTGTTAATAATTACATACAATACATGGAATTTGTGTGTGTGTTCAAAGTGAATCAGTTTCCTTTCATTCTTCACAGGCGCTTTACAACTTAGCCAAAGCGTCCGTTTCTCCATCCACTACCTCCTTACTTTTTAACTTCAAGTGTCATTTTTTCTACAAATGTTTATTCACGCTGAAAAAATGTAAATTCATAAAGTCCCAAACCGAAAACATGTTTAGCTGTCATGTTGCATCCTGTTTGTCCGCTTGTCACAGTCAGGTATTAGATTGGTAATGCCCTAATATAGTTTACGCCCAAACTAAACCAAACCCTTATCTCAGAATTGGATCACACACCTAATTCAAGAGATATTTTCCTTAACAAAGAGGCACTGCTAGGATTTGGACCCAGGATCTCCTGTTTACAAGACAGGCACTTTAACCGCTAGGCTACAGCGCCTCCTTCACCTCAATTTCTGTTGCAAAAAGACAGTGAGATAGCAGATTGAAAATCTACTAGATCAAAAACACTCAGCTTTGCAACTGTTTTTTTGCTAAAAGGAAATTGATTTGACTCTTTTTTAAACCCTATAGATCCTCACAATGAGTTTGGGTGAGTAACTCTGAATATAAACGTAACTTTGTTTGAAAGAATAATGAAGAGGCCACTTTTACCTGCTCCTTGTTGGATGTGATTAGGTGGACTGTGGTGGGATGTGAAACTAACTTTTTTTGGGTAGTCTTGTAATTTGAATTCAGTAACGTAGAGATATTCTCTGTATCAAAGAGGCACTGCTGGGATTTGAACCCAGGATCTCCTGTTTACGAGACAGGCGCTTTACCACTAAGCCACAGCGCCTTTTTGAACCATTAATACCTCCTTACTTTGTAACTTCCATTGTTTCTCTTTATCTCCACAAATGTTCTTTCAGGCTGTTAAACATTTTATTCATAAAATCCCCAAATAACAATACAGATGTAGCACCTCATTTAGGACGCCCCTACCCATGTGGGTCCGTGATCTGCACGGGGTGGGCCCCTGCTGAAAGGAAAACCCCCCCGCACGACTTGATACGCCCCTTGATAAATAAATGTAATTATAATGAAACCAGTTGCAATGGATCATGGATCCACCAGGGGGAGCAGTGATTAAAAGCTCCCACACTGGAACTCATGTGAAATAAACAGCTGTTAGATCTACAGTAGAGGTGTCTGATATAGCGGATATTTGTTAAGATCCATATGTCACGGATAGGATCATATTCTGTGCTAAATAAGAGACATGTAATCATTTACAAAAAATCACCATGTTTTTATTTAACAAAATAATGTTGTTTAATCCACGTTGGCATAAGTACAAAACCATCGGTTTGTTTTTTCATCAGGAAATGCAGACCGGCTCATACAAACGATTTTTAATCATCATCCTCACGATCATTTAATGTATCATATGTTCGCCGAATTGACATGAAAGCACTAATAAATGTAGTTTAATCCACGTGAGTTTACAACTACAAAAATAATCGGTTTGTTTTTATATCACATCCGACGGGAGGAAATGCAGCAGCTCTCACTACCGATTTGTAATCCTATTTTAATCATCATCTTCACCACGATCATTTATTTTATGTTCGCCGAATTGACATGAAAGCACTGACAAGTATGAATATACTGTAGTCAACTTCATTAAAACTTTATTAACTTGCCCAAACTCAGTAATTCACTAAAAATAGGTTTATTTTTAATGAAGCCTCGTCATCTCACCATGGGCAAACGGGCTATAATATTATACTATTGTTAATAGTTTACTGTATTATTAGTGTTTAATATTACTGCTATAACAATCACACATTGAGTTCATTGTTGTGCAATGTTAAAATCAGACAGTTTTATTTTTTAAATAGTCTGAATGAAACGGCAGCTCTCAGGTGATCAGCTGTGTGTTTACACACCTAAGGGCCCATCAGCCACAGCTCCCCCCCACCCCTGATCTTTCTTCTCCAGCAGTTAAGTTAACTGTAGGTTTGCATATTTATGCAGTGATCTGTCTCTTCCTATCTCCCGCAGACAGCTGATCGCTGTCAGACCGGACCATGGCTGTAAAGGACTAAGGCTATGGGTGTCTAGGTCCCCCTCGCAGCTCTGAGTGACAAGCTTACAGTTAGCTGTCTTTGTGTATTGCAACCAGGGAGAGCCGTGATGGACGCTGCCACAATGAAACTCATATGAAATAACAGCTGATTCCTCACACACACACAGTAGCCTGTTGTTTCTATGCATAAAATAGTGAGAAACATGCCTCTGGTTAATTATTATATAACTTGTTTTCTCCATAAAAGCTGGTGTGGTGGCTTTATCTGAAAACTGACAGCATAATTGCATTTATGGCCCGGGACACACATTTATTTAGATATGTTTTAAACAAGTTTAAATAAAAGGCTGGAGTGTTTCTTGCTCTGCCAGGTACAAAAAGTGGGAGCGCGGTGCAAAGTATCTAGAATAGAACACGGCGCTGGGTTGTTGTTGTTCTTATTATAGCCTACATCACGTAGTCCGCTGTATAGAAAACTGTAGTTTCCCCACAGCAGCAGACGCACATTCATGACGTCCGCTGGCGCATCATAAATACGTCGATAGTGTAAGTGCAGTCGGATTCTCAAAGCACCGCAGTCTCTTCTCCTAAATCCTTTTGAATTCTCCTATCCACTATTCATTAACCCTGAAACGGTGTGACAAAGCTCTACCATCCCCCCTCTGTTAACAAGAGAAACTGTAGTAGCCTATGTTGCAGACTCTTTGTTTAAAACTAATTGCCCATCGGAATGTGTGGAGGAAGTCTCCCAAGGGGGATGGTAGACTTCTGACTTTTGTCACATTCCGATGGACTATCGGAATTACATGCAGGGCAGCATTGCCGGTCTGAAAGGGTCTCTGGAAATATCAAACATTTAATAAAAGTTTTAAAAACAGTGACAGGTTAAAATCAGAGGTGGAAGAAGTATTCAGATTATTTACCTAGGTAAAAAGATGTGTTAGAAGTAGGGCTGTCAGTCGATTAAAATATTTAATCGCGATTAATCGCAAATTAATCGCACATTTTGTATCTGTTCTAAATGTACCTTAGAGGGATATTTTTCAAGTTTGTAATACTCTTATCAACATATGAGTGGACAAATATGCTTTATATGTTTGTTTATTATCATTTGAACAATGACAAATATTCTCATGAATATTAAACACAACAACCTCTGAACATTACAAATATTCGCCTCAATTCAACCTGGAACCTCTCTCATACAATACTGTGTGTGTGTGTGTGTGTGTGTGTGTGTGTGTGTGTGTGTGTGTGTGTGTGTGTGTGTGTGTGTGTGTGTGTGTGTGTGTGTGTGGAGACACTGTGATGGATCGTTGGAGCTATGTGCAACTCAAGGCATATGCTCGAACGGGAGCTGCCTGGACGCTGCAATCATGTAGCGCGCACTATCCGTGCTGAGCGTGCTGACTTTCCGTACAATGTCCCACTGTCTGGCTATCTGCATAAAGTCAAGTGCTCGGCGCAGTTGTCGGCGAAATGTCGCTCCTCTGTTTTCATTGAAACAGCTCCTTATATCCGTAAGCGCAGCTAGCTAGCACCAGATGCTAAAAACAACAATACACGTAACATACACATACCCTCCCGGTCCTCCCGATGGCCAGTCCGGGCCTGCCGGTGAGCATGGAAGTGTGGTCTGCCGCAAGCGGGCGGCAGGAGCGGGGCTGTCAGCATCAGCTTGTAGATCGTATTTTAAACTCGATACGCTCTGAAACTACGGGGCAGCCGAGGACAAAAAACACACATGCGTTAATCGCGTTAAAATAATTAGTGGCGTAAAATTCTTTTTGCGTTAACGCGTTATTAACGCGTTAACTTGACAGCCCTAGTAGAAGCAAATGTCCTGCATTCAAAATTGCCAATAGCCCTAGTGAAAAGTATTATCATCTGAAAGTAAAATGAATCATTATGTATTAGTATTAAATACATATCATTTGTACAACTTATATTTAGAAATACTCCGTTGTAATTATTGATGCATAAATGTGTTCATCCATTCAATGTGGCATCTGCTATAATGGGGTTAATGTATGATATTACTTAATAATACAAACATTACTGTATAATACGTGATAATGTATGAGTTGATTTACTTCGATCTACTGTACTGTGTAAAAACACACAACAATATTACAAAAAATATACTGCACATTAAAGCAAACTATTGTAAAGGTAAAAGTATGACCATAAAAAATAAAGAAGTGTAAACATTTACTATTATTATGATTATTTAATATATAAAGACTATATATTGTTGAATTACAATTAAGATAATAAGATTAGATATACTTTATTTGATCTAAATATTGATGTTTTTTCGTTATAGTAGCCTGTGAAAACCATAACAAATAAGTGATTAAATGCTCTTCAGCAAACACAACTGCAGAGCTGCAAACATTGCAAACAGACTAAGTTCTACAACACCCTTTGTCTTTGTGTATTTGTGAATGAAGCGCCATCTCATGGTTAAATCCTGTAATTGAACAAATGGGGAAATTTGGCAACGTTTAGCAATTTGGCAACGCCCCCAGCCACTGGGATCCGCTGGGTATATGGTTGGAATCCGCTGGTTGGAGTCCTATCTGGAGGGCTACATCTGTATGTTGAGCTGTAATGTTGCATCCTGTCACGGTCAAGTATTAGATGAGGAATGCCCCAGTGGCGAGCCGTGACTTTTATACCTAGGCCCTTTGACCCCCACCCATTCCCTCGAAAAAAGAAGAGTTATTACGTCACAGCGTATACTTCAGCGGAATATCAAAACAGCGGTCCGGGGTGCAAAACGCATCAATGACAGCGACCCTCTACCACACAAAACAACACCATTTATCTAAACACCTATCATGACAGGGCACCCACAGCCAAGTAACAATTACAAATGAATGAAGTCGGCACGGCGGCCCACTTTGAAAATGACTCAGGCCTACCTTTGATGATCAAATCACTGAAACACAAAGTCCATCCTCCTGTCCTTTTGGATGAAGCACATGATGGCGGGTCATGCAGCTGATCCTTTGCCACTCCAATTTATCATTGTAACTCAATCTTGAAAATGACTCTCAAGGTCTCAAGGTCTCTCTCTCAAGGTCTCTCAAGGTCTCTCAAGGTCTCAAGGTCTCTCTCTCTCTCAAGGTCTCTCAAGGTCTCAAGGTCTCTCTCTCTCAAGGTCTCTCAAGGTCTCAAGGTCTCTATCGTGTCTTGAATCTATCTCTCTCTCAAGTCTCTCAAGGTCTCAAGGTCTCTCAAGGTCTCAAGGCTCTCTCTCTCAAGGTCTCAAGGTCTCTCTCTCTCAAGGTCTCTCAAGGTCTCAAGTCTCTCTCTCAAGGTCTCTCTCTCTCAAGGTCTCTCAAGGTCTCAAGGTCTCTCTCTCTCAAGGTCTCTCAAGGTCTCAAGTTCTCTCTCTCAAGGTCTCTCAAGGTCTCAAGGTCTCTCTCTCAAGGTCTCTCAAGCTCTCAAGGTCTCTCAAGGTCTCTCAAGGTCTCAAGGTCTCTCAAGGTCTCTCAAGGTATCAAGGTCTCTCTCTCAAGGTCTCTCAAGGTCTCAAGGTCTCTCTCTCTCAAGGTCTCAAGGTCTCGGTCTCTAAAGGTCTCAAGGTCTCTCAAGGTCTCTCAAGGTCTCAAGGTCTCTCTCTCTCAAGGTCTCTCAAGGTCGCAAGGTCTCTCTCTCTCAAGGTCTCTCAAGGTCTCAAGGTCTCTCTCTCTCAAAGTCTCTCAAGCTCTCAAGGTCTCTCAAGGTCTCTCAAGGTCTCAAGGTCTCTCTCTCTCAAGGTCTCTCAAGGTCTCAAGGTCTCTCTCCCTCAAGGTCTCTCAAGGTCTCTCAAGGTTTCTCAAGGTCTCTCTCTCTCAAGGTCTCTCAAGGTCTCAAGGTCTCTCTCTCAAGGTCTCTCTCTCTCTCAAGGTCTCAAGGTCTCTCTCTCAAGGTCTCAAGGTCTCTCTCTCTCAAGGTCTCTCAATTTTTTCAGAGGTGGATAACACACTTAATCCAAGAAATATTAGGTGCATCTCACTTCGGTTAAATGGATTCCTTGCGTCCATCACTTGCGTCGTTTCCCTGCGACTAGTCCCTCCCACCAGGGAAGCACGGAGAGACGCAAGGAAACCACGAGAAGCAGGGAAATGAGTTTTAAGAGCAATGGGACATCGTTTCCTCCGGAGCGTCACGTGAAGCGACGTCCGTTTGTGATGACGCCGCACAGCTGATCGTCTGACAGCAGCCAGATCAGTGCATGCGCTGCATCGTCCAATCAGTGAGCGATACACAGTAAGGGGGCGGGGCGAGTGTCTGAGGATTTCACCGGAGGATGGTCTGGTAGTTCCTCGATTATCGCTCCTCCGTTATCATTCCTCGATCCTCGATCCTCGGTCCTCCGGCAAAAATAAGGCCACTGGGACGGTACTCAAGATGGCGCAGACAAATCAACTTCCGGTGATACCGAGCCCGAGGAGCGAGGAAATGAAAAATAACCGAAGTGAGACGCACCCATTGTCTGTAACAAAGAGGCACTGCTGGGAGTTGGACCCAGGATCTCCTGTTTACAAGACAGGCGCTTTGACCGCTAAGCTACAGCGCCTCGCAATAGTTTTCTTTTCATTCTCTCTCCTGAATTTATTTATTATAACCAAAGTAAACCAAAGCCATATGACCATATTTACCGTGTGTCCAATGCATATGGCTTCTGTCACATTCATTAATATTTGGCCTGTGAGATTGAATGAATGACTCAATGAGCACCGAAAAACTCTTTCCGTCTGCTTCACTCCAAGTACTTTAACCCAGATAATATCCTTTGAATGCAGGTTAAAACTTCTCTGCTCCAGGTGAGGCTTGAACTCACAACCTCGGCATCACTCTGCAGGTTACTGTCTTATAAGTACCGCGCGCTGACCGATTGCGCCACTGGAGCACAAAATGTCAGTATTATCAAAAGCAATATCCGTTACTCTTGAATTTTCTAAATGTATCTGTTATTATAACATAACACTCTCCTATGCTCTAGAGCAGGGATGGGCAAATGGCGGTCCGGGGGCCGCATGTGGCCCCCACCTCCTCTTTTTGCGGCCCTCAGATCAATTTAGAAACAACGTAATTAATTTCACTTGTAGTACAGATACCGTCCACTAGACTCCTAGTTACGTCGCGAGCTGCGTACACGATGTCATCTTAATGTTTAATCTTAATGCACACGCATTTTCCGTGCTTTCCAATAGTTTAAAATAGTTGTATTCCACTGTTAAATAACCTGTTCAATACAACATGCCACTTGTCAAAATTAAATAACATTTCTGTGAACTGATATTTGTTTAGTGAGCTTATTAGAGGATGTTCCCTGAAAGATTGAAAAATGTCAATGAAGATGTCAGACTTAGTATATTTGTTAATAATTACATACAATACATGGAATTTGTGTGTGTGTTCAAAGTGAATCTGCGGCCCCCTGGTGGCCAGTACATAAATGATGTGGCCCCCCCCCCATCCAAGTGGCCAATCCCTGCTCTAGAGTCTTTCTTTTAGGCTTTAATTTGTCAGTAGAAAGTGAAAACGGTTTCTTAGGAACACCCAACCTCTATAAATTATGATTTTCTCAATTACTGTTCCTTATATAGATATTTACCAGTGGCCATCAGATAAATCTAGTTTAAAAAATCTAACTTGTAAACACAAACTAACCCAAACCATTACTTCAGAGGTGGATAACAGTCATCTTTAAACTATAACCTAAGTCTTTTCAAGTACAAACCTTACCAAACATTTACTATTGAATGTAATTGAACGTGGTAACGATGAGAGCTTTATCTAAATAGATGCTCTCTGTAACAAAGAGGCACTGCTGGGAGTTGAACCCAGGATCTCCTGTTTACTAGACAGGCGCTTTACCGTTAAGCCACAGCACCACTCCTACAGGTTTTAGTTTTTCTCAGATACTGTGCTCAGTAGTTTCCTTTCATTCTTCACAGGCGCTTTACAACTTAGCCAAAGCGCCCGTTTCTCCATCCACTACCTCCTTACTTTTTAACTTCAAGTGTCATTTTATTTCTACAAATGTTTATTCACGCTTTAAAAATGTGCACTAAAGTCCCAAACCAAAACATTTTAGTTGTCATGTTGCATCCTGTTTGTCGCTTGTCACAGTCAGGTATTAGATTGGTAATGCCCTAATATAGTTTACGCCCAAACTAAACCAAACCCTTATTTCAGAGGTGGATAACACACCTAATTCAAGAGATATTTCCTTAACAAAGAGGCACTGCTGGGATTTGGACCAGGATCTCCTGTTTACAAGACAGGCACTTTAACCGCTAAGCTACAGCGCCTCCTTCACCACAATTTCTGTTGCAAAAAGACAGTGAGATAGCAGATGGAAAAACTACTAGATCAAAAACACTCAGCTTTGCAACAGTTTTTTTTCTAAAAGGAAATTGATTTGACTCTTTTTTAAACCCTATAGATCCTCACAATGAGTTTGGGTGAGTAACTCTGAATATAAACATAACTTTGTTTGAAAGAATAATGAAGAGGCCACTTTTACCTGTTCCTTGTTGGATGTGATTAGGTGGACTGTGGTGGGATGTGAAACTAACTTATTTTGGGTAGTCTTGTAATATGCATTCAGTGATGTAGAGATATTCTCTGTATCAAAGAGGCACTGCTGGGATTTGAACCCAGGATCTCCTGTTTACGAGACAGGCACTTTACCACTAAGCCACAGCGCCCTTTTGTACAATCACTACCTTCTTACTTTGCAGCTTCCATTGTTTCTCTTTATCTCTACAAATGTCTTTTCAGGCTGTTAAACATTTTATTCATAAAGTCCCAAAATGACAATATGTTGAGCTGTAATGTTGCATCCTGTCACGGTCAAGTATTAGATGGGGAATGCCCTAATATAGTTTTGCGCCCAAACTAAACCAAACCCCTAATTTAGAGGTGGATAACACACTTAATCCAAGAGATATTTTCCTTAACAAAGAGGCACTGCTGGGATTTGGACCCAGGATCTCCTGTTTACAAGACAGGCGCTTTGACCGCTAAGCTACAGCGCCTCTCAATAGTTTTCTTTTCATTCTCTCTCCTGAATTTATTTATTATAATCAATGTAACCCAAAGCCATATGACGATATTTACCGTGTCCAATGCATATGGCTTCTGTCACATTCATCAATATTTGGCCTGTGAGATTTAATGAATGACTCAATGAGCACCGAAAAACTCTTTCCGTCTGCTTCACTCCAAGTACTTTAACCCAGATAATATCCTTTGAATGCAGGTTAAAACTTCTCTGCTCCAGGTGAGGCTTGAACTCACAACCTCGGCATCACTCTGCAGGTTACTGTCTTATAAGTACCGCGCGCTGACCGATTGCGCCACTGGAGCACAAAATGTCAATATATCAAAAATATAGCCGTACTCTTGAATTTTCTAAATGTATCTGTTATTATAACCAAACACTCTCCTATGCTCTAGAGAAGGGATGGGCAAATGGCGGTCCGGGGGGCATGTGGCCCCCACCTCTCTTTTTGAGGCCCTCAGATCAATTTAGAAACAACGTAATTAATTTTACTTGTAGTACTGATACCGTCCACTAGACTCCTAGTTACGTCGCGAGCTGCGTACACGATGTCATCTTAATGTTTAATCTTAATGCACACGCATTTTCCGTGCTTTCCAATAGTTTAAAATAGTTTTATTCCACTGTTAAATAACCTGTTCAATACAACATGCCACTTGTCAAAATTAAATAACATTTCTGTGAACTGATATTTGTTTAGTGAGCTTATTAGAGGATGTTCCCTGAAAGATTGAAAAATGTCAATGAAGATGTCAGACTTAGTATATTTGTTAATAATTACATACAATACATGGAATTTGTGTGTGTGTTCAAAGTGAATCTGCGGCCCCCTGGTGGCCAGTACATAAATGATGTGGCCCCCCCCCACCATCCAAGTGGCCAATCCCTGCTCTAGAGTCTTTCTTTTAGGCTTTAATTTGTCAGTAGAAAGTGAAAACGGTTACTCTTAGGAACACCCAACCTCTATAAATTATGATTTTCTCAATTACTGTTCCTTATATAGATATTTACCAGTGGCCATCAGATAAATCTAGTTTAAAAAATCTAACTTGTAAACACAAACTAACCCAAACCATTACTTCAGAGGTGGATAACACTCATCTTTAAACTATAACCTAAGTCTTTTCAAGTAAAAACCTTACCAAACATTTACTATTGAATGTAATTGAACGTGGTAACGATGAGAGCTTTATCTAAATAGATGCTCTCTGTAACAAAGAGGCACTGCTGGGAGTTGAACCCAGGATCTCCTGTTTACTAGACAGGCGCTTTACCGTTAAGCCACAGCACCGCTCCTACAGTTTTAGTTTTTCTCAGATACTGTGCTCAGTAGTTTCCTTTCATTCTTCACAGGCGCTTTACAACTTAGCCAAAGCGCCCGTTTCTCCATCCACTACCTCCTTACTTTTTAACTTCAAGTGTCATTTTATTTCTACAAATGTTTATTCACGCTTTAAAAATGTGCACTAAAGTCCCAAACCAAAAACATTTTTAGTTGTCATGTTGCATCCTGTTTGTTCGCTTGTCACAGTCAGGTATTAGATTGGTAATGCCCTAATATAGTTTACGCCCAAACTAAACCAAACCCTTATTTCAGAGGTGGATAACACACCTAATTCAAGAGATATGTTCCTTAACAAAGAGGCACTGCTGGGATTTGGACCCAGGATCTCCTGTTTACAAGACAGGCGCTTTAACCGCTAAGCTACAGCGCCTCCTTCACCACAATTTCTGTTGCAAAATGACAGTGAGATAGCAGATGGAAAAACTACTAGATCAAAAACACTCAGCTTTGCAACAGTTTTTTTTCTAAAAGGAAATTGATTTGACTCTTTTTTAAACCCTATAGATCCTCACAATGAGTTTGGGTGAGTAACTCTGAATATAAACATAACTTTGTTTGAAAGAATAATGAAGAGGCCACTTTTACCTGTTCCTTGTTGGATGTGATTAGGTGGACTGTGGTGGGATGTGAAACTAACTTTTCTAGGGTAGTCTTGTAATATGCATTCAGTAATGTAGAGATAATCTCTGTATCAAAGAGGCACTGCTGGGATTTGAACCCAGGATCTCCTGTTTACGAGACAGGCACTTTACCACTAAGCCACAGCGCCCTTTTGTACAATCACTACCTTCTTACTTTGCAGCTTCCATTGTTTCTCTTTATCTCTACAAATGTCTTTTCAGGCTGTTAAACATTTTATTCATAAAGTCCCAAAATGACAATATGTTGATCTGTAATGTTGCATCCTGTCAAGGTCAAGTATTAGATGGGGAATGCCCTAATATAGTTTTGCGCCCAAACTAAACCAAACCCCTAATTTAGAGGTGGATAACACACTTAATCCAAGAGATATTTTCCTTAACAAAGAGGCACTGCTGGGATTTGGACCCAGGATCTCCTGTTTACAAGACAGGCGCTTTGACCGCTAAGCTACAGCGCCTCTCAATAGTTTTCTTTTCATTCTCTCTCCTGAATTTATTTATTATAATCAATGTAACCCAAAGCCATATGACGATATTTACCGTGTCCAATGCATATGAACAATTTATAGTACTATAGAACAATTGTTTTTTTTTTCATGCCTTCTTTCAATCAAGAATTCTCAGCTTTTTACATGTTAGATTGATTGTAGAATGACTGAGTTTTTCTCAGAATGCTTTCCCCAATAATCCGGATTTCATTCCTGGCTAAATGGACAATGTTGTCCCTAAGAGACAACCTCACCTTCAGGTCAGCCGAGGTTAGGGCCCCCCATGGTAAGGGGTCCCTGCGCTTTGGCCCCTTTGGCCTTTTCAGTTATCCATCCTTCAATGTCTCATGCTGGCATCAGGAAAGCATAGAGGATGTAGTTAACAAGCAGTGAAACGTATTGTTCTTCACCTTAGGTAGCTACAATGCTTCTGTAATTATAAATGGTTTCAATAGAAGGTTCATATTACGTCTTTCTTTCATAGGCTGACCTTTTAAGACTGATAAAGCTGAAAGTTTGATTGAACTTTCAGCTGCTCTAGGGCTAAGCTTCATCATAATCTGAAGCTAAGAGGTCAATTATTAAATAATTCATTCCAATGACAAACTGCATGCTGCTCCTGCTGCTACTGTCACCTTGTGTAACAGAGATGCGACTATTCCCACGATACGTGCCTCATCTCGTTGAAACATTAGCCTTGAAAGGTACTAAAAAATAGTTTGACTGTAATGTAATTTAGCCCAACATGTCAGTCCCCTTGACGGCTACATCAATCATTGTCATCCAAGGCTACATCAGTGCAGCGCCCAAGGTTTCGCCAAAGGATACTTGAACTGTGAATGTCTCACTCAGGTGTCTGAAGTCATTGTGGTGAGGAAGAGAAGAGCCTAAGTGAAAGTGGCAGGAACACCGTGCCCTGCTTATTCCGAACAAGGAACATCTTTCTGACTGGGAACAGTGATGATACACACACATGAGATATGAAATACCAACAGATGTAACACTCTCCGGTATGTTTAACTGTAAACATGAAACTTAACATTTGAATACTGTAGATATCAAGGTTAGATTACATATTGTACCCACAGTATATGCTCAGTGAACATGCTAATACACAAAAGGTCTGTTTGTGGTTTGTTTACTGTTGACATTTAAGATAGATAATGGCTACGCGACCTGGTATTCACTGGGAGGTTATTTGATCATATTTCATTAGTGCTGCTCATTAAGAGGAGTTTCCAGGGAGCTGAGTGATGTCTGCAACTGTGCCCCCCCCCCCCCCAACCACCAACCTGTAAACTTTAAGTAAGTCATTAAGTAAGTCATTATACCAAAAAAAAGGAAACATCAAAGACTTGGATCTGCCTTTCATCATAGGTTGGCAAATGCACAAACCAGTCAATTACAGCTTTTTAAAGCTATCATTAGTTATTTAAGTTTATCACATTATTATTGCCTTTTGATATTAAACAAATATTGAAAGTATTTTTGATTAGTAAATAAACACGTTCCACCTTGTTTCCATAGCAATAGCTTCATTAGAGCACACCATGGATAATTGCCACATCTGATGTAACAGGATTCAGAATATTCCTCGACACATTCCTCTTGTTCCTTCCATTTTAAAACTGGGGGAATCTTGCGTCCAGAAAACCAGCAGAAGTGTTTAACTCTGAACGATAGATGGATGAAATGATGGGATTAGTATTATCAGGGGATATGGGTCCTCCCAAAATATGGCATTGGAAGCTTCTCATGGGATTATATTAATCAAATCTCCAGGATTGTTATAAATCACTTGATCACCTCTGGGAATATTAGCCACCTGTGTATATAGATCCACTTTTCAAGAATTTGGGCAAAACTGCACTTGAGCTTTACACCATTAGGAAAAAAAGCACCTTCTTCATGATTTATGGCCCAAATGTTTGTTTCACTTTAAATGGCTCAGTAGAACGGTTTATTACATTTTGGTTATTATAACCAAACACTTTCCTATGCTCTAGAGCAGGGATGGGCAAAAGGCGGTCCGGGGTCCGCATGTGGCCCCCACCTCCTCTTTTTGCGGCCCTCAGATCAATTTAGAAACAACGTAATTAATTGAAAAATTAAAACATATTTGTTTTACTTGTAGTACTGATACCGTCCACTAGACTCCTAGTTACGTCGCGAGCTGCGTACACGATGTCATCTTAATGTTTAATCTTAATGCACACGCATTTTCCGTGCTTTCCAATAGTTTAAAATAGTTTTATTCCACTGTTAAATAACCTGTTCAATACAATATGCCACTTGTCAAAATTAAATAACATTTCTGTGAACTGATATTTGTTTAGTGAGCTTATTAGAGGATGTTCCCTGAAAGAGATGTCAGACTTAGTATATTTGTTAATAATTACATACAATACATGGAATTTGTGTGTGTGTTCAAAGTGAATCAGTTTCCTTTCATTCTTCACAGGCTCTTTACAACTTAGCCAAAGCGCCCGTTTCTCCATCCACTACCTCCTTACTTTTTAACTTCAAGTGTCATTTTATTTCTACAAATGTTTATTCACGCTGAAAAAATGTAAATTCATAAGGTCCCAAACCGAAAACATGCTTAGTTGTCATGTTGCATCCTGTTTGTCCGCTTGTCACAGTCAGGTATTAGATTGGTAATGCCCTAATATAGTTTACGCCCAAACTAAACCAAACCCTTATTTCAGAATTGGATCACACACCTAATTCAAGAGATATTTTCCTTAACAAAGAGGCACTGCTAGGATTTGGACCCAGGATCTCCTGTTTACAAGACAGGCACTTTAACCGCTAGGCTACAGCGCCTCCTTCACCTCAATTTCTGTTGCAAAAAGACAGTGAGATAGCAGATTGAAAATCTACTAGATCAAAAACACTCAGCTTTGCAACTGTTTTTTTGCTAAAAGGAAATTGATTTGACTCTTTTTTAAACCCTATAGATCCTCACAATGAGTTTGGGTGAGTAACTCTGAATATAAACATAACTTTGTTTGAAAGAATAATGAAAAGGCCACTTTTACCTGCTCCTTGTTGGATGTGATCGGGTGGACTGTGGTGGGATGTGAAACTAACTTTTTTTGGGTAGTCTTGTAATTTGAATTCAGTAACGTAGAGATAATCTCTGTATCAAAGAGGCACTGCTGGGATTTGAACCCAGGATCTCCTGTTTACGAGACAGGCGCTTTACCACTAAGCCACAGCGCCTTTTTGAACCATTAATACCTCCTTACTTTGTAACTTCCATTGTTTCTCTTTATCTCCACAAATGTTCTTTCAGGCTGTTAAACATTTTATTCATAAAATCCCCAAATAACAATACAGATGTAGCACCTCATTTAGGACGCCCCTACCCATGTGGGTCCGTGATCTGCACGGGGTGGGCCCCTGCTGAAAGGAAAACCCCCCGCACGACTTGATACGCCCCCTTGATAAATAAATGTAATTATAATGAAACCAGCTGCAATGGATCATGGATCCACCAGGGGGAGCAGTGATTAAAAAGCTCCCACACTGGAACTCATGTGAAATAAACAGCTGTTAGATCTACAGTAGAGGTGTCTGATATAGCGGATATTTGTTAAGATCCATATGTCACGGATAGGATCATATTCTGTGCTAAATAAGAGACATGTAATCATTTACAAAAAATCACCATGTTTTTATTTAACAAAATAATGTTGTTTAATCCACGTTGGCATAAGTACAAAACCATCGGTTTGTTTTTTCATCAGGAAATGCAGACCGGCTCATACAAACGATTTTTAATCATCATCCTCACGATCATTTAATGTATCATATGTTCGCCGAATTGACATGAAAGCACTAATAAATGTAGTTTAATCCACGTGAGTTTACAACTACAAAAATAATCGGTTTGTTTTTATATCACATCCGACGGGAGGAAATGCAGCAGCTCTCACTACCGATTTGTAATCCTATTTTAATCATCATCTTCACCACGATCATTTATGTTTATGTTCGCCGAATTGACATGAAAGCACTGACAAGTATGAATATACTGTAGTCAACTTCATTAAAACTTTATTAACTTGCCCAAACTCAGTAATTCACTAAAAATAGGTTTATTTTTAATGAAGCCTCGTCATCTCACCATGGGCAAACGGGCTATAATATTATACTATTGTTAATAGTTTACTGTATTATTAGTGTTTAATATTACTGCTATAACAATCACACATTGAGTTCATTGTTGTGCAATGTTAAAATCAGACAGTTTTATTTTTTAAATAGTCTGAATGAAACGGCAGCTCTCAGGTGATCAGCTGTGTGTTTACACACCTAAGGGCCCATCAGCCACAGCTCCCCCCCACCCCTGATCTTTCTTCTCCAGCAGTTAAGTTAACTGTAGGTTTGCATATTTATGCAGTGATCTGTCTCTTCCTATCTCCCGCAGACAGCTGATCGCTGTCAGACCGGACCATGGCTATAAAGGACTAAGGCTATGGGTGTCTAGGTCCCCCTCGCAGCTCTGAGTGACAAGCTTACAGTTAGCTGTCTTTGTGTATTGCAACCAGGGAGAGCCGTGATGGACGCTGCCACAATGAAACTCATATGAAATAAACAGCTGATTCCTCA
Organism: Dissostichus eleginoides; assembly: GCA_031216635.1. Lineage (NCBI taxonomy): Eukaryota > Metazoa > Chordata > Actinopteri > Perciformes > Nototheniidae > Dissostichus > Dissostichus eleginoides. Next base: position 7,949,400 of record CM062284.1, on the reverse strand, counting down.
CACACACACAGTAGCCTGTTGTTTCTATGCATAAAATAGTGAGAAACATGCCTCTGGTTAATTATTATATAACTTGTTTTCTCCATAAAAGCTGGTGTGGTGGCTTTATCTGAAAACTGACAGCATAATTGCATTTATGGCCCGGGACACACATTTATTTAGATATGTTTTAAACAAGTTTAAATAAAAGGCTGGAGTGTTTCTTGCTCTGCCAGGTACAAAAAGTGGGAGCGCGGTGCAAAGTATCTAGAATAGAACACGGCGCTGGGTTGTTGTTGTTCTTATTATAGCCTACATCACGTAGTCCGCTGTATAGAAAACTGTAGTTTCCCCACAGCAGCAGACGCACATTCATGACGTCCGCTGGCGCATCATAAATACGTCGATAGTGTAAGTGCAGTCGGATTCTCAAAGCACCGCAGTCTCTTCTCCTAAATCCTTTGAATTCTCCTATCCACTATTCATTAACCCTGAAACGGTGTGACAAAGCTCTACCATCCCCCTCTGTTAACAAGAGAAACTGTAGTAGCCTATGTTGCAGACTCTTTGTTTAAAACTAATTGCCCATCGGAATGTGTGGAGGAAGTCTCCCAAGGGGGATGGTAGACTTCTGACTTTTGTCACATTCCGATGGACTATCGGAATTACATGCAGGGCAGCATTGCCGGTCTGAAAGGGTCTCTGGAAATATCAAACATTTAATAAAAGTTTTAAAAACAGTGACAGGTTAAAATCAGAGGTGGAAGAAGTATTCAGATTATTTACCTAGGTAAAAAGATGTGTTAGAAGTAGGGCTGTCAGTCGATTAAAATATTTAATCGCGATTAATCGCAAATTAATCGCACATTTTGTATCTGTTCTAAATGTACCTTAGAGGGATATTTTTCAAGTTTGTAATACTCTTATCAACATATGAGTGGACAAATATGCTTTATATGTTTGTTTATTATCATTTGAACAATGACAAATATTCTCATGAATATTAAACACAACAACCTCTGAACATTACAAATATTCGCCTCAATTCAACCTGGAACCTCTCTCATACAATACTGTGTGTGTGTGTGTGTGTGTCTGTGTGTGTGTGTGTGTGTGTGTGTGTGTGTGTGTGTGTGTGTGTGTGTGTGGAGACACTGTGATGGATCGTTGGAGCTATGTGCAACTCAAGGCATATGCTCGAACGGGAGCTGCCTGGACGCTGCAATCATGTAGCGCGCACTATCCGTGCTGAGCGTGCTGACTTTCCGTACAATGTCCCACTGTCTGGCTATCTGCATAAAGTCAAGTGCTCGGCGCAGTTGTCGGCGAAATGTCGCTCCTCTGTTTTCATTGAAACAGCTCCTTATATCCGTAAGCGCAGCTAGCTAGCACCAGATGCTAAAAACAACAATACACGTAACATACACATACCCTCCCGGTCCTCCCGATGGCCAGTCCGGGCCTGCCGGTGAGCATGGAAGTGTGGTCTGCCGCAAGCGGGCGGCAGGAGCGGGGCTGTCAGCATCAGCTTGTAGATCGTATTTTAAACTCGATACGCTCTGAAACTACGGGGCAGCCGAGGACAAAAAACACACATGCGTTAATCGCGTTAAAATAATTAGTGGCGTAAAATTCTTTTTGCGTTAACGCGTTATTAACGCGTTAACTTGACAGCCCTAGTAGAAGCAAATGTCCTGCATTCAAAATTGCCAATAGCCCTAGTGAAAAGTATTATCATCTGAAAGTAAAATGAATCATTATGTATTAGTATTAAATACATATCATTTGTACAACTTATATTTAGAAATACTCCGTTGTAATTATTGATGCATAAATGTGTTCATCCATTCAATGTGGCATCTGCTATAATGGGGTTAATGTATGATATTACTTAATAATACAACACATTACTGTATAATACGTGATAATGTATGAGTTGATTTACTTCGATCTACTGTACTGTGTAAAAACACACAACAATATTACAAAAAATATACTGCACATTAAAGCAAACTATTGTAAAGGTAAAAGTATGACCATAAAAAATAAAGAAGTGTAAACATTTACATTATTATTATGATTATTTAATATATAAAGACTATATATTGTTGAATTACAATTAAGATAATAAGATTAGATATACTTTATTTGATCTAAAATATTGATGTTTTTTCGTTATAGTAGCCTGTGAAAACCATAACAAATAAGTGATTAAATGCTCTTCAGCAAACACAACTGCAGAGCTGCAAACATTGCAAACAGACTAAGTTCTACAACACCCTTTGTCTTTGTGTATTTGTGAATGAAGCGCCATCTCATGGTTAAATCCTGTAATTGAACAAATGGGGAAATTTGGCAACGTTTAGCAATTTGGCAACGCCCCCAGCCACTGGGATCCGCTGGGTATATGGTTGGAATCCGCTGGTTGGAGTCCTATCTGGAGGGCTACATCTGTATGTTGAGCTGTAATGTTGCATCCTGTCACGGTCAAGTATTAGATGAGGAATGCCCCAGTGGCGAGCCGTGACTTTTATACCTAGGCCCTTTGACCCCCACCCATTCCCTCGAAAAAAAGAAGAGTTATTACGTCACAGCGTATACTTCAGCGGAATATCAAAACAGCGGTCCGGGGTGCAAAACGCATCAATGACAGCGACCCTCTACCACACAAAACAACACCATTTATCTAAACACCTATCATGACAGGGCACCCACAGCCAAGTAACAATTACAAATGAATGAAGTCGGCACGGCGGCCCACTTTGAAAATGACTCAGGCCTACCTTTGATGATCAAATCACTGAAACACAAAGTCCATCCTCCTGTCCTTTTGGATGAAGCACATGATGGCGGGTCATGCAGCTGATCCTTTGCCACTCCAATTTATCATTGTAACTCAATCTTGAAAATGACTCTCAAGGTCTCAAGGTCTCTCTCTCTCAAGGTCTCTCAAGGTCTCTCAAGGTCTCAAGGTCTCTCTCTCTCTCAAGGTCTCTCAAGGTCTCAAGGTCTCTCTCTCTCAAGGTCTCTCAAGGTCTCAAGGTCTCTATCGTGTCTTGAATCTATCTCTCTCTCAAGGTCTCTCAAGGTCTCAAGGTCTCTCAAGGACTCTCAAGGTCTCAAGGTCTCTCTCTCTCAAGGTCTCTCAAGGTCTCAAGGTCTCTCTCTCTCAAGGTCTCTCTCTCTCAAGGTCTCTCAAGGTCTCAAGGTCTCTCTCTCTCAAGGTCTCTCAAGGTCTCAAGTTCTCTCTCTCTCAAGGTCTCTCAAGGTCTCAAGGTCTCTCTCTCAAGGTCTCTCAAGCTCTCAAGGTCTCTCAAGGTCTCTCAAGGTCTCAAGGTCTCTCAAGGTCTCTCAAGGTATCAAGGTCTCTCTCTCAAGGTCTCTCAAGGTCTCAAGGTCTCTCTCTCTCAAGGTCTCAAGGTCTCGGTCTCTAAAGGTCTCAAGGTCTCTCAAGGTCTCTCAAGGTCTCAAGGTCTCTCTCTCTCAAGGTCTCTCAAGGTCGCAAGGTCTCTCTCTCTCAAGGTCTCTCAAGGTCTCAAGGTCTCTCTCTCTCAAAGTCTCTCAAGCTCTCAAGGTCTCTCAAGGTCTCTCAAGGTCTCAAGGTCTCTCTCTCTCAAGGTCTCTCAAGGTCTCAAGGTCTCTCTCCCTCAAGGTCTCTCAAGGTCTCTCAAGGTTTCTCAAGGTCTCTCTCTCTCAAGGTCTCTCAAGGTCTCAAGGTCTCTCTCTCAAGGTCTCTCTCTCTCTCAAGGTCTCAAGGTCTCTCTCTCAAGGTCTCAAGGTCTCTCTCTCTCAAGGTCTCTCAATTTTTTCAGAGGTGGATAACACACTTAATCCAAGAATATTAGGTGCATCTCACTTCGGTTAAATGGATTCCTTGCGTCCATCACTTGCGTCGTTTCCCTGCGACTAGTCCCTCCCACCAGGGAAGCACGGAGAGACGCAAGGAAACCACGAGAAGCAGGGAAATGAGTTTTAAGAGCAATGGGACATCGTTTCCTCCGGAGCGTCACGTGAAGCGACGTCCGTTTGTGATGACGCCGCACAGCTGATCGTCTGACAGCAGCCAGATCAGTGCATGCGCTGCATCGTCCAATCAGTGAGCGATACACAGTAAGGGGGCGGGGCGAGTGTCTGAGGATTTCACCGGAGGATGGTCTGGTAGTTCCTCGATTATCGCTCCGTTATCATTCCTCGATCCTCGATCCTCGGTCCTCCGGCAAAAATAAGGCCACTGGGACGGTACTCAAGATGGCGCAGACAAATCAACTTCCGGTGATACCGAGCCCGAGGAGCGAGGAAATGAAAAATAACCGAAGTGAGACGCACCCATTGTCTGTAACAAAGAGGCACTGCTGGGAGTTGGACCCAGGATCTCCTGTTTACAAGACAGGCGCTTTGACCGCTAAGCTACAGCGCCTCTCAATAGTTTTCTTTTCATTCTCTCTCCTGAATTTATTTATTATAACCAAAGTAAACCAAAGCCATATGACCATATTTACCGTGTGTCCAATGCATATGGCTTCTGTCACATTCATAATATTTGGCCTGTGAGATTGAATGAATGACTCAATGAGCACCGAAAAACTCTTTCCGTCTGCTTCACTCCAAGTACTTTAACCCAGATAATATCCTTTGAATGCAGGTTAAAACTTCTCTGCTCCAGGTGAGGCTTGAACTCACAACCTCGGCATCACTCTGCAGGTTACTGTCTTATAAGTACCGCGCGCTGACCGATTGCGCCACTGGAGCACAAAATGTCAGTATTATCAAAAGCAATACGTTACTCTTGAATTTTCTAAATGTATCTGTTATTATAACCAAACACTCTCCTATGCTCTAGAGCAGGGATGGGCAAATGGCGGTCCGGGGGCCGCATGTGGCCCCCACCTCCTCTTTTTGCGGCCCTCAGATCAATTTAGAAACAACGTAATTAATTTCACTTGTAGTACTGATACCGTCCACTAGACTCCTAGTTACGTCGCGAGCTGCGTACACGATGTCATCTTAATGTTTAATCTTAATGCACACGCATTTTCCGTGCTTTCCAATAGTTTAAAATAGTTTATTCCACTGTTAAATAACCTGTTCAATACAACATGCCACTTGTCAAAATTAAATAACATTTCTGTGAACTGATATTTGTTTAGTGAGCTTATTAGAGGATGTTCCCTGAAAGATTGAAAAATGTCAATGAAGATGTCAGACTTAGTATTTGTTAATTACATACAATACATGGAATTTGTGTGTGTGTTCAAAGTGAATCTGCGGCCCCCTGGTGGCCAGTACATAAATGATGTGGCCCCCCCCCACCATCCAAGTGGCCAATCCCTGCTCTAGAGTCTTTCTTTTAGGCTTTAATTTGTCAGTAGAAAGTGAAAACGGTTACTCTTAGGAACACCCAACCTCTATAAATTATGATTTTCTCAATTACTGTTCCTTATATAGATATTTACCAGTGGCCATCAGATAAATCTAGTTTAAAAAATCTAACTTGTAAACACAAACTAACCCAAACCATTACTTCAGAGGTGGATAACAGTCATCTTTAAACTATAACCTAAGTCTTTTCAAGTACAAACCTTACCAAACATTTACTATTGAATGTAATTGAACGTGGTAACGATGAGAGCTTTATCTAAATAGATGCTCTCTGTAACAAAGAGGCACTGCTGGGAGTTGAACCCAGGATCTCCTGTTTACTAGACAGGCGCTTTACCGTTAAGCCACAGCACCGCTCCTACAGTTTTAGTTTTTCTCAGATACTGTGCTCAGTAGTTTCCTTTCATTCTTCACAGGCGCTTTACAACTTAGCCAAAGCGCCCGTTTCTCCATCCACTACCTCCTTACTTTTAACTTCAAGTGTCATTTTATTTCTACAAATGTTTATTCACGCTTAAAAATGTGCACTAAAGTCCCAAACCAAAAACATGTTTAGTTGTCATGTTGCATCCTGTTTGTCCGCTTGTCACAGTCAGGTATTAGATTGGTAATGCCCTAATATAGTTTACGCCCAAACTAAACCAAACCCTTATTTCAGAGGTGGATAACACACCTAATTCAAGAGATATGTTCCTTAACAAAGAGGCACTGCTGGGATTTGGACCCAGGATCTCCTGTTTACAAGACAGGCACTTTAACCGCTAAGCTACAGCCTCCTTCACCACAATTTCTGTTGCAAAAAGACAGTGAGATAGCAGATGAAAAACTACTAGATCAAAAACACTCAGCTTTGCAACAGTTTTTTTCTAAAAGGAAATTGATTTGACTCTTTTTTAAACCCTATAGATCCTCACAATGAGTTTGGGTGAGTAACTCTGAACATAAACATAACTTTGTTTGAAAGAATAATGAAGAGGCCACTTTTACCTGTTCCTTGTTGGATGTGATTAGGTGGACTGTGGTGGGATGTGAAACTAACTTTTTGGGTAGTCTTGTAATATGCATTCAGTAATGTAGAGATATTCTCTGTATCAAAGAGGCACTGCTGGGATTTGAACCCAGGATCTCCTGTTTACGAGACAGGCGCTTTACCACTAAGCCACAGCGCCTTTTGTACAATCACTACCTTCTTACTTTGAGCTTCCATTGTTTCTCTTTATCTCTACAAATGTTTTTTCAGGCTGTTAAACATTTTATTCATAAAGTCCCAAAATGACAATATGTTGATCTGTAATGTTGCATCCTGTCACGGTCAAGTATTAGATGGGGAATGCCCTAATATAGTTTTGCGCCCAAACTAAACCAAACCCCTAATTTAGAGGTGGATAACACACTTAATCCAAGAGATATTTTCTTAACAAAGAGGCACTGCTGGGATTTGGACCCAGGATCTCCTGTTTACAAGACAGGCGCTTTGACCGCTAAGCTACAGCCTCTCAATAGTTTTCTTTTCATTCTCTCTCCTGAATTTATTTATTATAACCAATGTAACCCAAAGCCATATGACGATATTTACCGTGTCCAATGCATATGGCTTCTGTCACATTCATCAATATTTGGCCTGTGAGATTGAATGAATGACTCAATGAGCACCGAAAAACTCTTTCCGTCTGCTTCACTCCAAGTACTTTAACCCAGATAATATCCTTTGAATGCAGGTTAAAACTTCTCTGCTCCAGGTGAGGCTTGAACTCACAACCTCGGCATCACTCTGCAGGTTACTGTCTTATAAGTACCGCGCGCTGACCGATTGCGCCACTGGAGCACAAAATGTCAATATATCAAAAAGATAGCCAGTACTCTTGAATTTTCTAAATGTATCTGTTATTATAACCAAACACTCTCCTATGCTCTAGAGAAGGGATGGGCAAATGGCGGTCCGGGGGCGCATGTGGCCCCCACCTCCTCTTTTTGCGGCCCTCAGATCAATTTAGAAACAACGTAATTAATTTTACTTGTAGTACTGATACCGTCCACTAGACTCCTAGTTACGTCGCGAGCTGCGTACACGATGTCATCTTAATGTTTAATCTTAATGCACACGCATTTTCCGTGCTTTCCAATAGTTTAAAATAGTTTTATTCCACTGTTAAATAACCTGTTCAATACAACATGCCACTTGTCAAAATTAAATAACATTTCTGTGAACTGATATTTGTTTAGTGAGCTTATTAGAGGATGTTCCCTGAAAGATTGAAAAATGTCAATGAAGATGTCAGACTTAGTATATTTGTTAATAATTACATACAATACATGGAATTTGTGTGTGTGTTCAAAGTGAATCTGCGGCCCCCTGGTGGCCAGTACATAAATGATGTGGCCCCCCCCCACCATCCAAGTGGCCAATCCCTGCTCTAGAGTCTTTCTTTTAGGCTTTAATTTGTCAGTAGAAAGTGAAAACGGTTACTCTTAGGAACACCCAACCTCTATAAATTATGATTTTCTCAATTACTGTTCCTTATATAGATATTTACCAGTGGCATCAGATAAATCTAGTTTAAAAAATCTAACTTGTAAACACAAACTAACGCAAACCATTACTTCAGAGGTGGATAACAGTCAACTTTAAACTACAACCAAAGTCGTTTTCAAGTACAATCCATACCAAACATTTACTATTGAATGTAATTGAACGTGGTAACGATGAGAGCTTTATCTAAATAGATGCTCTCTGTAACAAAGAGGCACTGCTGGGAGTTGAACCCAGGATCTCCTGTTTACTAGACAGGCGCTTTACCGTTAAGCCACAGCACCTCCTACAGTTTTGTTTTTCTCAGATACTGTGCTCAGTAGTTTCCTTTCATTCTTCACAGGCGCTTTACAACTTAGCCAAAGCGCCCGTTTCTCCATCCACTACCTCCTTACTTTTTAACTTCAAGTGTCATTTTATTTCTACAAATGTTTATTCACGCTGAAAAAATGTGCATTCATAAAGTCCCAAACCGAAAACATTTTAGTTGTCATGTTGCATCCTGTTTGTCCGCTTGTCACAGTCAGGTATTAGATTGGTAATGCCCTAATATAGTTTACGCCCAAACTAAACCAAACCCTTATTTCAGAGGTGGATAACACACCTAATTCAAGAGATTTCCTTAACAAAGAGGCACTGCTGGGATTTGGACCCAGGATCTCCTGTTTGTCAATAGCCCAAGTGAAAAGTATTATCATCTGAAAGTACAATGAATCATTATGTATTAGTATTAAATACATATCATTTGTCCAACTTATATTTAGAAATACGCCGTTGTAGTTATTGATGCATAAATGTGTTCATCCATTCAATGTGGCATCTGCTATAATGGGGTTAATGTATGATATTACTAATAATACAACACATTACTGTATAATACGTGATAATGTATGAGTTGATTTACTTCGATCTACTGTACTGTGTAAAAACACCACAACAATATTACAAAAAATATACTGCACATTAAAGCAAACTATTGTAAAGGTAAAAGTATGAGCATAAAAAATAAAGAAGTGTAAACATTTACATTATTATTATGATTATTTAATATATAAAGACTATATATTATTGAATTACAATTAAGATAATAAGATTAGATATACTTTATTTGATCTAAAATATTGATGTTTTTTCGTTAAGTAGCCTGTGAAAACCATAACAAATAAGTGATTAAATGCTCTTCAGCAAACACAACTGCAGAGCTGCAAACATTGCAAACAGACTAAGTTCTACAACACCCTTTGTCTTTGTGTATTTGTGAATGAAGCGCCATCTCATGGTTAAATCCTGTAATTGAACAAATGGGGAAATTTGGCAACGTTTAGCAATTTGGCAACGCCCCCAGCCACTGGGATCCGCTGGGTTTTTGGTTGGAATCCGCTGGGTGGAGTCCTATCTGGAGTGCTACATCTCTATGTTGAGCTGTAATGTTGCATCCTGTCACGGTCAAGTATTAGATGGGAATGCCCCAGTGGCGAGCCGTGACTTTTATACCTAGGCCCTTTGACCCCCACCCATTCCCTCGAAAAAAGAAGAGTTATTACGTCACAGCGTATACTTCAGCGGAATATCAAAACAGCGGTCCGGGGTGCAAAACGCATCAATGACAGCGACCCTCTACCACACAAAACAACACCATTTATCTAAACACCTATCATGACAGGGCACCCACAGCCAAGTAACAATTACAAATGAATGAAGTCGGCACGGCGGCCCACTTTGAAAATGACTCAGGCCTACCTTTGATGATCAAATCACTGAAACACAAAGTCCATCCTCCTGTCCTTTTGGATGAAGCACGTGATGGCGGGTCATGCAGCTGATCCTTTGCCACTCCAATTTATCATTGTAACTCAATCTTGAAAATGACTCTCAAGGTCTCAAGGTCTCTCTCTCTCAAGGTCTCTCAAGGTCTCTCAAGGTCTCTCTCTCTCTCAAGGTCTCTCAAGGTCTCTCAAGGTCTCTATCGTGTCTGAATCTATCTCTCTCAAGGTCTCTCAAGGTCTCTCAGGTCTCAATCTCTCTCTCTCAAGGTCTCTCAAGGTCTCAAGGTCCTCTCTCTCAGGTCTTCAAGGTCTCTCTCTCTCAAGGTCTCTCAAGGTCTCAAGGTCTCTCTCTCTCAAGGTCTCTCAAGGTCTCAAGTTCTCTCTCTCTCAAGGTCTCTCAAGGTCTCAAGGTCTCTCTCTCTCAAGGTCTCTCAAGCTCTCAAGGTCTCTCAAGGTCTCTCAAGGTCTCAAGGTCTCTCTCTCAAGGTCTCTCAAGGTCTCAAGGTCTCTCTCTCTCAAGGTCTCTCAAGGTCTCAAGGTCTCTTCTCTCAAGGTCTCTCAAGCTCTCAAGGTCTCTCAAGGTCTCTCAAGGTCTCAAGGTCTCTCTCTCTCAAGGTCTCTCAAGGTCTCTCAAGGTCTCAAGGTCTCTCTCAAGGTCTCTCAAGGTCTCAAGGTCTCTCTCTCTCAAGGTCTCTCAAGGTCTCAAGGTCAGTCTCTCTCTCTCAAATCTCTCAAGTCTCAAGGCTCTCTCTCAAGGTCTCTCAAGGTCTCTCTCTCAAGGTCTCTCAAGGTCTCTCAAGGTCTCAAGGTCTCTCTCTCAAGGTCTCTCAAGGTCTCTCAAGGTCTCTCTCTCAGGTCTCTCAAGGTCTCTCAAGGTCTCAAGGTCTCTCAAGGTCTCAAGGTCTCTCTCTCTCTCAAGGTCTCTCAAGGTCCAAGTCTCTCTCTCTCAAGGTCTCTCAAGGTCTCAAGGTCTCTCTCTCTAAGGTCTCTCAAGCTCTCAAGTCTCTCAAGGTCTCAAGGTCTCTCAGGTCTCTCAAGGTATCAAGGTCTCTCTCTCAAGTCTCTCAAGGTCTCAAGGTCTCTCTCTCAAGGCTCTCAAGGTCTCGTCTCTAAAGGTCTCAAGGTCTCTCTCAAGGTCTCTCAAGGTCTCAAGGTCTCTCTCTCTCAAGGTCTCTCAAGGTCTCAAGGTCTCTCTCTCTCAAGGTCTCTCAAGGTCTCTCAAGGTCTCTCTCTCTCAAGGTCTCTCAAGGTCTCAAGGTCTCTCTCTCTCAAAGTCTCTCAAGCTCTCAAGGTCTCAAGGTCTCTCAAGGTCTCAAGGTCTTCTCTCAAGGTCTCTCAAGGTCTCAGGTCTCTCTCTCAAGGTCTCTCAAGGTCTCTCAAGTTTCTCAAGGTCTCTCTCTCTCAAGGTCTCTCAAGGTCTCAAGGTCTCTCTCAAGGTCTCTCTCTCTCTCAAGGTCCTCAAGGTCTCAAGGTCTCAAGGTCTCTCTCAAGGTCTCAAGGTCTCTCTCTCTCAAGGTCTCTCAAGGTCTCTCTCTCTCAAGGTCTCTCAGGTCTCAAGTCTCTCAAGGTCTCAAGGTCTCTCAAGGTCTAAGGGTCTCTCTCTCAAGGTCTCTCAAGGTCTCAAGGTCTTCTCTCAAGGTCTCTCAAGGTCTCTCAAGGTCTCAAGGTCTCTCTCTCTCAAGGTCTCAAGGTCTCCTCTCTCAAGTCTCTCAGGTCTCAAGGTCTCTCTTCAAGGTCTCTCAAGGTTTCTCAAGGTCTCTCTCTCTCAATCTCTCTCTCAAGGTCTCTCAAGGTCTCAAGGTCTCTCTCTCTCAAGGTCTCTCAAGGTCTCTCAAGGTCTCAAGGTCTCTCAAGGTCTCAAGGTCTCTCGCTCTCAAGGTCTCTCTCTCTCAAGGTCTCTCAAGGTCTCTCTCTGTCAAGGTCTCTCAATGTCTCCCAAGGTCTCAAGGTCTCTCTCTCTCAAGGTCTTTCAAGGTCTCAAGGTCTCTCTCTCTCTCAAGGTCTCTCAAGGTCTCTATCTCAAGGTCTCTCAAGGTCTCTCAAAGTCTCAAGGTCTCTCTCTCAAGGTCTCTCAAGGTCTCAAGGTCTCAAGGTCTCTCAAGGTCTCAAGGTCTCTCTCTCAAGGTCTCTCAAGGTCTCAAGGTCTCCTCTCAAGGTCTTCAAGGTCTCTCAAGGTCTCTCAAGGTCTCAGGTCTCTCTCTCTCTCTCAAGGTCTCTCAAGGTCTCAATGTCTCTCTCTCTCAAGGTCTCTCAAGGTCTCAAGGTCTCTCTCAAGTCTTCAAGGTCTCAAGGTCTCTCTCAAGGTCTCTCAAGGTCTCTCAAGGTCTTCAAGTCTCAAGGTCTCTCTCTCTCAAGGTCTCAGGTCTCTCTCTCTCAAGGTCTCTCAAGGTCTCAAGGTCTCTCTCTCAAGGTCTCTCAAGGTCTCTCAAGGTCTCAAGGTCTCTCTCTCTCAAGGTCTCTCAAGGTCTCAAGGTCTCTCTCTCAAGGTCTCTCTCTCTCAAGGTCTCTCAAGGTCTCAAGGTCTCTCTCTCAAGGTCTCAAGGTCTCTCTCTCTCAAGGTCTCCAAGGTCTCTCTCTCAAGGTCTCTCAAGGTCTCAAGGTCTC
>CM062284.1:7918578-7936142 GCA_031216635.1 Dissostichus eleginoides | reverse complement strand
TGCTCTAGAGAAGGGATGGGCAAATGGCGGTCCGGGGGCCGCATGTGGCCCCCACCTGCTCTTTTTGAGGCCCTCAGATCAATTTAGAAACAATGTAATTAATTTTACTTGTAGTACTGATACCGTCCACTAGACTCCTAGTTACGTCGCGAGCTGCGTACACGATGTCATCTTAATGTTTAATCAATGCACACGCATTTTCCGTGCTTTCCAATAGTTTAAAATAGTTTTATTCCACTGTTAAATAACCTGTTCAATACAACATGCCACTTGTCAAAATTAAATAACATTTCTGTGAACTGATATTTGTTTAGTGAGCTTATTAGAGGATGTTCCCTGAAAGATTGAAAAATGTCAATGAAGATGTCAGACTTAGTATATTGTTAATAATTACATACAATACATGGAATTTGTGTGTGTGTTCAAAGTGAATCTGCGGCCCCCTGGTGGCCAGTACATAAATGATGTGGCCCCCCCCACCATCCAAGTGGCCAATCCCTGCTCTAGAGTCTTTCTTTTAGGCTTTTAATTTGTCAGTAGAAAGTGAAAACGGTTGCTCTTAGGAACACCCAACCTCTATAAATTATGATTTTCTCAATTACTGTTCCTTATATAGATATTTACCAGTGGGCATCAGATAAATCTAGTTTAAAAAATCTAACTTGTAAACACAAACTAACGCAAACCATTACTTCAGAGGTGGATAACAGTCAACTTTAAACTATACCTAAGTTGTTTTCAAGTACAAACCTTACCAAAACATTACTATTGAATGTAATTGAACGTGGTAACGATGAGAGCTTTATCTAAATAGATGCTCTCTGTACAAAGAGGCACTGCTGGGAGTTGAACCCAGGATCTCCTGTTTACTAGACAGGCGCTTTACCGTTAAGCCACAGCACCACTCCTACAGTTTTGTTTTTCTCAGATACTGTGCTCAGTAGTTTCCTTTCATTCTTCACAGGCGCTTTACAACTTAGCCAAAGCGCCCGTTTCTCCATCCACTACCTCCTTACTTTTGAACTTCAAGTGTGTCATTTTATTTCTACAAATGTTTATTCACGCTGTAAAAATGTGCATTCATAAAGTCCCAAACCGAAAACATGTTTAGTTGTCATGTTGCATCCTGTTTGTCCGCTTGTCACAGTCAGGTATTAGATTGGTAATGCCCTAATATAGTTTACGCCCAAACTAAACCAAACCCTTATTTCAGAGGTGGATAACACACCTAATTCAAGAGATATGTTCCTTAACAAAGAGGCACTGCTGGGATTTGGACCCAGGATCTCCTGTTGTCAATAGCCCAAGTGAAAAGTATTATCATCTGAAAGTAAAATGAATCATTATGTATTAGTATTAAATAAATATCATTTGTCCAACTTATATTTAGAAATACTCCGTTGTAATTATTGATGCATAAATGTGTTCATCCATTCAATGTGGCATCTGCTATAATGGGGTTAATGTATGATATTACTTAATAATACAACACATTACTGTATAATACGTGATAATGTATGAGTTGATTTACTTCGATCTACTGTACTGTGTAAAAACACACAACAATATTACAAAAAATATACTGCACATTAAAGCAAACTATTGCAAATGTAAAAGTATGAGCATAAAAAATAAAGAAGTGTAAACATTTACATTATTATTATGATTATTTAATATATAAAGACTATATATTGTTGAATTACAATTAAGATAATAACATTAGATATACTTTATTTGATCTAAAATATTGATGTTTTTTCGTTATAGTAGCCTGTGAAAACCATAACAAATAAGTGATTAAATGCTCTTCAGCAAACACAACTGCAGAGCTGCAAACTTTGCAAACAGACTAAGTTCTACATCACCCTTTGTCTTTGTGTATTTGTGAATGAAGCGCCATCTCATGGTTAAATCCTGTAATTGAACAAATGGGGAAATTTGGCAACGTTTAGCAATTTGGCAACGCCCCCAGCCACTGGGATCCGCTGGGTTTTTGGTTGGAATCCGCTGGGTGGAGTCCTATCTGGAGTGCTACATCTGTATGTTGAGCTGTAATGTTGCATCCTGTCACGGTCAAGTATTAGATGGGGAATGCCCAGTGGCGAGCCGTGACTTTTATACCTAGGCCTTTGACCCCCACCCATTCCTCGAAAAAAGAAGAGTTATTACGTCACAGCGTATACTTCAGCGGAATATCAAAACAGCGGTCCGGGGTGCAAAACGCATCAATGACAGCGACCCTCTACCACACAAAACAACACCATTTATCTAAACACCTATCATGACAGGGCACCCACAGCCAAGTAACAATTACAAATGAATGAAGTCGGCACGGCGGCCCACTTTGAAAATGACTCAGGCCTACCTTTGATGATCAAATCACTGAAACACAAAGTCCATCCTCCTGTCCTTTGGATGAAGCACGTGATGGCGGGTCATGCAGCTGATCCTTTGCCATCCAATTATCATTGTAACTCAATCTTGAAAATGACTCTCAAGGTCTCAAGGTCTCTCTCTCTCAAGGTCTCTCAAGGTCTCTCAAGGTCTCAAGGTCTCTCTCTCTCAAGGTCTCTCAAGGTCTCTCAAGGTCTCAAGGTCTCTATCGTGTCTTGAATCTATCTCTCTCTCAAGGTCTCTCAAGGTCTATCAAGGTCTCCAAGGTCTCTCTCTCTCAAGGTCTCTCAAGGTCTCTCTCTCAAGGTCTTCAAGGTCTCAAGGTCTCTCTCTCTCAAGGTCTCTCAAGCTCTCAAGGTCTCTCAGGTCTCTCAAGGTCTCAAGGTCTCTCTCTCTCAAGTCTCTCAAGGGTCTCAAGGTCTCTCTCTCTCAAGGTCTCTCAAGGTCTCAAGGCTCTCTCTCTCAAGGTCTCTCAAGCTCTCAAGGTCTCTCAGGGTCTCTCAAGGTCTCAAGGTCTCTCTCTCTCAAGGTCTCTCAAGGTCTCAAGGTCCTCTCTCTCAAGGTCTCTCAGGTCTCAAGGTCTCTCTCTCTCAAGGTCTCTCAAGGTCTCAAGGTCTCTCTCTCTCAAGGTCTCTCAAGCTCTCAAGGTCTCTCAAGGTCTCTCAAGGTCTCAAGGTCTCTCTCTCTCAAGGTCTCTCA
Source organism: Dissostichus eleginoides (assembly GCA_031216635.1). Taxonomy (NCBI): domain Eukaryota; kingdom Metazoa; phylum Chordata; class Actinopteri; order Perciformes; family Nototheniidae; genus Dissostichus; species Dissostichus eleginoides. The sequence continues at coordinate 7,933,049 of CM062284.1, read as the reverse complement.
AGGTCTCAAGGGCTCTCTCTCTCAAGGTCTCTCAAGGTCTCAAGGTCTCTCTCTCTCTCAAGGTCTCTCAAGGTCTCAAGGTCTCTCAAGGTCTCAAGGTCTCTCTCTCTCAAGGTCTCTCAAGGTCTCAAGGTCTCTCTCTCTCAAGGTCTCTCAAGGTCTCTCAAGGTCTCAAGGACTCTCTCTCTCAAGGTTTCTCAAGGTCTCTCTCTCTCAAGGTCTCTCTCTCTCAAGGTCTCTCAAGGTCTCAAGGTCTCTCTCTCAAGGTCTCAAGGTCTCTCTCTCAAGGTCTCTCAAGGTCTCTCTCTCTCAAGGTCTCTCAAGGTCTCAAGGTCTCTCAAGGTCTCTCAAGGTCTCTCAAGGTCTCAAGGTCTCTCTCCTCAAGGTCTCTCAAGGTCTCAAGGTCTCTCTCTCAAGGTCTCTCAAGGTCTCAAGGTCTCTCTCTCTCAAGGTCTCTCAAGGTCTCTCAAGGTCTCAAGGTCTCTCTCTCTCAAGGTCTCTCATGTCTCTCAAGGTCTCAAGGTCTCTCTCTCTCAAGGTCTCTCAAGGTCTCAAGGTCTCTCTCTCAAGGTCTCTCAAGGTCTCTCAAGGTCTCAAGGTCTCTATCGTGTCTTGAATCTATCTCTCTCTCAAGGTCTCTCAAGGTCTGAAGGTCTCAAGGTCTCTCTCTCTCAAGGTCTCTCAAGGTCTCAAGGTCTCTCTCTCTCAAGGTCTCTCAAGCTCTCAAGGTCTCAAGGTCTCTCTCTCAAGGTCTCTCAAGGTCTCAAGGTCTCTCTCTCTCAAGGTCTCTCAAGGTCTCAAGGTCTCGGTCTCTCAAGGTCTCAAAGTCTCTCAAGGTCTCTCAAGGTCTCAAGGTCTCTCTCTCTCAAGGTCTCTCAAGGTCTCAAGGTCTCTCTCTCTCAAGGTCTCTCAAGGTCTCAAGGTCTCTCTCTCTCAAGGTCTCTCTCTCTCAAGGTCTCTCAAGGTTCAAGGTCTCTCAAGGTCTCAGGGTCTCTCTCTCAAGGTCTCAAGGTCTCTCTCTCTCAAGGTCTCTCAAGGTCTCTCAAGGTCTCTCAAGGTCTCAAGGTCTCTCTCTCTCAAGGTCTCTCAAGGTCTCAAGGTCTCTCTCTCTCAAGGTCTCTCAAGGTCTCTCTCTCTCAAGGTCTCAAGGTCTCAAGGTCTCTCTCTCTCAAGGTCTCTCAAGGTCTCAAGGTCTCTCTCTCTCAAGGTTTCTCAAGGTCTCTCTCTCTCAAGGTCTCTCAAGGTCTCTCAAGGTCTCAAGGTCTCTCTCTCTCAAGGTCTCTCAAGGTCTCAAGGTCTCTCTCTCTCAAGGTCTCTCTTTCTCAAGGTCTCTCAAGGTCTCAAGGTCTCTCTCTCAAGGTCTCTCAAGGTCTCAAGGTCTCTCAAGGTCTAAAGGTCTCTCTCTCTCAAGGTCTCTCAAGGTCTCAAGGTCTCTCAAGGTCTCTCTCTCAAGGTCTCTCAAGGTCTCAAGGTCTCTCAAGGTCTAAAGGTCTCTCTCTCTCAAGGTCTCTCAAGGTCTCAAGGTCTCTCAAGGTCTCTCTTCAAGGTCTCTCAAGGTCTCTCAAGGTCTCAAGGTCTCTCTCTCTCAAGGTCTCTCAAGGTCTCTCTCTCTCAAGGTCTCTCAAGGTCTCTCAAGGTCTCAAGGTCTCTATCGTGTCTTGAATCTATCTCTCTCTCAAGGTCTCTCAAGGTCTCAAGGTCTCTCTCTCTCAAGGTCTCTCAAGGTCTCTCAAGGTCTCAAGGTCTCTCTCTCTCTCAAGGTCTCTCAAGGTCTCAAGGTCTCTCTCTCTCAAGGTCTCTCTCTCTCAAGGTCTCAAGGTCTCTCTCTCTCAAGGTCTCTCAAGGTCTCTCAAGGCCTCAAGGTCTCTCTCTCTCAAGGTCTCTCAAGGTCTCAAGGTCTCTCAAGGTCTCAAGGTCTCTCTCTCTCAAGGTCTCTCAAGGTCTCTCAAGGTCTCAAGGTCTCTCTCTCAAGGTCTCTCAAGGTCTCAAGGTCTCTCTCTCAAATATTTAATCGCGATTAATCGCAAATTAATCGCACATTTTGTATCTGTTCTAAATGTACCTTAGAGGGATATTTTTCAAGTTTGTAATACTCTTATCAACATATGAGTGGACAAATATGCTTTATATGTTTGTTTATTATCATTTGAACAATGACAAATATTCTCATGAATATTAAACACAACAACCTCTGAACATTACAAATATTCGCCTCAATTCAACCTGGAACCTCTCTCTTACAATACTGTGTGTGTGTGTGTGTGTGTGTGTGTGTGTGTGTGTCTGTGAGTGTTTGTGTGTGAGTGTGTGTGTGTGTGTGTGTTAGTGTGTGTGTGTGTCTGTGTCTCTGTGTGTGGTGTGTGTGTGTGTGTGTGTGTGTGTGTGTGTGTGGTGTGTGTGTGTGTGGAGACACTGTGAAGGATCGTTGGAGCTATGTGCAACTCAAGGCATATGCTCGAACGGGAGCTGCCTGACGCTGCAATCATGTAGCCGCACTATCCGTGCTGAGTGTGCTGACTTTTCGTACAATGTCCCACTGTCTGGCTATCTGCATAAAGTCAAGTGCTCGGCGCAGATGTCGGCGAAATGTCGCTCCTCTGTTTTCATTGAAACAGCTCCTTATATCCGTAAGCGCAGCTAGCTAGCACCAGATGCTAACAACAACAATACACGTAACATACACACACCCTCCCGGTCCTCCCGATAGCCAGTCCGGGCCTGCCGGTGAGCATGGAAGTGTGGTCTGCCGCAAACGGGCGGCAGGAGCGGGGCTGTCAGCATCAGCTTGTAGATTGTATTTTAAACTCGATGCGCAAGCTCAAGGTCTCTCTCTCTCAAGGTCTCTCAATGTCTCAAGGTCTCTCTCTCACAAGGTATCTCTCTCTCAAGGTCTCTCAAGGTGTCAAGGTCTCTCTCTCTCAAGGTCTCTCAAGGTCTCAAGGTCTCTCAAGGTCTCAAGGTCTCTCTCTCTCAAGGTCTCTCAAGGTCTCAAGGTCTCTCTCTCTCAAGGTCTCTCTCTCTCAAGGTCTCTCAAGGTCTCAAGGTCTCAAGGTCTATCTCTCAAGGTCTCAAGGTCTCTCTCTCAAGGTCTCTCAAGGTCTCAAGGTCTCTCTCTCAAGGTCTCTCAAGGTCTCAAGGTCTCTCTCTCAAGGTCTCTCAAGGTCTCTCAATGTCTCAAGGTCTCTCTCTCTCTCAAGGTCTCTCAAGGTCTCAAGTTCTCTCTCTCTCAAGGTCTCTCAAGGTCTCTCAAGGTCTCAAGGTCTCTCTCTCCAAGGTCTCTCAAGGTCTCAAGGTCTCTCTCTCTCAAGGTCTCTCAAGGTCTCTCAAGGTCTCAAGGTCTCTATCGTGTCTTGAATCTATCTCTCTCTCAAGGTCTCTCAAGGTCTCAAGGTCTCAAGGTCTCTCTCTCTCAAGGTCTCTCAAGGTCTCAAGGTCTCTCTCTCTCAAGGTCTCTCAAGCTCTCAAGGTCTCAAGGTCTCTCTCTCAAGGTCTCTCAAGGTCTCAAGGTCTCTCTCTCTCAAGGTCTCTCAAGGTCTCAAGGTCTCGGTCTCTCAAGGTCTCAAGGTCTCTCAAGGTCTCTCAAGGTCTCAAGGTCTCTCTCTCTCAATGTCTCTCAAGGTCTCAAGGTCTCTCTCTCTCAAGGTCTCTCAAGGTCTCAAGGTCTCTCTCTCTCAAGGTCTCTCTCTCTCAAGGTCTCTCAAGGTCTCAAGGTCTCTCTCTCTCAAGGTCTCTGTCTCTCAAGGTCTCTCAAGGTCTCAAGGTCTCTCAAGGTCTCAAGGTCTCTCTCTCTCAATGTCTCAAGGTCTCAAGGTCTCTCTCTCTCAAGGTCTCTCAAGGTCTCTCAAGGTCTCAAGGTCTCTCTCTCAAGGTCTCTCAAGGTCTCAAGGTCTCTCTCTCTCAAGGTCTCTCAAGGTCTCTCAAGGTCTCAAGGTCTCTATCGTGTCTTGAATCTATCTCTCTCTCAAGGTCTCTCAAGGTCTCAAGGTCTCAAGGTCTCTCTCTCTCAAGGTCTCTCAAGGTCTCAAGGTCTCTCTCTCTCAAGGTCTTCAAGCTCTCAAGGTCTCAAGGTCTCTCTCTCAAGGTCTCTCAAGGTCTCAAGGTCTCTCTCTCTCAAGGTCTCTCAAGGTCTCAAGGTCTCGGTCTCTCAAGGTCTCAAGGTCTCTCAAGGTCTCTCAAGGTCTCAAGGTCTCTCTTCTCAATGTCTCTCAAGGTCTCAAGGTCTCTCTCTCTCAAGGTCTCTCAAGGTCTCAAGGTCTCTTCTCTCAAGGTCTCTCTCTCTCAAGGTCTTCAAGGTCTCAAGGTCTCTCAAGGTCTCAAGGTCTCTCTCTCTCAAGGTCTCTCAAGATCTCAAAGTCTCTCAAGGTCTCAAGGTCTCAAGGTCTCTCAAGGTCTCAAGGTCTCTCAAGGTCTCAAGGTCTCTCTCTCTCAAGGTCTCTCAAGGTCTCAAGCTCTCAAGGTCTCTCTCTCTCAAGGTCTCTCAAGGTCTCTCAAGGTCTCAAGGTCTCTCAAGGTCTTTCAAGGTCTCAATGTCTCAAGGTCTCTCTCTCTCAAGGTCTCTCAAGGTCTCTCAAGGTCTCAAGGTCTCTCTCTCTCAAGGTCTCTCAAGGTCTCAAGGTCTCAAGGTCTCTCTCTCTCAAGGTCTCTCAAGGTCTCAAGGTCTCTCTCTCTCAAGGTCTCTCAAGGCTCTCAAGGTCTCTCAAGGTCTCTCAAGGTCTCAAGGTCTCTCAAGGTCTCTCTCTCAAGGTCTCAAGGTCTCTCTCTCTCAAGGTCTCTCAAGGTCTCAAGGTCTCTCTCTCAAGGTCTCTCAAGGTCTCAAGGTCTCTCAAGGTCTCAAGGTCTCTCTCCTCAAGGTCTCTCAAGGTCTCAAGGTCTCTCTCTCTCAAGAGAGTCTAACAGGTTCGTTTTCCACAGACCTTATTTCGAGCTATTTTCCAACACCCTATGGAGAAATCCCATTGTTTTTGTGTCGAGAGAACCAGCAGCTTACTTCCGGGTTTTAGGACGCGTCACTGCACCACTTGCATAAACTTCACAGCGGGCGGAACTTGTCATAAAGTCCGCGAAAATAAAGCCCACCCATTTAGAGGGAAGATATGATTGGTCAATTGTACTGTCATTTGACATTACTCTCTCATTGAGCTACTATAGCTGGCCCTCTGTGAATGTACAGAGGGAATGTACACAAGCTTTCCAGCTCACAGTCGCAGAGACGGCTAAAGGAGCTTCTTTCATTTAACCCTTCACATTCCAACAGAAACTGAACAGGCAGATTCGAAGGATTTATTTCTTTGGAAATGTTATTTTAAATACAATTAAATCAAGTTATTTTGGTAAAACTAATGAAAAATATTTTTAAAAAAAATATTTAAAAAAAAATATTTAAAAAAATATGTGTTTTTTTTAATGTTTTCAAATATTATTTTTTAGAATATCTTAGGCCCTCAGAGAGGGCCTAGAGGGCCCTGACGGCTCGCCACTGGAATGCCCTAATATAGTTGTACGCCCAAACTAAACCAAACCCCTATTTCAGAGGTGGATAACACACTTAATCCAAGCGATATTAGGTGCATCTCACTTCGGTTAAATGGATTCCTTGCGTCCCTCACTTGCGTCGTTTCCCTGCGACTAGTCCCTCCCACCAGGGAAGCATGGAGAGACGCAAGGAAACCACGAGAAGCAGGGAAATGAGTTTTAAGAGCAATGGGACGTCGTTTCCTCCGGAGCGTCACGTGAAGCGACGTCCGTTTGTGATGACGCCGCACAGCTGATCGTCTGACAGCAGCCAGATCAGTGCATGCGCTGCATCGTCCAATCAGTGAGCGATACACAGTAAGGGGGCGGGGCGAGTGTCTGAGGATTTCACCGGAGGATGGTCTGGTAGTTCCTCGATTATCGCTCCTCCGTTATCATTCCTCGATCCTCGATCCTCGGTCCTCCGGCAAAAATAAGGCCACTGGGACGGTACTCAAGATGGCGCAGACAAATCAACTTCCGGTGATACCGAGCCCGAGGAGCGAGGAAATGAAAAATAACCGAAGTGAGACGCACCCATTGTCTGTAACAAAGAGGCACTGCTGGGAGTTGGACCCAGGATCTCCTGTTTACAAGACAGGCGCTTTGACCGCTAAGCTACAGCGCCTCTCAATAGTTTTCTTTCATTCTCTCTCCTGAATTTATTTATTATAACCAAAGTAAACCAAAGCCATATGACCATATTTACCGTGTGTCCAATGCATATGGCTTCTGTCACATTCATAATATTTGGCCTGTGAGATTGAATGAATGACTCAATGAGCACCGAAAAACTCTTTCCGTCTGCTTCACTCCAAGTATAACCCAGATAATATCCTTTGAATGCAGGTTAAAACTTCTTTGCTCCAGGTGAGGCTTGAACTCACAACCTCGGCATCACTCTGCAGGTTACTGTCTTATAAGTACCGCGCGCTGACCGATTGCGCCACTGGAGCACAAAATGTCAGTATTATCAAAAGCAATAGCCATTACTCTTGAATTTTCTAAATGTATCTGTTATTATAACCAAACACTCTCCTATGCTCTAGAGAAGGGATGGGCAAATGGCAGTCCGGGGGCCGCATGTGGCCCCCACCTCCTCTTTTTGCGGCCCTCAGATCAATTTAGAAACAACGTAATTAATTTCACTTGTAGTACTGATACCGTCCACTAGACTCCTAGTTACGTCGCGAGCTGCGTACACGATGTCATCTTAATGTTTAATCTTAATGCACACGCATTTTCCGTGCTTTCCAATAGTTTAAAATAGTTTTATTCCACTGTTAAATAACCTGTTCAATACAACATGCCACTTGTCAAAATTAAATAACATTTCTGTGAACTGATATTTGTTTAGTGAGCTTATTAGAGGATGTTCCCTGAAAGATTGAAAAATGTCAATGAAGATGTCAGACTTAGAATATTTGTTAATAATGACATACAATACATGGAATTTGTGTGTGTGTTCAAAGTGAATCTGCGCCCCCTGGTGGCCAGTACATAAATGATGTGGCCCCCCCCCACCATCCAAGTGGCCAATCCCTGCTCTAGAGTCTTTCTTTCAGGCTTTAATTTGTCAGTAGAAAGTGAAAACGGTTGCTTTTAGGAACACCCAACCTCTATAAATTATGATTTTCTCAATTACTGTTCCTTATATAGATATTTACCAGTGGCCATCAGATAAATCCAGATAAAAAAATCTAACTTGTAAACACAAACTAACCCAAACCATTACTTCAGAGGTGGATAACAGTCAACTTTAAACTATAACCTAAGTTGTTTTCAAGTACAAACCTTAACTATTGAATGTAATTGAACGTGGTAACGATGAGAGCTTTATCTAAATAGATGCTCTCTGTATCAAAGAGGCACTGCTGGGAGTTGAACCCAGGATCTCCTGTTTACTAGACAGGCGCTTTACCGTTAAGCCACAGCACCACTCCTACAGTTTTTGTTTTTCTCAGATACTGTGCTCAGTAGTTTCCTTTCATTCTTCACAGGCGCTTTACAACTTAGCCAAAGCGCCCGTTTCTCCATCCACTACCTCCTTACTTTTGAACTTCAAGTGTGATTTTATTTCTACAAATGTTTATTCACGCTGAAAAAATGTGCATTCATAAAGTCCCAAACCGAAAACATGTTTAGTTGTCATGTTGCATCCTGTTTGTCCGCTTGTCACAGTCAGGTATTAGATTGGTAATGCCCTAATATAGTTTACGCCCAAACCAAACCCTTATTTCAGAGGAGGATAACACACCTAATTCAAGAGATATGTTCCTTAACAAAGAGGCACTGCTGGGATTTGGACCCAGGATCTCCTGTTTACGAGACAGGCACTTTAACCGCTAAGCTACAGCGCCTCCTTCACCACAATTTCTGTTGCAAAAAGACAGTGAGATAGCAGATTGAAAAACTACTAGATCAAAAACACTCAGATTTGCAACAGTTTTTTTGCTAAAAGGAAATCAATTTGACTCTTTTTTAAACCCTATAGATCCTCACAATGAGTTTGGGTGAGTAACTCTGAACATAAACGTAACTTTGTTTGAAAGAATAATGGAGAGGCCACTTTTACCTGTTCCTTTTTGGATGTGATTAGGTGGACTGTGGCGGGATGTGAAACTAACTTATTTTGGGTAGTCTTGTAATATGCATTCAGTAATGTAGAGATATTCTCTGTATCAAAGAGGCACTGCTGGGATTTGAACCCAGGATCTCCTGTTTACGAGACAGGCGCTTTACCACTAAGCCACAGCACCTTTTGTACAATCACTACCTTCTTACTTTGTAACTTCCATTGTTTCTCTTTATCTCTACAAATGTTTTTTCAGGCTGTTAAACATTTTATTCATAAAGTCCCAAAATGACAATATGTTGATCTGTAATGTTGCATCCTGTCACGGTGAAGTATTAGATGGGGAATGCCCTAATATAGTTTTGCGCCCAAACTAAACCAAACCCCTAATTTAGAGGTGGATAACACACTTAATCCAAGAGATATTTTCCTTAACAAAGAGGCACTGCTGGGATTTGGACCCAGGATCTCCTGTTTACAAGACAGGCGCTTTGACCGCTAAGCTACAGCGCCTCTCAATAGTTTTCTTTTCATTCTCTCTCCTGAATTTATTTATTATAATCAATGTAACCCAAAGCCATATGACGATATTTACCGTGTCCAATGCATATGGCTTCTGTCACATTCATCAATATTTGGCCTGTGAGATTTAATGAATGACTCAATGAGCACCGAAAAACTCTTTCCGTCTGCTTCACTCCAAGTACTTTAACCCAGATAATATCCTTTGAATGCAGGTTAAAACTTCTCTGCTCCAGGTGAGGCTTGAACTCACAACCTCGGCATCACTCTGCAGGTTACTGTCTTATAAGTACCGCGCGCTGACCGATTGCGCCACTGGAGCACAAAATGTCAATAAGTATCAAAAATGATACCCAGTACTCTTGAATTTTCTAAATGTATCTGTTATTATAACCAAACACTCTCCTATGCTCTAGAGAAGGGATGGGCAAATGGCGGTCCGGGGGACGCATGTGGCCCCCACCTGCTCTTTTTGAGGCCCTCAGATCAATTTAGAAACAATGTAATTAATTTTACTTGTAGTACTGATACCGTCCACTAGACTCCTAGTTACGTCGCGAGCTGCGTACACAATGTCATCTTAATGTTTAATCTTAATGCACACGCATTTTCCGTGCTTTCCAATAGTTTAAAATAGTTTTATTCCACTGTTAAATAACCTGTTCAATACAACATGCCACTTGTCAAAATTAAATAACATTTCTGTGAACTGATATTTGTTTAGTGAGCTTATTAGAGGATGTTCCCTGAAAGATTGAAAAATGTCAATGAAGATGTCAGACTTAGTATATTTGTTAATAATTACATACAATACATGGAATTTGTGTGTGTGTTCAAAGTGAATCTGCGCCCCCTGGTGGCCAGTACATAAATGATGTGGCCCCCCTCACCATCCAAGTGGCCAATCCCTGCTCTAGAGTCTTTCTTTTAGGCTTTAATTTGTCAGTAGAAAGTGAAAACGGTTGCTCTTAGGAACACCCAACCTCTATAAATTATGATTTTCTCAATTACTGTTCCTTATATAGATATTTACCAGTGGGCATCAGATAAATCTAGTTTAAAAAATCTAACTTGTAAACACAAACTAACGCAAACCATTACTTCAGAGGTGGATAACAGTCAACTTTAAACTATTACCAAAGTTGTTTTCAAGTACAAACCATACCAAACATTTACTATTGAATGTAATTGAACGTGGTAACGATGAGAGCTTTATCTAAATAGATGCTCTCTGTAACAAAGAGGCACTGCTGGGAGTTGAACCCAGGATCTCCTGTTTACTAGACAGGCGCTTTACCGTTAAGCCACAGCACCACTCCTACAGTTTTTGTTTTTCTCAGATACTGTGCTCAGTAGTTTCCTTTCATTCTTCACAGGCGCTTTACAACTTAGCCAAAGCGCCCGTTTCTCCATCCACTACCTCCTTACTTTTGAACTTCAAGTGTCATTTTATTTCTACAAATGTTTATTCACGCTGTAAAAATGTGCATTCATAAAGTCCCAAACCGAAAACATGTTTAGTTGTCATGTTGCATCCTGTTTGTCCGCTTGTCACAGTCAGGTATTAGATTGGTAATGCCCTAATATAGTTTACGCCCAAACTAAACCAAACCCTTATTTCAGAGGTGGATAACACACCTAATTCAAGAGATATTTTCCTTAACAAAGAGGCACTGCTGGGATTTGGACCCAGGATCTCCTGTTGTCAATAGCCCAAGTGAAAAGTATTATCATCTGAAAGTACAATGAATCATTATGTATTAGTATTAAATACATATCATTTGTCCAACTTATATTTAGAAATACGCCGTTGTAGTTATTGATGCATAAATGTGTTCATCCATTCAATGTGGCATCTGCTATAATGGGGTTAATGTATGATATTACTTAATAATACAACACATTACTGTATAATACGTGATAATGTATGAGTTGATTTACTTCGATCTACTGTACTGTGTAAAAACACCACAACAATATTACAAAAAATATACTGCACATTAAAGCAAACTATTGTAAAGGTAAAAGTATGAGCATAAAAAATAAAGAAGTGTAAACATTTACATTATTATTATGATTATTTAATATATAAAGACTATATATTATTGAATTACAATTAAGATAATAAGATTAGATATACTTTATTTGATCTAAAATATTGATGTTTTTTCGTTAAAGTAGCCTGTGAAAACCATAACAAATAAGTGATTAAATGCTCTTCAGCAAACACAACTGCAGAGCTGCAAACATTGCAAACAGACTAAGTTCTACAACACCCTTTGTCTTTGTGTATTTGTGAATGAAGCGCCATCTCATGGTTAAATCCTGTAATTGAACAAATGGGGAAATTTGGCAACGTTTAGCAATTTGGCAACGCCCCCAGCCACTGGGATCCGCTGGGTTTTTGGTTGGAATCCGCTGGGTGGAGTCCTATCTGGAGGCTACATCTCTATGTTGAGCTGTAATGTTGCATCCTGTCACGGTCAAGTATTAGATGAGGAATGCCCCAGTGGCGAGCCGTGACTTTTATACCTAGGCCCTTTGACCCCCACCCATTCCCTCGAAAAAAAGAAGAGTTATTACGTCACAGCGTATACTTCAGCGGAATCAAAACAGCGGTCCGGGGCAAAACGCATCAATGACAGCGACCCTCTACCACACAAAACAACACCATTTATCTAAACACCTATCATGACAGGGCACCCACAGCCAAGTAACAATTACAAATGAATGAAGTCGGCACGGCGGCCCACTTTGAAAATGACTCAGGCCTACCTTTGATGATCAAATCACTGAAACACAAAGTCCATCCTCCTGTCCTTTTGGATGAAGCACGTGATGGCGGGTCATGCAGCTGATCCTTTGCCACTCCAATTTATCATTGTAACTCAATCTTGAAAATGACTCTCAAGGTCTCAAGGTCTCTCTCTCTCAAGGTCTCTCAAGGTCTCTCAAGGTCTCAAGGTCTCTCTCTCTCTCAAGGTCTCTCAAGGTCTCAAGGTCTCTCTCTCTCAAGGTCTCTCAAGGTCTCAAGGTCTCTATCGTGTCTTGAATCTATCTCTCTCTCAAGGTCTCTCAAGGTCTCAAGGTCTCTCAAGGACTCTCAAGGTCTCAAGGTCTCTCTCTCTCAAGGTCTCTCAAGGTCTCAAGGTCTCTCTCTCTCAAGGTCTCTCAAGGTCTCAAGTTCTCTCTCTCTCAAGGTCTCTCAAGGTCTCAAGGTCTCTCTCTCTCAAGGTCTCTCAAGCTCTCAAGGTCTCTCAAGGTCTCAAGGTCTCTCAAGGTCTCTCAAGGTATCAAGGTCTCTCTCTCAAGGTCTCTCAAGGTCTCAAGGTCTCTCTCTCTCAAGGTCTCAAGGTCTCGGTCTCTAAAGGTCTCAAGGTCTCTCAAGGTCTCTCAAGGTCTCAAGGTCTCTCTCTCTCAAGGTCTCTCAAGGTCTCAAGGTCTCTCTCTCTCAAGGTCTCTCAAGGTCTCAAGGTCTCTCTCTCTCAAGGTCTCTCAAGGTCTCAAGGTCTCTCTCTCTCAAAGTCTCTCAAGCTCTCAAGGTCTCTCAAGGTCTCTCAAGGTCTCAAGGTCTCTCTCTCTCAAGGTCTCTCAAGGTCTCAAGGTCTCTCTCCCTCAAGGTCTCTCAAGGTCTCTCAAGGTCTCAAGGTCTCTCTCTCTCAAGGTCTCTCAAGGTCTCAAGGTCTCTCTCTCAAGGTCTCTCTCTCTCTCAAGGTCTCTCAAGGTCTCAAGGTCTCAAGGTCTCTCTCTCAAGGTCTCAAGGTCTCTCTCTCTCAAGGTCTCTCAAGGTCTCTCTCTCTCAAGGTCTCTCAAGGTCTCTCAAGGTCTCTCAAGGTCTCAAGGTCTCTCTCTCTCAAGGTCTCTCAAGGTCTCAAGGTCTCTCTCTCTCAAGGTCTCTCAAGGTCTCTCAAGGTCTCAAGGTCTCTCTCTCTCAAGGTCTCAAGGTCTCTCTCTCTCAAGGTCTCTCAAGGTCTCAAGGTCTCTCAAGGTCTCAAGGTCTCTCGCTCTCAAGGTCTCTCTCTCTCAAGGTCTCTCAAGGTCTCTCTCTCAAGGTCTCTCAATGTCTCCCAAGGTCTCAAGGTCTCTCTCTCTCAAGGTCTTTCAAGGTCTCAAGGTCTCTCTCTCTCAAGGTCTCTCAAGGTCTCTATCTCAAGGTCTCTCAAGGTCTCTCAAAGTCTCAAGGTCTCTCTCTCAAGGTCTCTCAAGGTCTCAAGGTCTCTCAAGGTCTCAAGGTCTCTCTCTCAAGGTCTCTCAAGGTCTCAAGGTCTCTCTCTCAAGGTCTCTCAAGGTCTCAAGGTCTCAAGGTCTCTCAAGGTCTCAAGGTCTCTCTCTCTCTCTCAAGGTCTCTCAAGGTCTCAATGTCTCTCTCTCTCAAGGTCTCTCAAGGTCTCAAGGTCTCTCTCAAGGTCTCTCAAGGTCTCAAGGTCTCTCTCAAGGTCTCTCAAGGTCTCTCAAGGTCTCTCAAGGTCTCAAGGTCTCTCTCTCTCAAGGTCTCAAGGTCTCTCTCTCTCAAGGTCTCTCAAGGTCTCAAGGTCTCTCTCCCTCAAGGTCTCTCAAGGTCTCTCAAGGTTTCTCAAGGTCTCTCTCTCTCAAGGTCTCTCAAGGTCTCAAGGTCTCTCTCTCAGGTCTCTCTCTCAAGGTCTCTCAAGGTCTCAAGGTCTCTCTCTCTCAGGTCTCTCAAGGTCTCTCTCTCTCAAGGTCTCTCAAGGTCTCAAGGTCTCTCAAGGTCTCTCAAGGTCTCTCAAGGTCTCAAGGTCTCTCTCTCTCAAGGTCTCTCAAGTCTCTCAAGGTCTCAAGGTCTCAAGGTCTCTCAAGGTCTCAAGGTCTCTTCTCTCTCTCAAGGTCTCTCAAGGTCTCAAGTCTCTCTCTCAAGGTCTCTCAAGGTCTCAAGGTCTCTCAAGTCTCTCAAGGTCTCAAGGTCTCTCTCAGGTCTCTCAAGGTCTCTCTCTCTCAAGTCTCAAGGTCTCTCTCTCTCAAGGTCTCTCAAGGTCTCAAGGTCTCTCTCCCTCAAGGTCTCTCAAGGTCTCTCAAGGTTTCTCAAGGTCTCTCTCTCTCAAGGTCTCTCAAGGTCTCAAGGTCTCTCTCTCAAGGTCTCTCTCTCTCAAGGTCTCTCAAGGTCTCAAGGTCTCTCTCTCAAGGTCTCAAGGTCTCTCTCTCTCAAGGTCTCTCAAGGTCTCTCTCTCTCAAGGTCTCTCAAGGTCTCAAGGTCTCTCAAGGTCTCTCAAGGTCTCTCAAGGTCTCAAGGTGTCTCTCTCTCAAGGTCTCTCAAGGTCTCAAGGTCTCTCTCTCTCAAGGTCTCTCAAGGTCTCTCAAGGTCTCAAGGTCTCTCTCTCAAGGTCTCAAGGTCTCTCTCTCTCAAGTCTCTCAAGGTCTCAAGGTCTCTCTCTCTCAAGGTCTCTCAAGGTCTCTATCTCAAGGTCTCTCAAGGTCTCTCAAGGTCTCAAGGTCTCTCTCTCTCAAGGTCTCAAGGTCTCTCTCTCTCAAGGTCTCTCAAGGTCTCAAGATCTCTCTTTCAAGGTCTCTCAAGGTTTCTCAAGGTCTCTCTCTCAACGTCTCTCAAGGTCTCTCAAGGTCTCAAGGTCTCTCTCTCTCAAGGTCTCTCAAGGTCTCTCAAGGTCTCAAGGTCTCTCAAGGTCTCAAGGTCTCTCGCTCTCAAGGTCTCTCTCTCTCAAGGTCTCTCAAGGTCTCTCTCTGTCAAGGTCTCTCAATGTCTCCCAAGGTCTCAAGGTCTCTCTCTCTCAAGGTCTTTCAAGGTCTCAAGGTCTCTCTCTCTCAAGGTCTCTCTCTCAAGGTCTCTCAAGGTCTCAAGGTCTCAAGGTCTCTCAAGGTCTCAAGGTCTCTCTCTCAAGGTCTCTCAAGGTCC